>OVBL01000141.1:600000-1034368 GCA_900406555.1 Pseudoturritis turrita | reverse complement strand
GCTCGTCATCTTGGCCCACCAATCTCTCATGGCTCGTTTCCTCGACCCAATAAAATATGGGGCTCGTTGCTTCGCTGTATCATCGGTGAGCTGGCTCATCGTTTGTCTCGCCTGCTTATCCCAATTCCGAGCCATATAGTTGGTTCGTCGTCCGACTTCCCTTGATGCCGAGCCAGGAAGTTGGTCTGCCAACATGTTGGCTCGTCGCCGTTTGTTGGTTCCCCTTTTTTAAGAGGTACATCGTGTATTTATATGCAAAAATAGTCGGTTAGGCCTTTTCCTAAAGGATAAAGGAGAACTTCCTTATTCTTCGGAATTTCCTTTCTCTGATTCAGATGCGAGCTTCTTTCTTTGCCTCGTTGCCTCAGCCCGCCAATATCTTATGGCTCGTTGCCTCGACCCGAAAAGGTATTGGGCTGGTTACTTTGCCGGATCATCGATGGGCCGACTCGTCGCCTATCTCGCTTGCTCCTCCCAACGCCGAACCAGAAGGAGTTGTTGTCGTCGGCTCGTCATATTACCACCTTAACACCGAACCAGAGAAAAAGCTCATCACCATTCCTCAATGCCGAGCCAAAGGAGGATTGGCTCGTCGCCTTTCCTTTTCACCGAGCCAAAGAGAGATTGGTTCATATCCAAGTGTTCGGCTCGTCACTGAGTTGTGGTTTACCAACATGTTGGCTCGTCACCGTTTGTTGGTTCGCCAACATGTTGGTTCGTCACCGTTTGTTGGTTCGCCAACATGTTGGCTCGTCACCGTTTGTTGGTTCGCCAACATGTTGGCTCGTCACCGTTTGTTGGTTTGCTGCCTAGCCAAGATGTTGGCTCGTCACTCCTTTCTTCATGCCTAGCCAAGATGTTGGCTGGTCACTCCTTTCTTCATGCCTAGCCAAACGTTGGCTCGTCACTCACTTCTTCATGCCTAGCCAAACATTCGCTCGTCACTGCTTCTTCCTGCTGCCGAGCCAATAGGAGCGTTGGCTCGTCATTCCTTCCTGCTGCCTAGCCAAGATGTTGGCTCGTCTCCATTTCTTCCTTGCTACCGAGCCAAGTCTGGCTCGTCGCCATCTTTCTCTACTTAGCCAAGTGTTGGCTCGTCATCGTTTCTTCACGTCTAGCCAAGATGTTGGCTCGTCGCCTGCTTTCTCCTTGTTACCTAGCCAAAATGTTGGTTCGCCGCTTAGCCAAACATTGGCTCGTCATTGCTTGCTTCTGCCGCCGAGCCAAGAGTTTGTGCTTGCTTGGCTAGCACTTTCTCCATACTTAGTCTTATCAGCAGTTGATCTCGACGAGGTGAAAACTGACCCCAACAACGTACCCACTCCCCCCCTTTTGAAAGAAGGGGGACAATTGAACCCATCCTAAGACGAGCTGCCTACGTACCCTTTGTAGGGATCAAGTCGCCCCGTAGTTCATGTAAAGTAGCTTAGTGATAGTACTTTTTGAGATGCATTGCGTTCCATGATCTTGGTACTGGAACGTCCGTCATGCCGGCAAGTTTGTAAACGCCGGGTTTTACTATCTTTGTGATTCTGTAAGGTCCTTCCCAGTGTGTTCCCAATTTTCCGGCATTCATCTCTGCTGTGTTCTGGAAAATCTTTCGTAAAACTAAATCGCCTTCGTAGAATCATCGTTCTCGAACATTGGAATTGTAGTATTTTGCTGCCTCATTTTGATAGTTCTGGATCCTGATCAAGGCTTGATCCCTTCTTTCGTTGATTAAGTCCAATTCATCAAGCATCAATAGGTGATTAAGCCCTTCTTGTTCTGGTAGTAGTCGGCGGCGAATTCCCGGGAAATGTCTCTCCGGTGGGATGACACACTCTGTTCTGTATATGAGGGCGAATGGGGTTTCCCCGTTGCTCGTTTTGGGATGGTGTGGTGAGACCAAAGTACTCCTTCCAGTTCTTCAGCCCAACGTCCCTTTTTCTCGTCAAGACGCTTTTTTAGGCCGTCGAGGATTGTTTTGTTGATTGCTTCGGCTTCTCCGTTCCCTTGTGAATATCTTGGAGTAGACTTACTGAGTCTGATTTTCCATTTGTTGCAGAAACCTTCAAAACGATTTGAGATAAACTGTGATCCATTGTCCGTCACGATTTCGTAAGGCACTCCATGGCGACATATGATGTTCTTCCAGACGAAGGCTTCCACTTGTGAATCTTTAATGTTGGCATATGAGTTGGCTTCGACCCATTTCGAAAAATAATCTGTTAAAACCAGCAGAAAATATTTCTGTTTTGAGGGATGCAGTGGCCCGACGACGTCCATAGACCATCGCATGAATGGATATGGTGATGAGATTGATGAGAGCATTTCCATTGGTTGGTGAATCATTGGAGCGTGGCGTTGACATTTCTCGCATTTGGCTGAAAACTCCTTCCAATCTTTGATCATCGTTGGCCAATAATAACCGTGACGTTTGAATTTCCACACGAACCGTTGTGAATTTCCTCCATAATCTTTCTGGCGTCTTCTCCTTCCACGCAGTTTAGCAATGATCCTGAGAATCTCCACTTGAAGACATTTCCATCGAGTAAAACGTAACGTGCTGCCTGGGCTCGAAACTTGCGAGCTGCCCATTTTTCGGTTGGTAAGGCGCCGTCGTATATGTATGCCCTGATTTCGCCGAGCCAGTTCTTGTCACAGCCATATTCTGCTTTGCCATTGACCTTGTTTGCTTCCTCGTTGGGTTGTGGTTCGATGACAGGGCCGTCACTGCTTTCGTCGGGTGGCGATTCTTCACGACTGTCTTCTTCCATTGGGACTGTATCTAGCTAACCGGACGAATGGTTTGCCAATTTTTCTTGTGTTCCCTTCGTCTCCTCTTCCCTGATCGCGACTTCCGTTGCTCGCTTAGTGGCTTGTGAACGAGTTATGGCATTCACCATGCCGGAAAGTCTGATGCTCGGGTGTTGGATGAATTCCACTGGGATTACTCTCTTCAGATCTGGATCGGAAGTTGATGCAAGCGCTGCAAGTGCGTCGGCTGGGGTATTCTCTCCACGTGGGATACGTGTTAGGATGAATTGTTTGAACCTCGCAACCAATTCTTTCATGATCTTTAAGTAAGCTTCCATTCGATCATCCTTTGCTGCATATTCGCCGCTGAACTGATTTGCGACTAGTTGGGAGTCGCAAAATGCATGGAGTTGCTCGATTTTTAGGCCATTAGCAAGTTTCATCCAGGCAATCAAGGCTTCGTATTCTGCTTCATTGTTGGATGCATGGAAACCGAGGCGGAAAGACTGTTCCAGTAGTTCGCCAGTTGGAGAAGTTAGCCGTATCCCTACTCCCGAGCCATTTTTGGAGGATGAGCCATCAACGTGGAGTTTCCAGAGCTGGCCTTGCATTTCGTCGTCAGCGCCTTCTTCGGGTAATTCGATAAGAAAATCAGCCAGGACTTGGGATTTTGCGCACGGACTGACTTGGGCTGTGCAGAACGGACCTTATTGGAAAAGTGCTTAGGACGACGATTGAGTGAGACTGGAAGTATGGCCGTAGCTTTCTTGCCGATATAACTATGGATAGTGCCAATTTCTCCATCTGCGAGTACCTTGTTTCAGCGTCTGTAAGGGTTTTGCTGACGTAAAAGATTGGCTTCTGCTCCCCATGCTCGTCTCGAATCAACATGCCGCTTACTGCTGTGGTGGAAACTGCGGTGTACAGAAAAAGTGGTTCTCCTGCTTCTGGTTTTGTGAGAACCGGGGGGGGGGGGGGGGGGGAGGTAACCAGGTAACTCTTTAGTTGTTGAAAAACTTCCTCGCATTTTTCCATCCACTCGAACTTCTTGTTCCCTCGCAAGGTATCGTAGAAAGGCAGGCATTTGTCGGTGGATCGTGAGATGAATCGGTTAAGTTCAGCTACCCTCCCGGTAAGTCTTTGCACTTCCCTTTTTGTCCGTGGTGAAGTCATATTGACGAGCGCGTCGATTTGCTTAGGGTTAGCCTCAATTCCGCGGTGAGTTACTAGGTAGCCAAGGAATTCTCTCGAGGTGACTGCGAATCTGCACTTGGTCGGGTTTAACTTCATGTTGTGAAAGTTCAGATGCGAGAAGCATTCCTTGAGATGAGTGACATGATCCTGTTCTTTCAGCGATTTCACCAGAATGTCATCTATGTAAACCTCCATTGTCTTTCCGAGTTGACCAGCGAACATCTTGTTCACCAGACGTTGGTACGTTGCTCCGGCATTTTTCAGGCCGAATGGCATCACCTTGTAGCAATAAATTCCACGATCCGTTATGAAAACGGTCTTCTCACGATCGTCGGGGTTCATCAAGATCTGGTTGTAACCTGAGAAGGCATCCATGAAAGATAGGAGTGTGTTCCCTGCCGTTGCTTCGACCAAGCGATCGATGTGTGGAAGGGGGAAGCTATCTTTTGGACAAGCTTTGTTCAGATCGGTGAAATCCCACGCATACGCGCCATTTGCCATTCTTCTTCTTGACACCACTAGGTTAGCCAACCAGTCTGGGTATTTCACTTCAGTTATCGACCCGACGTGCAGGAGTCTTTCTACCTCGTCGTTGACTGCTTTAGCTCTGTTTGGCCCGAGCTTTCTCCTTTTCAGCTTTACCGGTCTGAATGTTGGGTCAACGTTCAGTTCGTGGCTTGTTATGTTGATATCAATGCCGGGCATGTCTTCTGCTTCCCATGCGAACGTGTGGATATTTTTCTTCAAAAAGGCAACGAGTTCGTCTCTGATCTTTTCATCCAAAGTTGCTCCAATCTCCACGCATCGTTCTGGATGTTTATTGTCGATGCAAACTGATATCACGGGGTCGCAAGTTGGTTTAGACACTTCTTCTTCGCGATCCTCCGAAATCTTTAATTGCTATAATAGTTTGGAAAGCTCTCTCACTGGTTCTCTGTCGGTCTTCATCTTCTTGCGTTTTGAATTTATCATTGAATCGGTCACCGGGTTTCTGAGCTTGTGTGCAGTGAGGAAGCAGACACGAGACTCTTTTTGGTTTCCTTTAATCGTTTTTACTCCGTTTGGTGTAGGGAACTTGAGGCAGAGATGGTAGGTTGAAACGGCGGCGCGCATGAAATTCAACCAAGGGGTTCCCATGATGATGTTGTAGATTACCGGGTGGTCAGCTACGGAGAATTCGACGATTTTTGTAACTTCGCCAGCTTGGACAGGAAGTTTGATCGTCCCAGTAGTCATGGTGTTTTCTCCAGAGAATCCAGTCAAGGGTTTAGGAGTAGATATCACTTCGGACAGGTCTACGTCCATTCTTCTGAGAGTCTCGAGGAAGATTACATCCATGGTGCTCCCAGTGTCCACCAATACGCGTGCTACGCAGTCGTTAATAATTAACTCGATCACGAGAGGGTCATCATGTGGTCTATCGATTCTGATCATCTCTCTTTCCTCGAATGATATCACGTCGTTTGGAAACTTAGATGGTTTAGACCAGTTGATGCTGACGTCTGCCCTTTGCTGCAATTGGCTCATCATCTGCTTCTCCTCGATGTCGAGCCAGGGAGTTGGCTCGTCGCCTACTTCTCCTAATCCCGAGCCAGGGAGTTGGCTCGTCGCCTGCTTCTCCTAATCGCGAGCCAGGGAGTGGGCTTATCATATGCTTCTCCCAATGCCAAGCCAGAGAGTTGGTTCGCAAACATGTTGGCTCGTCACCGTTTGCTGGTTCGCCGACATGTTGGCTCATCACCATTTGTTGGTTCGCCAACATGTTGGCTCGTCACCATTTGTTGGTTCGCCAACATGTTAGCTTGTTATAGTTTGCTGGTTCGCCAACATGTTGGCTCGTCACCGTTTGCTGGTTCGCCAACATGTTGGCTCGTCACCGTTTGTTGGTTCGCCAACCTGTTGGCTCGTCACAGTTCGCTGGTGTGGGAGCGTAAATCCACGCCAATTGAATTTGTTACGTCGTTTAGAGAGATCCGAAACTTCTGAGTAAAAACCACCAAAAAAACACAAACAGAGATCCAAAGTTGGTATTAAATTAAGCTGCTTAGAAAGCTTTTTGTATGAGAGCAAAAGTACAGAGTTTTGCTAGCTCAATTGCTGATCCCCTTTTCTGAGGGTTTACATGAGTATATATACAAGTTTAAGTCGGCTAAGTTAATGTCTAAAGAAATAAGGAAGATTTCCTAATTTCTCGGGATTTCCTTTTTGCAAAGCTTGCCAACGTCATAGACTTTGATTCATGGGCTTTAACCTTGTCATATCTCTTTTGTGGGCTTGAATCCGTGGGCTCATTTTCTCGGCCCAAATTTCCTGTTATCGAACCTTGGCTCGAGTGACACCATGGTTCACGGCTCGGGTGACACCACGGTTCACGGCTCGGGTGACACCGTGGTTCACGGCTCGGGTGACATCATGGTTCACGGCTCGGGTGACACCATGGTTCACAGCTCGGGTGACACCATGGTTCACGGCTCGGGTGACACCATGGTTCACGGCTCGGGTGAAACCATGGTTCACGGCTCGGGTGACACCATGGTTCACGGCTCGGGTGACACAATACACGACCCAGCTTCTTCACGTGGGTCGTGACCCCCGATCCACCTGATTTGTCATGGATCGGGGTACAGGACCCAGCTTCTTCACCGTGGGTCGTGACCCCCGATCCACCTGCTTTGTCATGGATCGGGGTACACGACCTAGCTTCATCACCGTGGGTTGTGATCCCCGATCCACCTGCTTTGTCACGGATCGGGGTACACGACCCAGCTTCTTCACCGTGGGTCGTGACCCCCGATCCACCTGCTTTGTCATGGATCGGGGTACACGACCTGGCTTCATCACCGTGGGTTGTGACCCCCGATCCACCTACTTTGTCACGGATCGGGGTACACGACCAAGCTTCTTCACCGTGGGTCGTGACCCCCGATCCACCTGCTTTGTCAAGGATCGGGGTACACAATCCAGCTTCTTCACCGTGGGTTGTGACCCCGATCCACCTGCTTTGTCACGGATCGGGGTACAAGACCCAGCTTCTTCACTGTGGGTCGTGACCCCCGACCCACCTGCTTCACGGTTAGGGATCCCGATCTAACTCCTTCATGGTTAGGGATCCTGATCCAACTCCTCCTTCACAGCTAGGGATCCCGATCCAACTCCTTCACAGTTAGGGATCCCGATCCAACTCCTCCTTCACAGTTAGGGATCTCGATCCAACTCCTTCACGGTTAGGGATCCCGATCCACGGTTAGGGATCCGGCTGCTAGTGCTTTTTCATACTTAGCCATTTTTCAATCGTTGATTCTCAAGAGGTGGAATCGGACCCCAAGAGCTGGTTTGCCAACATGTTGGCTCGTCACCATTTATTGGTTTGCCAACATGTTGGCTCGTCACTGTTTGTTGGTTCGCCAACATGTTGGCTCGTCACGATTTGTTGGTTCGCCAGCATGTTGACTCGTCACCGTTTGTTGGCTCGCCAGCATGTTGGCTCGCCAGCATGTTGGCTCGTCACTGTTTGTTGGTTCGCCAGCATGTTGGCTCATCACCGTTTGTTGGTTCGCCAGCATGTTGGCTCGTCACCGTTTGTTGGTTTGCCAACATGTTGTCGTATTCCCAAACCAACACTGGCGTGTCGTGTTGCCGAGCCAACACTGGCATGTGGTATTGCCGAGCCAACTTACTTTGGCGTGCCGCAGAGCCATCTTCTCACTGAGCATGTCAGCTCGCCGTCGCTACTCCTTAATGTAGGATCATGGGTTACGACTCGTCATCTGACCAGAAACATGTGCTTGTTTGGCTAGGCTTTTTCTCCACACTTAGTATTTTCAGCAGTTGATCTCGATGGGGTGAAAACTGACCCCAACAATTGTTCTCGTTTGCGTATGTTTTGTTGTGCTTTGATATGATATGTCGCGAACCACCGTATTAGGAAACGTATGGTTGTTTTTCTATTGAATACTTTGTTGTCAGCTTAGGGTTTGCGGTGTTCCGACTTACATTCCTGTTCTTTTGACAATAAAACATGTTTAAAATCTCATACTAACCGGTAGGTTTAGTATCATGTTTCGGAGATGTTTATGACCAGTGTACCAAGAGGTGTTTACTGGGTTTAAGAGTTTACTTCGAGTTTTAAGACTTGCGAGTTTTCAACTTACGGGTCCCTCTCGAAGGTAAACTGGTATGAATATCGTTCAGGATATACCTTTCGGATATTAGACCAGGATATACCCAGTCAAAATTTATATAGCGTGCTACTATACCTGTGAGAGGGTGTTGGAGAACCCTATTTCGTATAGAAATAGTGGTTTAGAATCCATAAAGGATGCAGTAGTTCGTCTATTGTGGCCAGCAATAGACGATGTGATAAAATACCCGTGAAGGATGTAAAGTTGTGATTTGCGTAGACCAAGTGACACGAGTTTGGAATCGTTGTGTTTGAAAAGTGTAATGCGAAAGATCGTGGTTTCGAGACATGGGGGGTATGCATGTACATTGGAGTATGCATGTATACTTACCCACTCCCCCCTTTAAAAAGGAGGGAGACAGCTGAACCCATCCGAAGACGAGCTGCCTACGTACCCTTTGTAGGGATCAAGCCGGCCCGTAGTTCATGTGAAGTGTCTTAGTGATAGTACTTCTTTAGGTGCATTGCGTTCCAAGACCTTGGTATCGGAACGTCAGACATGTTTGCGAGCTCGTAGACTCCCGGTCGAACTGTCTTGATGATTTTGTAAGGTCCTTCCCAGTTTGCTCCTAGCTTGCCGGCGTTTGTTTTGGCTGTGTTCTGAAAAACATTTCGGAGAACCAAGTCGCCCTCTCTGAACTTGCGACTTCTGACGTTGGAGTTGGAATATTTTACCGTCGCCTGCTGGTAGTTTGGAATCCGGATCAACGCTTGGTCTCGTCGTTCGTTGACCAAGTCCAATTCATCGAGTAACATGAGATGATTCAGTCCCTCCTACCCCAAAAAATTCTGCGGCGGACTCTAGGAAATTCCACTTCGGCTGGAATGACGCATTCCGCACCTTAGAAAAGGGCGAAAGGTATTTCTCCGGTTGCTCGCCGCGGAGTTGTCCGGTTGACCATAATACTCCTTCAAGCTCATCCCCCCCAGCGTCCCTTTTTTGCACCCAGGCGCTTCTTCAGACCATCAAGGATTGTCTTGTTCGCTGCTTCAGCTTGCCCATTCCCTTGTGGATAACGCGGCGTAGACTTGCTGAGCTGTATCTTCCATTTACACAGAAAGCTTCGAACCTTGTAGAGATAAACTGGGAGCCGTTATCAGTGACAATTTCATATAGAACTCCATGTCGGCATAAAATAATGGACGTCCCTTATGTTGGCGTAAGAATCTGCTTTGACCCATTTAGAAAAGTAATCTGTCAAGACTAGCAGAAATCTCTTTTGCTTAGATCTATGTAGGAGTCCAACGATATCCATTGACCAACGCATGAATAGGTAGGGTACCGAGATTTATGACAGCAACTCGGTTGGTTGGTGAATCATCGGGGCATGTCGTTGGCACTTTTCGCACCTAATAGAGAACTTCTCGCAGTCCTTTACCATAGTCGACCAATAGTAACCGTGACGCTTGATCTTGATTGCCAAAGCTCTCCCGCCGGAGTGGTTGCCGCATGATCCGCTATGGATTTCTTCCATGATTTTTCTAGCTTCGATGCCTTCGACACAGGCCATCAGCGGTTTTGAGAATCTCCACTTAAAGATGTTTCCATCTATCAGAACATATTGAGCAGCTTGAGCTCTGAGTTTTCGAGCAGCCCGCTTATCTGATGGTACCTCGCCGTCCATGATGTATACGCGGATTGCTCCCATCCACTCTTTGTCACATCCGTAATCAGTTTCTGTTGGTTGCGAATTTTCCTCCATCTCCACTGCTTCATCTTCGGCTGGAGGGTCTGTCTTTGGCTCTCCTTCTACTTCGATTGTCTCGTCTTCAGCCGAAGGCATCATGTTTTGGTTTTCTTCCATAGTGGTGGTGTCGGTGACACCTTCTTCTTTGATAATTCTCCTGGATGTATCTTTGGCCAGACTTGCCGTTTGGGAGCGGGTGACCACATTCACGATATCAGAGAGGTTGATGCTTGGATGTTTGATGAATTCGACTGGGATAATCCTCTTCAGGTCTGGATCGGAGGTGGATGCGAGTGCCGCTAGTGCGTCTGCCGAATTGTTTTCCCCACGCGGTATCCGTGTCATGAATTCTCTAAATTGTGCAGCCAGTTCCTTGACGATTTTTAGATAAGCTTCCATTCGGTCGTCTCTGGCTGTGTACTCGCCGCTGACTTGGTTGACCACCAACTGTGAATCACAGTAAGTCTGGATGTGTGAAACCTTGAGTCCGCGAGCGAGCCTCATTCCTGCGATTAAGGCCTCGTACTCTGCTTCGTTGTTGGACGCATTAAAATCCAAGCGGAATGATTGTTCAAGGATTTTTCCTGTTGGGGAGGTTAAACGTATGCCTACCCCTGATCCTTGTTTCGATGATGATCCATCCACATGGAGCTTCCATACTAGGCTTGGATCTGACTCTTCTATTTCTTCTTCTGGGAGTTCTATTAGGAAATCTGCAAGGACTTGGGAATTCACGTAGATTCGACTCCGATACTCGATGTAATACTCGCTCAGCTCTATTGCCCACTTTACCAACCTTCCAGACTGGCTAGGACTATGCAGGATGGATCGCAGAGGGAAAGTAGTCAAAACCACAATCAAATGTGATTAGAAGTATGGTCTTAGCTTCCGGGCGGACATTATTACATATAATGCCAGCTTCTCCATCTGCGGATGTCGGGTTTCAGCGTCGGTGAGAGTTTGGCTGACGTAGAAAATAGGTTTCTCCTCACTGCGCTCTTCTCGGATGAGTACTACGCTTACTGCTGTCGTGGAGACAGCCGTGTAAAGGAATAACGGTTCACCTTCCACTGGTTTCGTAAGCACTGGATGGCTGGCTAGGTATTCTTTCAGCTGTCGAAATGCCTGTTCACATTTTTCTGTCCACTTGAACTTCTTGTTACCACGCAGTGTATTGTAGAAAGGCAAACACTTATCGGTTGATCGAGAGATAAATTGATTCAGTGCGGTGACTCGTCCTGTGAGCCTCTGGATTTTGCGCTTTGTTTTCGGCGATGCCATTTGTATGAGTGCGTTGATTTGCTTTGGGTTGGCTTCAATTCCATGATGAGTGACCAGGTATCCGAGGAACTCTCCGGACGTCACTGAAAATCTGCATTTGGTCGGGTTGAGCTTCATGTTCTGCATGTTTAGTTGCTCGAAGCACTCTTCCAAATGAGCTACATGATCTTTTTCTTACCAGCATATTGTCTATATAAACTTCCATTGTCTTCCCGAGTTGGTCGGCGAACATTCTGTTCACCAATCGCTGGTAAGTTGCCCTGGCATTTTTGAGACCGAAGGGCATCACTTTGTAGCAGTATATTCTACGGTCTGTGATGAACGCTGTCTTCTCTTGGTCGTCTGGGTTCATAAGGATCTGGTTGTATCCGGAAAAAACATCCATAAATGAAAGGAGTTTGTTGCCCGATGTGGCTTCTCCCAGGCGATCGATATGTGGAAGCGGAAAGCTATCCTTTATGCAGGCTTTGTTCAGGTCGGTGAAGTCCACGCATACGCGCCACTTTCCATTCTTTTTTTTTTACCACTACAAGATTAGCGAGCCAGTCCGGGTACTTTGCTTCGACTATTGATCCGACGCGGAGTAATCTTTCCACCTCGTCATTCACCGCTTGTGCTCTTTCTGGCCCAAGTTTTCTTCTTTTTTGTTTTACTGGTTTGAAGGATGGGTCTACGTTCAGCTCATGGCTCATTACGTCGATGCTGATGCCGGGCATATCTTTGGCTGCCCACGCGAAAGTATTTACGTTCTTTTTGAGGAAAGAAATTAGCTCTCCCTTTATTGGGTCCTTCAGCTCGGCCCCTATTTCGACGCAATGCTCTGGGTGATTGCTGTCAATGTTCACTGAAATAACAGGGTCGCAAGTGGGTTTGCTCTTCCTCTCACGATCCTCCGTGATCTGTAATTGCTATAAGAGTTTTGCCAACTCCTTCTTGGGTTCTCTATCAGTCTTCATCTTCTTTCGCTTGGTTGTGGTGTCTATGACGGGGTTTCTGAGTTTGTGATCGGCTAGGAAACAAATGCAGGATTCCTTTTGGTTTCTCCAAATTGTTTTGACTTCTCCGTTGGTCGAAAATTTGATGTAGAAATGATAAGTCGATGGTACAGCTCGCATGGAGTTTATCCAGGGGTGCCCATAATTACATTGTAGATTGTAGGATGATCTGCAACCGAAAACTCCACTATCTTGGTCACTTCTTCAGCACGGACAAAAAGCTTGATTGTTCCAAGGGTCATGGTTGTTTCTCCCGAGAATCCGGTTAAAGGCTTTGGAGTGGCCGTGATTTTGGATAGGCCGATGTTCATCCTTCTGAGAGTTTCTCGAAAGATTATATCTACGGACCTTCCCGTGTTTATCAGAACTCGGGCGACATCGCAATCATCCAAGATCAATTCTATCACGAGGGGGTCGTTATGTGGTCGATCAATGCCGGTGGTTTCCCTTTCTTCGAACGAGATGACGACCAGTTGACACTGGCATCGGCTCGCCGCTGGAATGCTTTGATTGAAGACACCATGTCTGAACAATATTGTGATCCTCCCATTATCATGTTTATTCTTCTTCGAGAACCTGTCTGCGTCGCCTCGTCATCTCCCCTTCCTCGCTTAGGAGGGTCACCGTTTTGATTCGCCTGGTTCGGCTGATCTTTCTCGTCTTCTCGCTCGAACTCCTTAAGGCTTACAGTGTTGCCGAGCTCTCCGGCCACTAGTTTTGCCGCAAGATTTATTCCCAGGGTTCGGCAGTTTGCGGTTGAGTGCCCATGTATGTGATGGTACTCGCAGTAAGCTTTTTCGTCGTACGAGCTCGGATTTTGTGTCCACGTGTTCCATGGTGTTTTGCCTCGGCCTGTTCCCACCTGGTAGTTGTGAGCTCCTCCGAAATTGGGTTTCTCGTGGTGTACATATCTGTTTCCTTGATTACTCTTCTTATAAGGCAGTGGATTCGGAGTTTTGAAAGAACGGTTCGTCGCTTTGGCCACTCCATATTTCTGAGACAACAACTTCATCTCTTCTTCATTCACTATGAAATCTGAGGCTCGGTGCAATGCGTCTTGGATTGATAGTGGTGCGTTCAAAGCGATTTCTTTTCGAAACTCTGATTCGTACCACAACGACATTTTTAATGCGACCACGGGGGCCTTGTCGCTTACGCCCTCGACCTTTGACATCACTGCTTTGAATCTACCCATGAAACTTTGCAGTGTCTCCGTAGGCCCTTGAGTTAATGTCCAGAGATCGGCATCAGAGGCTCCTCGATCCATAAACATAGAGTAGTGGTTCAGAGCGGCAGACAGTTGCTGAAAATCGTCAATGGAGTTCTGCTCAAGCCTGGAGAACCATTGGAGGGCTGCGCCTTTTAGATGCTCTACAAACAGGAGGCAGAAACCAGCATCTCTCTCTTTTTCCCTAAAATTGGCTCGGCCCATTGCTATGATAAACACCGTTATGTGCTCCTTTGGGTCGGTAGTCCCTTCGTAAATTGGGTTTTTGATCTATTCAGGGTCGGAAACCCTTGCCTTGGTAATTCGAGCTGTAAATGGCGTGTTATGTGCTTCTTCTAATACACGGTCAATCTCCAAGAATTTACTGGTTGCCTTCTGAACCTGGGATCGAATGGCTTCATCTCAACGGTGGCATGATCTAAAAAGGCTTGGATTTCGTCCAACTCTTCTCTCTAGGCTCGGCTCGTCGTTCTCTGCTCATCAGCGTAGCGCCTGTTGGACCCATAGGAGATTTTCCTCGTCCTCTGCTAGGTTCCTGGCTCGGTTTAGATTAACGTCACCTTCGCTAGTTCGGGCTCCCGTTATTGTTGGTGGAAATCCCTCGTCAGCGAGATTCTCTGTGTTATGGTCTCCTTCTTCGCACCCCTCTTCGTCGAGAACGATTGCTGCAGCCGACCCAACGTTGGTGCGCTGGTCACATCCATCGCTGGCTCCTCTTGCCCCACGAATCAGTCGAGGTGGCTCGGTGATACTTGATCTGGTCGCCTCGGGTGTTTGCTCATAGGTTGGATATGGCGGTGGCAGTCCTCCCAAAGTCCTTGGTGCATCGCGTGGTGTTGAAAAATCCAGGGCCATTGGGTTTAAGCCAAGTTGTCTAGCGATTCCGCCAATAGGTGGATTCATCGTTGAATCCATGCCTCCGAGTCGTGTGTTTCTGGCTCGGCTCTCTGTTGCCAACGTCTAGATTTTCTCCGTAAGTGAGCTGTTCAGCTTGTCTTGCTCCTCCGCCTTCTTCAGCAACGTAGTCATCATGTTCCTCAGCTTTGTCATCGTTTCTGAGGTGCCTTTCGTGTTTGCTGGCAGCGGATTGATTCTCGCTCCAAGAAGATCGACGCCAGCATTGCTCTTGTCTTCACCGCTTTGGTCTCCGTCGGTAATCATCGTTTCAGATCTCGTATTCGGTGGTTCTTAGGTGTCAGAAAGTTTGAGAATCCCCACAGACGGCGCCAAATTGTGGGAGTCAAAACTCGCACAACTAAATTTGGTTAGAAAAATTTCTATGAAAAGAAACACCAGAACAGAGATCCAAAGATGGTGTCTTTATTCAAGCCGTTTTGAAAGTTGTTGTAGAGAAAATAACAAGTGTCTCTGTAGGTAAAGTTACGGATCCCTTTTTCAAAGGGGTACATGTTTATTCATACAAGAATAAGTCGGCTATGCCTCTTCCTAAACGATAAAGGAAAACTTCCTTATTTTTCGAGATTTCCTTTCTTCCCTCGTTTTCCTAAGTTGGCTCGGGTGTGGGCTTCTTACTTTGACTTGCTTACTTGGCCCACCGACCTCTTATGGCTTGTTGCCTCAGCCCAACAATATGTTGGGCTTGCTGTTTCGTTGAATCACCAGAGATCCGGCTCGTCGTCTCCTTGTTTGGAACTTTCTGTTTATCATGTTATGTTTGGCGTGCCACCATGACATTTTGGCTCGTCGCCAAGATGTTTTGGCTAGTCACCGTTATCTTGGCGCGCCACCAAGATATTTGGCTCGTCACCGTTATCTTGGTGCGCCAGCAAGTGTTTGGCTCGTCGCCACTATCCTAGTGCGCCACCAAGATGTTTGGCTCGTCACCGTTGTCTTGGCGCACCACTGAGATGTTTTGGCTCATCGCCAAGATGTTTGGCTCGTTTCCAAGATGTTTTGGCTCTTCACCGTTATCTTGGCGCGCCACCAAGATGTTTGGCTCATCACCGTAATCTTGGTGCACCACCAAGTGTTTGGCTTGTTGCCACTATCTTAGTGCGCCACAAAGATGTTTGGTTCGTCACCGTTTCTCCCTGTTGCCGAGCCAAAGGTTTGGTTTGTCACCTTTGACGCCGAGCCAAGGATTTGTCTAGTCACCGCTTCTCCATGATGCCGAGCCAAAGGTTTGGTTTGTCACCTCGGCCTTTGACGCCGAGCCGGGGATTTGGTTCGTTGTCACCGCTTCTCTTCGATGCCGAGCCAGCATGTTGGCTCGTCACTGTTTGTTGGTTCGCCAACATGTTGGCTCGTCACCGTTTGCTGGTTTGCCAGCATGTTGGCTCGTACCACCGAAGTCGGTTAGGCCCAAAATCTTCACCTAACCATTTCCGGTGGCAAATCTCGATGGGGTGGAAATTGACCCCAATAGCGGCGGTGTTGATTGAAGATGGATCGGGAAATTTGAAATGGATAGGTGGCGAAGGAGGAATAACGGAGACCCTAGTTAAAAACTTAAGCAAAAAAAATAGAGAGAGAAAGGAAAGAGAGGCTACCTGCTTTGGAGAGATTTTCGGAGAACTGAAGTTGTCAAGAATCAGAAGGTATACTATAACACCCCCAAACCAATCTAAGAACCTAACAGCTCGAGAATGTCACAACCCTGACGAGTAGGGCGGACGGTCAGACCAAAATCCTAGGAACAAATCTGAGGTTCCGGTCCGTCTATCCAACTTTTCGTTCCTCTTAACTCTGGCCTAAGGCTTGCCAACCCGTTCCAGAGAGAAGAGTTTTGTTACCAAGCTAATACCATTAGACACTCGCAAGCTTTGGAGAAAGACACTTGTTATTACTTAGTAACATCGTTAAAAATGTTACCAAAAAGGAAATCGATTGGGAATTCCTGAGTCAAAATCATACATAATAAACACTATACCACTTTACTAATTGCAATGTAAACTGCACCGATGGCCTAACGTCCGATGTTCCCTCTAAGGCTTTCCCGACTACTGGTTACCTGCAAGAAAGATGAGGGGTGAGTAATCTAGCATTACTCAATGAGTTCGGCTCCCCTAACATGCATAATCATTCCTAAACAAACCCAAAATAACAATCAGAAACTCAGCAATCAATCAAGACAACAAGCAAATAACAAGGCATCTCACTTAAGATGCGATCAATCGCAGAACAGTCAACAAGAACCAACAATCAGGACCAGACACTCCCTAGGACAAGTAATCAAAGAATTGATTACACTACATGGACCACCAGGTCTATATGCAATGCAATCCGGATTTCACATCATCATCAAGGCCTTGCAGTTCCATCGTCCATTCCCGGGCAACCCGCGGAATTGCAGCCACAAAGGCACACAATATTCCAGTTCCACCATTTGAAGTCATACACCATCGTGTATGCACGGCCAAGGGACCTACCCCAGTACACTCCGTGCTTGCGTGGTTATACCATAGCACCCAAGGGTGCTGTTAACCACGATCCATCCAGGAACATCGAACTGCCTCACAATATTAGGTTATTAAATATGCATGAATCTAAGGATAAATACATAATAACCCTACCACATTCACATTTCACACATGGTCTCAAAATTAGCTATGCTCAACCAAGACATAAGCTAGAGACTCCATACAAGCATCATCCCAAGCACTCATCATAAGCTCAACCATGCAATCCAACATGCATTCAACTTTATCAAGTATTCAATATAATGCAATTCACCAAGCAATATACTTCAATGTATATTATCACCCAATCAACTCAACATGCGTTCAATCGTCATGCTTATACTTAGTCAATTCACGGGAATTTACTAAGAACCTCAAGCAAGATTTCTACAACAACATACAAGTCAAACATGCATGGGTATCCGTATAAATGAATCATCACAAACTCGATATTCCCCCTGCATATCATTTCTTAGCACCGAAACCTACTATTCTTTACCGCTTAAACATGCACAACCATTTCTATAGGTTTTCTTTCGTAAAAATCAGTAACTCATGCATAAAATTCTATGATAGACTCCTCGTAAGGATCTACGCCCCAAAATGCCCTTCGTGTGGTTGTGACTCGAACGGATGATGATCGGTTCAAAGGATGCGGAAATGATGCGGAAGATGAACGGACTTTGAAGATGAACGAATGAGTGATGGATCGATTTGTACTTCCAAGAGAGATGTAAATCTCTTAGACTACGAGGCTGGATCCTATCTTAGATATACGCACTAAGACAAGATCAAGTTGAGAAGTGAATCTCGTTTTTGATCAAACAATTTTGAGAGATTTTTAAAAGAAAAGTTTGATGATTTTTATTGAAGAGAAAAGAGGGATATATAGGACCTTGGCCACGTCCAAGGTCATCATTACACATGGGGAATGACAAACATTAAAGACATTTGACCAAGAAGTTTGAAAGACAAAAACAAAAATAAAGGGATAAAAATGGAGAAGGCTCGCCTGGTGAGAATCGAACCCAAGACCTCCGAGTCTTCTAGCGTTGCCGATGATGAGGATTATGATTAAGTGTGTGAACCTCGCCTCATTAAAAACCTTGCCGGAAAACCCATTGGGACAAAACCGAGCGAAGGGAAAAAGAGTGCGCATCACACACCTCTCATCACCGACCCTTAAGCCACTTGAATCACGACCAATGTGATCGGACAAGTGCTTGGCTCAAGGTCGCTCTTAATACGGTGAAGTAGAGAGTTGACGGATTGGTTAAGTTGTCTCGTCCTCGACCTTGTCATCGGCCCAAACGGAATGTTCAAAGACGTAGCCTCGAAAAGGTCCTCCGCGGCTACGAGCTGCTCCTCGGCTATGAGCTTGTCCTTAGTCCTTTGTCCTACATCTTCTTGTCCCGAACCTCCATGCTCTGAGCTTGCCATGATCTCATCATTCTAGCATGCACGTCAACAGCTATAAAGCATAATAACAAACAATCAATCGTGTGTTTGACTCATCAATACACGGCAAGCATCAGTGCACTCACAGTCTGATCGGCTAGGAAACTCGAGGTATGGTACCACTGACCCGCTCACCACCTTATCTCCCTGGATCCTGAGAATAGGTACACGGATCTAGTCTTAGACAAAGGAACTTAGGTAAAAAAACTTAGGATCTGGACAGAAAGGCTTACCACCGGTTTCTTTGCTACACACAAGTTTTCTCCCCTAGACTCACGGTGGATCCACCCATTTTACTACCCGCGGCACGAACTTGACTCGAGACTCCTCCTACGGCTCGAGTTTGGGTAGATTTTGGCAGCATATGGGTAAGGTTTTTCGCAAATGAGCTAAATCTCTAAGGATGGGTTGATATATATAGCCCTTACCCCCCCCCCCCGCCCAAAATCTTGTTTTACACAATTCTGCCACATGTAGACCATGCTGCCGCATGGCCGACACATTGCCGTCCGTTTCTGCATGCCCAATATGTGCCCAGACACTTTCCGCGCATGCATCCGCATGTAGTACACTTGGCAGATCAATTCTGCGATCCAGTCACGACCCAACGTGACCCATACGCGCTGCCTGCGGTGGGGAAACTGTTCCCGAGTCTGATCTGAAGTTTCTCGACCCGCGGGTCGTACTGGTTCGACCCAAGGGTAGAAATTCTCGACCCAGCAGCTTTTTCTCGATCCAAATTGGATTTTCCTCGACCTAAACTGAATTTTGCTCGACCCAAACTGAATTTTGCTCGACCCAAACTTAAAATTCCTCGACCAAAACCTTATTTTACATCTTTCCTAACCTTTCTAACTTTAAAGGCTTTGATCCCCATACTTTAAAAATCATTGGTTCCTTCGACCGTTCTTATAGCTCATCGGGGTCACTACAACGCGGGTCGATGCGACCACAACTTCCGTCCCAACTTAACGTTTCACATTTAATTCCCCTTAGGCCTACTCATTTGCGATCCAGATCATTCCCTTGATCATTTCCTAAGGAATTTCCAACTAAATTGATCCCAACATCCTTTGTTGGTTCGAATTGGATCGTGGCTCACTCGTATAGTTCCATTGATCCAACTCTGAATTTCTCAAATCTCACTGAAATTTTCCTCGACTGAAACTTCTTTCTAAGTCTCCTCGAGTCATTCCAACTCTCACGACTTGATTCGCTAAATTTCCAAGGTTGGCTCCACGGGCCGTCCTTAGCTCTTATCAGGTGTTGGGGTCAAAACCCACCCAGCTACGATCAATGGAAAAATGGCTAAGTGTGGAAATGCGAAGAATCGGACAAGACTGGAATTGTCCCTAGGTCGTTTCTGTACGAGTCCGCTTGAGCACGAGATAGGCCATTCCAACCAAGCTATGCTCCACTTCGGCGAAGAAGGGAGAGACTTCGGCAAGCTTGGTCTTCACTTCGGCAAGGCTTGGTCTTCACTTAGGCAAGCCTTGTCTCCGCTTAGGCAAGCCTTGTCTCTGCTTAGGCAAGCTTTGTCTCCGCTTAGGCAAACTTTGTCTCCACTTAGGCAATCTCTGTCTCCGCGTCGGCAAGCTTTGTCTCCGCTTAGGCAAGCTTTGTCTCCACTTAGGCAATCTTTGTCTCCGCATCGGCAAGCTTTGTCGACCTATCCAGAGTGTTGGTAGACACGGGAAGCACAGTGGACATAATCTTCAAAGAGACTCTCAGAAGAATGAACGTCGACCTATCCGAAATAACGGCAACTCCAAAACCATTGACTGGATTCTCTGGAGAAACGACAATGAAAATCGGAATTATCAAGCTACCTATTCGGGCTGGATAGATAACCAAAATCGTGGAGTTTTCGGTGGCCGATCACCCAGCAATCTACCATTTGAAGTCATACTCCATCGTGTATGCACGGCCAAGGGACCTACCCCAGTACACTCCGTGCTTGCGTGGTTATACCATAGCACCCAAGGGTGCTGTTAACCACGATCCATCCAGGAACATCGAACTGCCTCACAAAATTAGGTTATTAAATATGCATGAATCTAAGGATAAATACATAATAACCCTACCACATTCACATTTCACACATGGTCTCAAAATTAGCTATGCTCAACCAAGGCAAAGCTAGAGACTCCATACAGGCATCATCCCAAGCACTCATCATAAGCTCAACCATGCAATCCAACATGCATTCAACTTTATCCAGTATTCAATATAATGCAATTCACCAAGCAATATACTTCAATGTATATTATCACCCAATCAACTCAACATGCGTTCAATCGTCATGCTTATACTTAGTCAATTCACGGGAATTTACTAAGAACCTCAAGCAAGATTTCTACAACAACATACAAGTCAAACATGCATGGGTATCCGTATAAATGAATCATCACAAACCCGATATTCCCCCTGCATATCATTTCTTAGCACAATCATACCCTCATCACCGAAACCTACTATTCTTTACCGCTTAAACACGCACAACCATTTCTATAGGTTTTCTTTCGTAAAAATCAGTAACTCATGCATAAAATTCTAGCATGCACGTCAACAGCTATAAAGCATAATAACAAACAATCAATCGTGTGTTTGACTCATTAATACACGGCAAGCACCAGTGCACTCACAGTCTGATCGGCTAGAAAACTCGAGGTATGGTACCACTGACCCGCTCACCACCTTATCTCCCTGGATCCTGAGAATAGGTACACGGATCTAGTCTTAGACAAAGGAACTTAGGTAGAAAAACTTAGGATCTGGACAGAAAGGCTTACCACCGGTTTCTTTGCTACACACAAGTTTTCTCCTTTAGACTCACGGTGGATCCACCCATTTTACTACCCGCGGCACGAACTTGACTCGAGACTCCTCCTACGGCTCGAGTTTGGGTAGATTTTGGCAGCATTTGGGTAAGGTTTTTGGCAAATGAGCTAAATCTCTAAGGATGGGTTGATATTTATAGCCCTTAACCCCCCCCCCCCCCGCCTAAAATCTTGTTTTACACAATTCTGCCACATGTAGACCATGCAGCCGCATGGCCGACACATTGCCATCCGTTTCTGCATGCCCAATATGTGCCCAGACACTTTCTGCGCATGCATCCGCATGTAGTACACTTGGCAGATCAATTCTGCGATCCAGTCACGACCCAACGTGACCCATACGCGCTGCCTGCGGTGGGGAAACTGTTCCCGAGTCTGATCCGAAGTTTCTCGACCCGCGGGTCGTACTGGTTCGACCCAAGGGTAGAAATTCTCGACCCAGCAGCTTTTTCTCGATCCAAATTGGATTTTCCTCGACCTAAACTGAATTTTGCTCGACCCAAACTGAATTTTTCTCGACCCAAACTTAAAATTCCTCGACCAAAACCTTATTTTACATCTTTCCTAACCTTTCCTCATCTAGATATCCCTTCAACACAACATAGGTCGTCGAAAGGATCTCGGAGACCCGCCAAAGGCAAGCATGGTTAGGGTAGGAGTAAGTGGAGGTTAGGTAACCCAGCCAGAGGATTCCGTTTCGGACCTACGGGGCCAGAAGCTTCTCAAGCTCCAGCATTTACTTTTCTAGTTAGAGACCAACGTCTTGGAGCTAACGTGGGGTCTGAAATGCAAATTTCATATTTCATAAGAAGAGGAGATTGCCAATCTCGACCAGTTCTAATTTTAAAGGCTTTGATCCCCATACTTTAAAAATCATTGGTTCCTTCGACCGTTCTTATAGCTCATCGGGGTCACTACAACGCGGGTCGATGCGATCACAACTTCCGTCCCAACTTAACGTTTCACAGTTAATTCCACTTAGGCCTACTCATTTGCGATCCAGATCATTCCCTTGATCATTTCCTAAGGAATTTCCAACTAAATTGATCCCAACATCCTTTGTTGGTTCGAATTGGATCGTGGCTCACTCATATAGTTCCATTGATCCAACTCTGAATTTCTCAAATCTCACTGAAATTTTCCTCGACTGAAACTTCTTTCTAAGTCTCCTCGAGTCATTCCAACTCTCACGACTTGATTCGCTAAATTTCCAAGGTTGGCTCCACGGGCCGTCCTTAGCTCTTATCAGGTGTTGGGATCAAAACCCACCCAGTTACGATCAATGGAAAAATGGCTAAGTGTGGAAATGCGAAGAATTGGACAAGGCTGGAATTGTGCCTAGGTCGTTTCTGTACGAGTCCACTTGAGCACGAGATAGGCCATTCCAACCAAGCTTTGCTCCACTTCGGCGAAGAAGGGAGAGACTTCGGCAAGCTTGGTCGTCACTTCGGCAAGGCTTGGTCTTCACTTAGGCAAGCCTTGTCTCCGCTTAGGCAAGCCTTGTCTCCGCTTAGGCAAGCTTTGTCTCCGCTTAGGCAAGCTTTGTCTCCACTTAGGCAATCTCTGTCTCCGCGTCGGCAAGCTTTGTCTCCGCTTAGGCAAGCTTTGTCTCCACTTAGGCAATCTCTGTCTCCGCATCGACAAGCTTTGTCGACCTATCCAGAGTGTTGGTAGACACGGGAAGCACAGTGGACATAATCTTCAAAGAGACTCTCAGAAGAATGAACGTCGACCTATCCGAAATAACGGCAACTCCAAAACCATTGACTGGATTCTCTGGAGAAACGACAATGAAAATTGGAATTATCAAGCTACCTATTCAGGCTGGAGAGATAACCAAAATCGTGGAGTTTTCGGTGGCCGATCACCCAGCAATCTACCATTTGAAGTCATACACCATCGTGTATGCACGGCCAAGGGACCTACCCCAGTACACTCCGTGCTTGCGTGGTTATACCATAGCACCCAAGGGTGCTGTTAACCACGATCCATCCAGGAACATCGAACTGCCTCACAATATTAGGTTATTAAATATGCATGAATCTAAGGATAAATACATAATAACCCTACCACATTCACATTTCACACATGGTCTCAAAATTAGCTATGCTCAACCAAGACATAAGCTAGAGACTCCATACACGCATCATCCCAAGCACTCATCATAAGCTCAACCATGCAATCCAACATGCATTCAACTTTATCAAGTATTTAATATAATGCAATTCACCAAGCAATATACTTCAATGTATATTATCACCCAATCAACTCAACATGCGTTCAATCGTCATGCTTATACTTAGTCAATTCACGGGAATTTACTAAGAAACTCAAGCAAGATTTCTACAACAACATACAAGTCAAACATGCATGGGTATCCGTATAAATGAATCATCACAAACCCGATATTCCCCCTGCATATCATTTCTTAGCACAATCATACCCTCATCACCGAAACCTACTATTCTTTACCGCTTAAACACGCACAACCATTTCTATAGGTTTTCTTTCGTAAAAATCAGTAACTCATGCATAAAATTCTAGCATGCACGTCAACAGCTATAAAGCATAATAACAAACAATCAATCGTGTGTTTGACTCATTAATACACGGCAAGCACCAGTGCACTCACAGTCTGATCGGCTAGAAAACTCGAGGTATGGTACCACTGACCCGCTCACCACCTTATCTCCCTGGATCCTGAGAATAGGTACACGGATCTAGTCTTAGACAAAGGAACTTAGGTAGAAAAACTTAGGATCTGGACAGAAAGGCTTACCACCGGTTTCTTTGCTACACACAAGTTTTCTCCTTTAGACTCACGGTGGATCCACCCATTTTACTACCCGCGGCACGAACTTGACTCGAGACTCCTCCTACGGCTCGAGTTTGGGTAGATTTTGGCAGCATTTGGGTAAGGTTTTTGGCAAATGAGCTAAATCTCTAAGGATGGGTTGATATTTATAGCCCTTAACCCCCCCCCCCCCCCCCCGCCTAAAATCTTGTTTTACACAATTCTGCCACATGTAGACCATGCAGCCGCATGGCCGACACATTGCCATCCGTTTCTGCATGCCCAATATGTGCCCAGACACTTTCTGCGCATGCATCCGCATGTAGTACACTTGGCAGATCAATTCTGCGATCCAGTCACGACCCAACGTGACCCATACGCGCTGCCTGCGGTGGGGAAACTGTTCCCGAGTCTGATCCGAAGTTTCTCGACCCGCGGGTCGTACTGGTTCGACCCAAGGGTAGAAATTCTCGACCCAGCAGCTTTTTCTCGATCCAAATTGGATTTTCCTCGACCTAAACTGAATTTTGCTCGACCCAAACTGAATTTTTCTCGACCCAAACTTAAAATTCCTCGACCAAAACCTTATTTTACATCTTTCCTAACCTTTCCTCATCTAGATATCCCTTCAACACAACATAGGTCGTCGAAAGGATCTCGGAGACCCGCCAAAGGCAAGCATGGTTAGGGTAGGAGTAAGTGGAGGTTAGGTAACCCAGCCAGAGGATTCCGTTTCGGACCTACGGGGCCAGAAGCTTCTCAAGCTCCAGCATTTACTTTTCTAGTTAGAGACCAACGTCTTGGAGCTAACGTGGGGTCTGAAATGCAAATTTCATATTTCATAAGAAGAGGAGATTGCCAATCTCGACCAGTTCTAATTTTAAAGGCTTTGATCCCCATACTTTAAAAATCATTGGTTCCTTCGACCGTTCTTATAGCTCATCGGGGTCACTACAACGCGGGTCGATGCGATCACAACTTCCGTCCCAACTTAACGTTTCACAGTTAATTCCACTTAGGCCTACTCATTTGCGATCCAGATCATTCCCTTGATCATTTCCTAAGGAATTTCCAACTAAATTGATCCCAACATCCTTTGTTGGTTCGAATTGGATCGTGGCTCACTCATATAGTTCCATTGATCCAACTCTGAATTTCTCAAATCTCACTGAAATTTTCCTCGACTGAAACTTCTTTCTAAGTCTCCTCGAGTCATTCCAACTCTCACGACTTGATTCGCTAAATTTCCAAGGTTGGCTCCACGGGCCGTCCTTAGCTCTTATCAGGTGTTGGGATCAAAACCCACCCAGTTACGATCAATGGAAAAATGGCTAAGTGTGGAAATGCGAAGAATTGGACAAGGCTGGAATTGTGCCTAGGTCGTTTCTGTACGAGTCCACTTGAGCACGAGATAGGCCATTCCAACCAAGCTTTGCTCCACTTCGGCGAAGAAGGGAGAGACTTCGGCAAGCTTGGTCGTCACTTCGGCAAGGCTTGGTCTTCACTTAGGCAAGCCTTGTCTCCGCTTAGGCAAGCCTTGTCTCCGCTTAGGCAAGCTTTGTCTCCGCTTAGGCAAGCTTTGTCTCCACTTAGGCAATCTCTGTCTCCGCGTCGGCAAGCTTTGTCTCCGCTTAGGCAAGCTTTGTCTCCACTTAGGCAATCTCTGTCTCCGCATCGACAAGCTTTGTCGACCTATCCAGAGTGTTGGTAGACACGGGAAGCACAGTGGACATAATCTTCAAAGAGACTCTCAGAAGAATGAACGTCGACCTATCCGAAATAACGGCAACTCCAAAACCATTGACTGGATTCTCTGGAGAAACGACAATGAAAATTGGAATTATCAAGCTACCTATTCAGGCTGGAGAGATAACCAAAATCGTGGAGTTTTCGGTGGCCGATCACCCAGCAATCTACCATTTGAAGTCATACACCATCGTGTATGCACGGCCAAGGGACCTACCCCAGTACACTCCGTGCTTGCGTGGTTATACCATAGCACCCAAGGGTGCTGTTAACCACGATCCATCCAGGAACATCGAACTGCCTCACAATATTAGGTTATTAAATATGCATGAATCTAAGGATAAATACATAATAACCCTACCACATTCACATTTCACACATGGTCTCAAAATTAGCTATGCTCAACCAAGACATAAGCTAGAGACTCCATACACGCATCATCCCAAGCACTCATCATAAGCTCAACCATGCAATCCAACATGCATTCAACTTTATCAAGTATTTAATATAATGCAATTCACCAAGCAATATACTTCAATGTATATTATCACCCAATCAACTCAACATGCGTTCAATCGTCATGCTTATACTTAGTCAATTCACGGGAATTTACTAAGAAACTCAAGCAAGATTTCTACAACAACATACAAGTCAAACATGCATGGGTATCCGTATAAATGAATCATCACAAACTCGATATTCCCCCTGCATATCATTTCTTAGCACAATCATACCCTCATCACCGAAACCTACTATTCTTTACCGCTTAAACATGCACAACCATTTCTATAGGTTTTCTTTCGTAAAAATCAGTAACTCATGCATAAAATTCAAGCATGCACGTCAACAGCTATAAAGCATAATAACAAACAATCAATCGTGTGTTTGACTCATCAATACACGGCAAGCATCAGTGCACTCACAGTCTGATCGGCTAGGAAACTCGAGGTATAGTACCACTGACCCGCTCACCACCTTATCTCCCTGGATCCTGAGAATAGGTACACGGATCTAGTCTTAGACAAAGGAACTTAGGTAGAAAAACTTAGGATCTGGACAGAAAGGCTTACCACCGGTTTTTTTGCTACACACAAGTTTTCTCCCTTAGACTCACGGTGGATCCACCCATTTTACTACCCGCGGCACGAACTTGACTCGAGACTCCTCCTACGGCTCGAGTTTGGGTAGATTTTGGCAGCATTTGGGTAAGGTTTTTCGCAAATGAACTAAATCTCTAAGGATGGGTTGATATATATAGCCCTTAACCCCCCCCCCCCCCGCCTAATATCTTGTTTTACACAATTCTGCCACATGTAGACCATGCAGCCGCATGGCCGACACATTGCCGTCCGTTTCTGCATGCCCAATATGTGCCCAGACACTTTCTGCGCATGCATCCGCATGTAGTACACTTGGCAGATCAATTCTGCGATCCAGTCACGACCCAACGTGACCCATACGCGCTGCCTGCGGTGGGGAAACTGTTCCCGAGTCTGATCCGAAGTTTCTCGACCCGCGGGTCGTACTGGTTCGACCCAAGGGTAGAAATTCTCGACCCAGCAGCTTTTTCTCGATCCAAATTGGATTTTCCTCGACCTAAACTGAATTTTGCTCGACCCAAACTGAATTTTTCTCGACCCAAACTTAAAATTCCTCGACCAAAACCTTATTTTACATCTTTCCTAACCTTTCCTCATCTAGATATCCCTTCAACACAACATAGGTCGTCGAAAGGATCTCGGAGACCCGCCAAAGGCAAGCATGGTTAGGGTAGGAGTAAGTGGAGGTTAGGTAACCCAGCCAGAGGATTCCGTTTCGGACCTACGGGGCCAGAAGCTTCTCAAGCTCCAGCATTTACTTTTCTAGTTAGAGACCAACGTCTTGGAGCTAACGTGGGGTCTGAAATGCAAATTTCATATTTCATAAGAAGAGGAGATTGCCAATCTCGACCAGTTCTAATTTTAAAGGCTTTGATCCCCATACTTTAAAAATCATTGGTTCCTTCGACCGTTCTTATAGCTCATCGGGGTCACTACAACGCGGGTCGATGCGATCACAACTTCCGTCCCAACTTAACGTTTCACAGTTAATTCCACTTAGGCCTACTCATTTGCGATCCAGATCATTCCCTTGATCATTTCCTAAGGAATTTCCAACTAAATTGATCCCAACATCCTTTGTTGGTTCGAATTGGATCGTGGCTCACTCATATAGTTCCATTGATCCAACTCTGAATTTCTCAAATCTCACTGAAATTTTCCTCGACTGAAACTTCTTTCTAAGTCTCCTCGAGTCATTCCAACTCTCACGACTTGATTCGCTAAATTTCCAAGGTTGGCTCCACGGGCCGTCCTTAGCTCTTATCAGGTGTTGGGGTCAAAACCCACCCAGCTACGATCAATGGAAAAATGGCTAAGTGTGGAAATGCGAAGAATCGGACAAGGCTGGAATTGTGCCTAGGTCGTTTCTGTACGAGTCCGCTTGAGCACGAGATAGGCCATTCCAACCAAGCTTTGCTCCACTTCGGCGAAGAAGGGAGAGACTTCGGCAAGCTTGGTCGTCACTTCGGCAAGGCTTGGTCTTCACTTAGGCAAGCCTTGTCTCCGCTTAGGCAAGCCTTGTCTCCGCTTAGGCAAGCTTTGTCTCCGCTTAGGCAAGCTTTGTCTCCACTTAGGCAATCTCTGTCTCCGCGTCGGCAAGCTTTGTCTCCGCTTAGGCAAGCTTTGTCTCCACTTAGGCAATCTCTGTCTCCGCATCGACAAGCTTTGTCGACCTATCCAGAGTGTTGGTAGACACGGGAAGCACAGTGGACATAATCTTCAAAGAGACTCTCAGAAGAATGAACGTCGACCTATCCGAAATAACGGCAACTCCAAAACCATTGACTGGATTCTCTGGAGAAACGACAATGAAAATTGGAATTATCAAGCTACCTATTCGGGCTGGAGAGATAACCAAAATCGTGGAGTTTTCGGTGGCCGATCACCCAGCAATCTACCATTTGAAGTCATACACCATCGTGTATGCACGGCCAAGGGACCTACCCCAGTACACTCCGTGCTTGCGTGGTTATACCATAGCACCCAAGGGTGCTGTTAACCACGATCCATCCAGGAACATCGAACTGCCTCACAATATTAGGTTATTAAATATGCATGAATCTAAGGATAAATACATAATAACCCTACCACATTCACATTTCACACATGGTCTCAAAATTAGCTATGCTCAACCAAGACATAAGCTAGAGACTCCATACACGCATCATCCCAAGCACTCATCATAAGCTCAACCATGCAATCCAACATGCATTCAACTTTATCAAGTATTTAATATAATGCAATTCACCAAGCAATATACTTCAATGTATATTATCACCCAATCAACTCAACATGCGTTCAATCGTCATGCTTATACTTAGTCAATTCACGGGAATTTACTAAGAAACTCAAGCAAGATTTCTACAACAACATACAAGTCAAACATGCATGGGTATCCGTATAAATGAATCATCACAAACTCGATATTCCCCCTGCATATCATTTCTTAGCACAATCATACCCTCATCACCGAAACCTACTATTCATTACCGCTTAAACATGCACAACCATTTCTATAGGTTTTCTTTCGTAAAAATCAGTAACTCATGCATAAAATTCAAGCATGCACGTCAACAGCTATAAAGCATAATAACAAACAATCAATCGTGTGTTTGACTCATCAATACACGGCAAGCATCAGTGCACTCACAGTCTGATCGGCTAGGAAACTCGAGGTATACTACCACTGACCCGCTCACCACCTTATCTCCCTGGATCCTGAGAATAGGTACACGGATCTAGTCTTAGACAAAGGAACTTAGGTAGAAAAACTTAGGATCTGGACAGAAAGGCTTACCACCGGTTTCTTTGCTACACACAAGTTTTCTCCCCTAGACTCACGGTGGATCCACCCATTTTACTACCCGCGGCACGAACTTGACTCGAGACTCCTCCTACGGCTCGAGTTTGGGTAGATTTTGGCAGCATTTGGGTAAGGTTTTTCGCAAATGAGCTAAATCTCTAAGGATGGGTTGATATATATAGCCCTTAACCCCCCCCCCCCCACCCAAAATCTTGTTTTACACAATTCTGCCACATGTAGACCATGCTGCCGCATGGCCGATACATTGCCGTCCGTTTCTGCATGCCCAATATGTGCCCAGACACTTTCCGCGCATGCATCCGCATGTAGTACACTTGGCAGATCAATTCTGCGATCCAGTCACGACCCAACGTGACCCATACGCGCTGCCTGCGGTGGGGAAACTGTTCCCGAGTCTGATCCGAAGTTTCTCGACCCACGGGTCGTACTGGTTCGACCCAAGGGTAGAAATTCTCGACCAAGCAGCTTTTTCTCGATCCAAATTGGATTTTCCTCGACCTAAACTGAATTTTGCTCGACCCAAACTGAATTTTGCTCGACCCAAACTTAAAATTCCTCGACCAAAACCTTATTTTACATCTTTCCTAACCTTTCTAATTTTAAAGGCTTTGATCCCCATACTTTAAAAATCATTGGTTCCTTCGACCGTTCTTATAGCTCATCGGGGTCACTACAACGCGGGTCGATGCGACCACAACTTCCGTCCCAACTTAATGTTTCACAGTTAATTCCACTTAGGCCTACTCATTTGCGATCCAGATCATTCCCTTGATCATTTCCTAAGGAATTTCCAACTAAATTGATCCCAACATCCTTTGTTGGTTCGAATTGGATCGTGGCTCACTCGTATAGTTCCATTGATCCAACTCTGAATTTCTCAAATCTCACTGAAATTTTCCTCGACATAAACTTCTTTCTAAGTCTCCTCGAGTCATTCCAACTCTCACGACTTGATTCGCTAAATTTCCAAGGTTGGCTCCACGGGCCGTCCTTAGCTCTTATCAGGTGTTGGGGTCAAAACCCACCCAGCTACGATCAATGGAAAAATGGCTAAGTGTGGAAATGCGAAGAATCGGACAAGGCTGGAATTGTGCCTAGGTCGTTTCAGTACGAGTCCGCTTGAGCACGAGATAGGCCATTCCAACCAAGCTTTGCTCCACTTCGACGAAGAAGGGAGAGACTTTGGCAAGCTTGGTCGTCACTTCGGCAAGGCTTTGTCTTCACTTAGGCAAGCCTTGTCTCCGCTTAGGCAAGCCTTGTCTCCGCTTAGGCAATCTTTGTCTCCGCTTAGGCAAGCTTTGTCTCCACTTAGGCAATCTCTGTCTCCGCGTCGGCAAGCTTTGTCTCCGCTTAGGCAAGCTTTGTCTCCACTTAGGCAATCTCTGTCTCCGCATCGGCAAGCTTTGTCGACCTATCCAGAGTGTTGGTAGACACGGGAAGCACAGTGGACATAATCTTCAAAGAGACTCTCAGAAGAATGAACGTCGACCTATCCGAAATAACGGCAACTCCAAAACCATTGACTGGATTCTCTGGAAAAACGACAATGAAAATCGGAATTATCAAGCTACCTATTCGGGCTGGAGAGATAACCAAAATCGTGGAGTTTTCGGTGGCCGATCACCCAGCAATCTACCATTTGAAGTCATACACCATCGTGTATGCACGGCCAAGGGACCTACCCCAGTACACTCCGTGCTTGCGTGGTTATACCATAGCACCCAAGGGTGCTGTTAACCACGATCCATCCAGGAACATCGAACTGCCTCACAATATTAGGTTATTAAATATGCATGAATCTAAGGATAAATACATAATAACCCTACCACATTCACATTTCACACATGGTCTCAAAATTAGCTATGCTCAACCAAGACATAAGCTAGATACTCCATACACGCATCATCCCAAGCACTCATCATAAGCTCAACCATGCAATCCAACATGCATTCAACTTTATCAAGTATTCAATATAATGCAATTCACCAAGCAATATACTTCAATGTATATTATCACCCAATCAACTCAACATGCGTTCAATCGTCATGCTTATACTTAGTCAATTCACGGGAATTTACTAAGAACCTCAAGCAAGATTTCTACAACAACATACAAGTCAAACATGCATGGGTATCCGTATAAATGAATCATCACAAACTCGATATTCCCCCTGCATATCATTTCTTAGCACAATCATACCCTCATCACCGAAACCTACTATTCTTTACCGCTTAAACATGCACAACCATTTCTATAGGTTTTCTTTCGTAAAAATCAGTAACTCATGCATAAAATTCTAGCATGCACGTCAACAGCTATAAAGCAGAATAACAAACAATCAATCGTGTGTTTGACTCATCAATACACGGCAAGCATCAGTGCACTCACAGTTTGATCGGCTAGGAAACTCGAGGTATGGTACCACTGACCCGCTCACCACCTTATCTCCCTGGATCCTGAGAATAGGTACACGGATCTAGTCTTAGACAAAGGAACTTAGGTAGAAAAACTTAGGATCTGGACAGAAAGGCTTACCACCGGTTTCTTTGCTACACACAAGTTTTCTCCCCTAGACTCACGGTGGATCCACCCATTTTACTACCCGCGGCACGAACTTGACTCGAGACTCGTCCTACGGCTCGAGTTTGGGTAGATTTTGGCAGCATTTGGGTAAGGTTTTTCGCAAATGAGCTAAATCTCTAAGGATGGGTTGATATATATAGCCCTTAACCCCCCCCCCCCCGCCCAAAATCTTGTTTTACACAATTCTGCCACATGTAGACCATGCTGCCGCATGGCCGACACATTGCCATCCGTTTCTGCATGCCCAATATGTGCCCAGACACTTTCCGCGCATGCATCCGCATGTAGTACACTTGGCAGATCAATTCTGCGATCCAGTCACGACCCAACGTGACCCATACGCGCTGTCTGCGGTGGGGAAACTGTTCCCGAATCTGATCCGAAGTTTCTCGACCCGCGGGTCGTACTGGTTCGACCCAAGTGTAGAAATTCTCGACCCAGCAGCTTTTTCTCGATTCAAATTGGATTTTCCTCGACCTAAACTGAATTTTGCTCGACCCAAACTGAATTTTGCTCGACCCAAACTTAAAATTCCTCGACCAAAACCTTATTTTACATCTTTCCTAACCTTTCTAATTTTAAAGGCTTTGATCCCCATACTTTAAAAATCATTGGTTCCTTCGACCGTTCTTATAGCTCATCGGGGTCACTACAACGCGGGTCGATGCGACCACAACTTCCGTCCCAACTTAACGTTTCACAGTTAATTCCACTTAGGCCTACTCATTTGCGATCCAGATCATTCCCTTGATCATTTCCTAAGGAATTTCCAACTAAATTGATCCCAACATCCTTTGTTGGTTCGAATTGGATCGTGGCTCACTCGTATAGTTCCATTGATCCAACTCTGAATTTCTCAAATCTCACTGAAATTTTCCTCGACTGAAACTTCTTTCTAAGTCTCCTCGAGTCATTCCAACTCTCACGACTTGATTCGCTAAATTTCCAAGGTTGGCTCCACGGGCCGTCCTTAGCTCTTATCAGGTGTTGGGGTCAAAACCACCCAGCTACGATCAATGGAAATGGAAAAATGGCTAAGTGTGGAAATGCGAAGAATCGGACAAGGCTGGAATTGTGCCTAGGTCGTTTCTGTACGAGTCCGCTTGAGCACGAGATAGGCCATTCCAACCAAGCTTTGCTCCACTTCGGCGAAGAAGGGAGAGACTTCGGCAAGCTTGGTCGTCACTTCGGCAAGGCTTGGTCTTCACTTAGGCAAGCCTTGTCTCCGCTTAGGCAAACCTTGTCTCCGCTTAGGAAAGCTTTGTCTCCGCTTAGGCAAGCTTTGTCTCCACTTAGGCAATCTCTGTCTCCGCGTCGGAAAGCTTTGTCTCCGCTTAGGCAAGCTTTGTCTCCACTTAGGCAATCTCTGTCTCCGCATCGACAAGCTTTGTCGACCTATCCAGAGTGTTGGTAGACACGGGAAGCACAGTGGACATAATCTTCAAAGAGACTCTCAGAAGAATGAACGTCGACCTATCCGAAATAACGGTAACTCCAAAACCATTGACTGGATTCTCTGGAGAAACGACAATAAAAATCGGAATTATCAAGCTACCTATTCGGGCTGGAGAGATAACCAAAATCGTGGAGTTTTCGGTGGCCGATCACCCAGCAATCTACCATTTGAAGTCATACACCATCGTGTATGCACGGCCAAGGGACCTACCCCAGTACACTCCGTGCTTGCGTGGTTATACCATAGCACCCAAGGGTGCTGTTAACCACGATCCATCCAGGAACATCGAACTGCCTCACAATATTAGGTTATTAAATATGCATGAATCTAAGGATAAATACATAATAACCCTACCACATTCACATTTCACACATGGTCTCAAAATTAGCTATGCTCAACCAAGACATAAGCTAGAGACTCCATACACGCATCATCCCAAGCACTCATCATAAGCTCAACCATGCAATCCAACATGCATTCAACTTTATCAAGTATTTAATATAATGCAATTCACCAAGCAATATACTTCAATGTATATTATCACACAATCAACTCAACATGCGTTCAATCGTCATGCTTATACTTAGTCAATTCACGGGAATTTACTAAGAACCTCAAGCAAGATTTCTACAACAACATACAAGTCAAACATGCATGGGTATCCTTATAAATGAATCATCACAAACTCGATATTCCACCTGCATATCATTTCTTAGCACAATCATACCCTCATCACCGAAACCTACTATTCTTTACCGCTTAAACATGCACAACCATTTCTATAGGTTTTCTTTCGTAAAAATCAGTAACTCATGCATAAAATTCTAGCATGCACGTCAACAACTATAAAGCATAATAACAAACAATCAATCGTGTGTTTGACTCATCAATACACGGCAAGCATCAGTGCACTCACAGTCTGATCGGCTAGGAAACTCGAGGTATGGTACCACTGACCCGCTCACCACCTTATCTCCCTGGATCCTGAGAATAGGTACACGGATCTAGTCTTAGACAAAGGAACTTAGGTAAAAAAACTTAGGATCTGGACAGAAAGGCTTACCACCGGTTTCTTTGCTACACACAAGTTTTCTCCCTAGACTCACGGTGGATCCACCCATTTTACTACCCGCGACATGAACTTGACTCGAGACTCCTCCTACGGCTCGAGTTTGGGTAGATTTTGGCAGCATTTGGGTAAGGTTTTTCGCAAATGAGCTAAATCTCTAAGGATGGGTTGATATATATAGCCCTTAACCCCCCCCCCCCCCCCCGCCCAAAATCTTGTTTTACACAATTCTGCCACATGTAGACCATGCTGCCGCATGGCCGACACATTGCCATCCGTTTCTGCATGCCCAATATGTGCCCAGACACTTTCCGCGCATGCATCCGCATGTAGTACACTTGGCAGATCAATTCTGCGATCCAGTCACGACCCAACGTGACCCATACGCGCTGCCTGCGGTGGGGAAACTGTTCCCGAGTCTGATCCGAAGTTTCTCGACCCGCGGGTCGTACTTGTTCGACCCAAGGGTAGAAATTCTCGACCCAACAGCTTTTTCTCGATCCAAATTGGATTTTCCTCGACCTAAACTGAATTTTGCTCGACCCAAACTAAATTTTGCTCGACCCAAACTTAAAATTCCTCGACCAAAACCTTATTTTACATCTTTCCTAACCTTTCTAATTTTAAAGGCTTTGATCCCCATACTTTAAAAATCATTGGTTCCTTCGACCGTTCTTATAGGTCATCGGGGTCACTACAACGCGGGTCGATGCGACCACAACTTCCGTACCAACTTAACGTTTCACAGTTAATTCCACTTAGGCCTACTCATTTGCGATCCAGATCATTCCCTTGATCATTTCCTAAGGAATTTCCAACTAAATTGATCCCAACATCCTTTGTTGGTTCGAATTGGATCGTGGCTCACTCGTATAGTTCCATTTATCCAACTCTGAATTTCTCAAATCTCACTGAAATTTTCCTCGACTGAAACTTCTTTCTAAGTCTCCTCGAGTCATTCCAACTCTCACGACTTGATTCGCTAAATTTCCAAGGTTGGCTCCACGGGCCGTCCTTAGCTCTTATCAGGTGTTGGGGTCAAAACCCACCCAGCTACGATCAATGGAAAAATGGCTAAGTGTGGAAATGCGAAGAATCGGACAAGGCTGGAATTGTGCCTAGGTCGTTTCTGTACGAGTCCGCTTGAGCACGAGATAGGCCATTCCAACCAAGCTTTGCTCCACTTCGGCGAAGAAGGGAGAGACTTCGGCAAGCTTGGTCGTCACTTCGGCAAGGCTTGGTCTTCACTTAGGCAAGCCTTGTCTCCGCTTAGGCAAGCCTTGTCTCCGCTTAGGCAAGCTTTGTCTCCGCTTAGGCAAGCTTTGTCTCCACTTAGGCAATCTCTGTCTCTGCGTCGGCAAGCTTTGTCTCCGCTTAGGCAAGCTTTGTCTCCACTTAGGCAATCTCTGTCTCCGCATCGACAAGCTTTGTCGACCTATCCAGAGTGTTGGTAGACACGGGAAGCACAGTGGACATAATCTTCAAAGAGACTCTCAGAAGAATGAACGTCAACCTATCCGAAATAACGGCAACTCCAAAACCATTGACTGGATTCTCTGGAGAAACGACAATGAAAATCGGAATTATCAAGCTACCTATTCGGGCTGGAGAGATAACCAAAATCGTGGAGTTTTTGGTGGCCGATCACCCAGCAATCTACAACGTTATTATGGGAACCCCTTGGTTAAATACGATGCGCGCCGTGGCCTCAACATACCACATGTGCATAAAGTTCTCAACGCCTAATGGAATCCAAACCATTCGTGGAAATCAGTAGGAGTCCCGAATTTGTGTTATGGCCGAGCATAAGCTCAGAAATTCCGTAGCAGAACTTAAGACGAAGACGAAGGAAAAGAGAGCTAAGCTGGATCAGCAACCTAAGAACGAGCTATCAAAGCAAAGTTTTACGAATCACTAAGTCACTTCACACGAACTACGGGGCTGCTTGATCCCTGCAAAGGGTACGTAGGCAGCTCGTCTTTGGATGGATTCTGCTGCCCCCCTCTTTAAAAAAAGGGGGGAGTAGGTACGTATACTCGTATACTCCCACCTTCATAATAGGCGTTACGTCTACTTAATGCAAGCTTTTCGAAGCTAAGATCATCATACCACATCCTTCACGGGTTACTAAAGCCTTAACAAAAACAGGCATCCCATTCGCATCCTTCACGGATTACTCAAAGTCCTAACTAAACAGGCACCTCATCTCATTCTCGTTGCTGCTGGTCACAACAACGAACTACTACATCCTTTACAGATCTAACTATTACATCCTAGCGGATTAAAAGCGCGCGCTATATAAATGTCTATGTCCATTGTCGGAGCGGATATGCTTACGGTAGTGTATCCGTAAACCGAAATGTTCATCTTAAACCCAACAAATGAATCGTTGGTCGCAACAGTACTAGATGTCCATTGTCAGAGCGGACACATTTATGGTAACGTATCCGTAAACCGAAATGCTCATCAAAAACCCAACAAACGAATCGTTGGTCGCAATAGTACTTCATGTCCATTGTCGGAGCGGATATGCTTACGGTAGCGTATCCGTAAACCGAAATGTTCATCTTAAACCCAACAAACAAATCGTTGGTCATAACAGTACTACATGTCTATTGTCGGAGCGGATATGCTGACGGTAGCGTATCCGTAAACCGAAATGTTCATCCTAAACCAACAAACGAATCGTTGGTCGCAACAGTACTACGTGTCCATTGTCGGAGTGGATATGCTTACGGTAGCGTATCCGTAAACCGAAATGTTTATCTGAAAACCCAACAAACAAATCATTGGTCGAAACACCTATGCTCATAATTGGAGCGGATATGTTTACGTTAACATATTCGTGAATTGGAATGATCATCATAAACCCAACAAACGAATCATTGGCATTAACATTAATGCAAGATACAGTGAAACAGATCGATCCTCTTTGGATAAAAAGCATTCAAGCAACGAGTTCAACAACAAAGAAATAACACAACAAAAGCAAAAGCCACAAGGCAAACATATTAAGTCGATACGGATAAAGCCATCCAGGCACCATGTCCAAATGAAGTCAAACACAACGACATAAAACAAGATAAGCAAAGTCTTCACTGCAATGGGTTCAGCAAGCCCCGTAATCCTCATATCTTACCCCTTGAAGACACACCGCCATCATCATCGGAGGAGTCGGTTGTCGTCCTGGATTCAGAAGCTTCTTTCTGGCTAAGCAAAGTCAAGCCGCGATTACCCCTGTTAGATCCAGAGAAAATGCAAACGCCGACATCCGCCGCTAACGCTTCAACAGATTCGTTACCAAGCGTAACGTCGGCCAAATCTTCAGAAATCGGTGAAACCACTAAGTCGTTGCCCAATGCGGTAACCAACCTGTCAAACTCATCATCAGTGCCAGCGTACCTAGCTATCCATCCTGGAGCTTCTCCATTTTGGCATCTAACAAAGGCGGTCCATCACCACGAAGCAGTGCAAGAAGTTCAAGGTTACCATCGACTTTAGCAAGGTCGACCATGTTATTCTTTGACGACCCGCCCAAACTCTTAACCTTCTCATCGGCTCAATATAATGATGACGGATTGATAAGCTCAATCTCTTCGGAGATATTGAACCGATGCCTAAGACTCTCCAAAGATTCTGTAGTGGAAAGAGTAGACCCTGGTGAATCGGGTACCTCACGCTTGGATCCACTCTTAGAATCTCATCGCTTTGAAGAACATGCTTGGAGACTCGCGTCTTGCTTCATCCTAGCACGGTCGAAACTCCAATTCTCCATTTCAATTTTCACGTTGAAATGATTCTCCATTTCGTCCATCAAAGGAAATCACTTCGGCGATGGCACCACTTCGCCACTTCGGCAAAAGACTACTTCGACAGAGAAGGGGTCGTCGGCAAAGGATGAAATCACTTCGGCCAACCAAGCACTTCGGCCGAGAAGAGCTTCGCTTTGGCATGGGCGACACTTCGGCAAGGAGGGATGTCGGCAAGGTCTACTTCGGCAGAGGAGACTTTGCCCCAAGAACAATGTCAGAGGAACAAAAACAACAACCCGAAATAAAAATTTACAAAAAAGAGGAGAGAGAAAGGAAGAGAGAAGTTACCTTGAGTTTTTGAGAAAATGAAGAAGTGAAGAGGAAGTGAGGAGAAGTGGAAGCATATATAGGCTCATAAAGCAAAAGATGATGTCATCATGCATTGGGAACGGGGCCAAAACACAGTTGAATGAAGAAATTTCTACTGGAAATAGGATTATCAGTCTGAAGACGGAAAACCTGGAAGACTCGGTGTCATGTCAACTGAGCTCGTACCAATCGACACGGCGCATTGATCCCAGCTTGGACTTCCTCTACCTCGGCACTATCATCACTGAAACTACCGAGCTGGGGGGCTAACTATTGGGGTCAAAACCCACCCAGCTGCGATAAATGGAAAAATGGCTAAGTGTGGAATGCGAAGAATTGGACAAGGCTGGAATTGTGCCTAGGTCGTTTCTGTACGAGTCCGCTTGAGCACGAGATAGGCCATTCCAACCAAGCTTTGCTCCACTTCGGCGAAGAAGGGAAAGACTTCGGCAAGCTTGGTCGTCACTTCGGCAAGGCTTGGTCTTCACTTAGGCAAGCCTTGTCTCCGCTTAGGCAAGCCTTGTCTCCACTTAGGCAAGCTTTGTCTCCGCTTAGGCAATCTCTATCTCCGCGTTGGCAAGCTTTGTCTCCGCTTAGGCAAGTTTTGTCTCCGCTTAGGCAAGCTTTGTCTCCACTTAGGCAATCTCTGTCTCCGCATCGGCAAGCTTTGTCTCCGCTTAGGCAAGCTTTGTCTCCGCTTAGGCAAGCTTTGTCTCCACTTAGGCAAGCGTTGTCTCCACTTAGGCAATCTTTTCTCCACTTAGGCAAGCTTTGTCTCCGCTTAGGCAAGCCTTGTCTCCACTTAGGCAAGCTTTGTCTCCGCTTAGGCAAGCTTTTTCTCCCCTTAGGCAATCTCTGTCTCCGCTTAGGCAAGTTTTTTCTCCGCTTAGGCAAGATTTGTCTCCATTTAGGCAGTCTTTGTCTCCCCTTAGGCAATCTTTGGCTCCGCTCAGGCAAGCCTCGTCTCCTCTTAGGCAAGCCTTGTCTCCACTTAGGCAAGCTTTGTCTCCGCCTAGGCAATCCTTGTCTCCACTTAGGCAAGCCTTATCTCCACTTGGGCAAGCTTTGGCTCACATCGGCAAAGCTCTGCTCCACTTCGGAAAACACTGGAAACTTAGGCAAACACAGAGACTTCGGCAAGCACTGGAGACTTCGGCAAGCACGGAGACTTCAGCAAGCACGAAGACTTCGGCAAGCAGGGAGATTTCGGCAAGCACTGGCCACTTCGGCAAGCACGGAGACTTCGGCAAGCACGGAGACTTCGGCAAGCACGGGAGACTTCGGCAAGCACTGGCCACTTCGGCAAACACTGGAGACTTAGGCAAACACGGAGACTTCGGCAAGCAGGGAGATTTCGGCAAACACTGGAGACTTAGGCAAACACGGAGACTTCGGCAAGCACTGGAGACTTAGGCAAACACGGAGACTTCAGCAAGCAGGGAGATTTCGGCAAACACTGGAGACTTAGGCAAACACGGAGACTTCGGCAAGCACTGGAGACTTAGGCAAACACGGAGACTTCGGCAAGCAGGGAGACTTCAGCAAGCACTGGAGACTTAGGCAAACACGGAGACTTCGGCAAGCAGGGAGATTTCGGCAAACACTGGAGACTTAGGAAAACACGGAGACTTCGGCAAGCACTGGAGACTTAGGCAAACACAGAGACTTCGGCAAGCACTGGAGACTTCGGCAAACATGGGGACTTCGGCCAAGAAGGCCACATCGGCAATGACCCACTTCGGCCGTGATACGAAGCTGCCTGGCCGAAGTCAAAACCATACGAAAATTGTCTGGCCGAAGTCAACTCCATACGAAACTATCTGGCCGAAGTCAAAGCTGCCGAAGACAATCCTGGCCGAAGTCAATTCCATACGAAGCCGCCTGGCCGAAGTCAAGTCTATACGGAACTGCTTGGCCGAATTCATTTCCATACGAAACTATCTGGCCGAAGTCAAAGCTGCCGAAGACAATCTTGGCCGAAGTCAATTCCATACGAAGCTGCCTGGCCGAAGTCAAGTCTATACGGAGCTGCCTGGCCGAAGTCATTTCTATACGAGGCTAGAAGACAACGCGGCCGAAGCCATTTCTATACTAAGACAACAAGCCCATCTTCGGCCTACAATAATGCAAAGGCCCACGAAGTCAAGCCGACTTGCTAAAACGGAAATCCCGAAGGATTGGGAAGTTTTCCTAATCTCTGAGGGATTGACCTGGTCGACTCAAGCTAGTATATATACTCATGTACATCTCTTGAAAAGGGGATCAACAATTTACTTAGCAGAAAACCCTAGGGTTTTTTGCTCTCAAACTCTTGTACGAAAGTTTTTCGACACAACTTAGTAAAAACCATCTTTGGATCTTCGCTTGCTTGGTTCATCCGCAGAAATTTCATCCCTCTTAACAAACCTCCGACAAATTCGAATTTTGTTGATTTCGACTCCCACATCAGGGTCATTAAAATACCATTTTATATAGACAACAAAAAGCGAACACTGACGTCACACACCTCGGGAATCAGCAGAAATGTTTAAACTCTCCGAGAAAAGTGATAGTTTGCAAAAGTCCATAGAGGCCCCGAGCAGAGGTTTTTCGATACAGCAACCCCGAGCCAATTTTCTTCGAAAAACTGCGGATGCGGTTACATCGCAAACAGCTCGGGAAATATCTACAGAGTCAACGATCCCCGAGCCAAGCTTTTAGTCATCCTAAAATAACGAAACAACGTAACTGCTCGGTGGCATATTTTTTTAAATAATAAAACGCCTCGGGGACCTTATCAACTCGCCTAAACGACTAGGCACCCCAATTTCAACGGTTCGGCAATTCCATCAAAATGGTTCGGCGTCACCACAACAATTCGGCTAGGGATGTTAACTTCAGAATGCTCTTTACCTCGACACTTTCAGCTTTGAAATTGACAAGCTGGACGGCTAACTGTTGGGGTCAATTTTCATCCAGCTGAAGTTAACAGATGAGAAAATATCTAAGTGTTCGAAGAAGCATAACCCGGTTCACAGGGTCACAATGAAACCCGAGCCAAACTTAAACGGCTCGGGTGCATACTTATCCTGCGTCGACATTTGGAAAATGGCTCGGTGTCATGATAATGGTGTTGGCTATCACCCAAGCCGCGCGAAGCTTGATGACACCCGAGCCGTTTAACCAAGTGACACCCGAGCTGCTAGGTGTGATGACACCCGAGCTGCTAGGCGTGATTACACCCGAGCCGAGAAGTGATGACACCCGAGCCGTGAAGCGATGACACCAGAGCCGTGAAGCCTGATTACATTTGGGCTAAACATGGGCTCGGTCCACTTTGCCAAAACAAAGGGCTCCGCCCAATGCCCATGAAGCCAAAGTGCTCGGCCCACTGGTCCCCGAGCCAAGCTGTCGTTATCCTTTTAATAACAAGCCGAGACACGTTATTAGATCTTAATGGGCCGAGGCGTCATACCAGGAACCCTATGGGCTGAGAGGGAAAAGGAATATAGACATGACAAAAGGAAAACGAGCGAAAGAATAGGAAAATTTCCTTATCTTTTTAGGAGTCACCCTAGCCGACTTAGACTTGTATATATACTGGTGTACATTCTCTGAAGAGGTGATCCACAAATTTACCTAGAAAACACTTGTTATTCTCTGCATCAGCTTTCTAAACAGCTTTAATAAAAACACCATCTTTGGATCTCTGTTTGTGCTTTCGTGGTTTTTACTCAGAACTTTCAGATCCCTTTAAAAGTCTAACCAAATTCAATTGTGTGGATTTACATTCCCACAGTTACCTCCCAATGGACTATGCGGAGTTTTGTGTCAATTTTCTTTCTAACAATGGCGTTAGGCGGCGTGTCCTATTTTTTTAATGTTTGTTTAAACAGCGGTCCAAAACATGTACATGTTAGCTTTGCTGGAGGAACGGTCAAAGTTTTGTGATCTCTGATATTGAGATGAAGATTGATGGTGTATTAGTCTAAGTTTTGTTTTTTCATAGTGAGAACATGAGGAAGACTCCAAGATAAAAGAAAACAAGATTGTTGAATCATGGTAGTTGTAAGGGTTTTCTGAAAGTCAGAGTGAACACTAAGATGTTGGAGTCAGAGATGAGTGGATGTTGAAGTAGTTATGTTGATTTTTCTGAAGGAGAATCTGTGAGACAAACTGTAGGTTCTTAGCATAATTTGGCCTCAAGCTCAGTCACTTTAATAGATTTGAGCTGTTGCTGATATTGTCAAGATTGATAGGAACTTCATCAAGCTGATATGAGAAACAAGAAAAGGATTCTAGAAAAGAACACAGATGCAAAAAGACACAAATGCATGTAGTTTGCATTTAAAAGATAACAATTGGTGAAATTTAATGTGGAAGTCTGCATCAAAGAAAAGTCGTGGAGGAAGCTTCTCAGCAAGAACAATTGCAGGATAAAAGTGAGAAGCTCAATGTATTCTAGGATCAGAAGACAACGAAGAAATGATGATTAATGCATGGCTTACTAAGCTGCATGGACAGTAAGGAACAAGTACAATTATACTTGGTTTCTTTTTTGCATCACAAGACGAGAATTGAGGAATTTTTCTCAGAAGGATAACAAAATTAAAATCCACGTGAGGAAGCATCAATAGTTAAGACAAGTTTACATGGTATTGATGAATCAGAAAGAGTTCTAGTTATAAGTCTAAGGACTATTGTGATGTAGGCATCAAATGTTATTTGGTGAATTCCCAAATACAATCAAATATGTATTGTGTAGAGTAGTTTTACAGCTTTAAAAATTGTCACAAGCTCGAGATGTGTTAGGAAATGGTTGTAAAAGGAAGTCTTAAGTGTTATGGTTCAGCTATTGACAAGAGACTGGTCTTGTGTTTACTAGTAATGAAAATTTACTGATAAAAAGGTCTGTTTAAACATAAGAATTGATTGGAAGGTTGTGTCGAAAGTCTTCCCAACATGATTAGTTATGAGGCATGTTCCATTAGTTATGATGGCGGTACAAGTTAGATTCAGGGATGTGGTTGTTTAAACCTAAGGTTGGATCAAGGATTGTTTTAGGTTGAAACCTGTATAATTCAAGTGTTACTACATTTGATCAAGGAATGTTTGATTCTAAGATACGTGCACATGAAAATAATCAAAAGGATATAAAAGGGAATCAAATTGCATAATAGTAGTCATGGAAATATGTGATTGGTTGTTTTACATGAGAATCAAAGCAGCTTCAAGGCATGAGGCAAATGTGATTCTGGTTTATACTTGATTCAAAAGGAAATGGCTAAAGTTTTGAACTCAATGCATGAGTTCAAAACAAAGCCAAGCTTAATGTTGAGAAGTTCAAAAGGGTTTCACAAAGATAAATTACATGTGATAATGTGAAGTCGAATCAAGGGTTATTGGCTCCAGGTGGAGTTGTCGTAGAAAATCAGAAGAAACCAAGTTAGAGACAGGATGAGAGAGGTATGGCTCAGGTTCAAGAAGGGTTTACCTGAAGAAACCAAAAGCTAAGAAATATTATATTTCTCATCAGAGGCAGCTAACTAGAAAGGAATTCAAAATTTTTGTTATTCAGGAAGATCACGATGTCAAAGTTCAGCCAAGAATCCTGAAGTAGTCAACATAAAGGAATTACCTGCAATATTAAGTTGTGATCTTATGGACACCTATTTCATGTGGAGAAGCTGCAAATGGGGAAGACAAACCTTCAATGTTTTGCAAGAGAAGAAATCATGAAATCAAAGTGTTATAATTTCACAAGAATCATAATAGACAGAACAAGCAGAGTTAATTGAATGTTCAAAGAGTTAGCTTTTTATATCTAAACTTTTGATCAAGAGATATCAACTCTAGGTGGAGTAGATGCTGGAAAGATTTCAAAGGAAACTAAGTTAGAGTTGTCGTGTTTTTCTTTCTGAAATCCAAATGGAAAAGTTGAGAGTAGGAGGTTCAGGTCTAAAAGAATACATGAAGATACAGTAAGTGTGAGAGCAGGTCGATTTCCTCTCTAAAGAGAGCTGAGTTGACAAGAAAGAAATTGAGATTAAGATTTATCCGGTAAATCACGATTTCGGAGAACCGGCCATAGAATCGGCCATAAATCATCCCTTGCGAACGATCGATCATCATCCTTGCGATCGATCGATCGCACATCCGCAAAACTTCCTGGGTATGATTTTATGAAGCGATCAATCGATCACCACTAGCCGATTGATCGATCGCCCCTCCGAGAGAAAAGGAAAATTTTAGTTTTTCGATTTTATCTCCTAATTCCTTAGGATTCACCCTATATTCTACTGCTACCCTATATAAACCCTATAGTAGCCACGAAAATACCAAGTCTTCATCATTCTTTTAAAACTTCACACAATTCTCTTGATCAGCAAAATTTTTAGTTTCTTTTATTGTTGTTCTTCAAGAGAGACGATTCTCACCTCTTGTATTTCTGCAGAGAAGTTTCTGAACTATTTTCTCTTTAATGATTATGATTTCTTCTGCTTTCTCTCTGGTATTCTTAATTATGTCTGAGTAGTTTCATTGTTGGGAATATGGGATTTTCAAAGAGAATTTCATGGTTCGATAGATATGGTTTAACAATTAGAGTGATGCTCTTGATAAGTTAGAGTAGTTCTTCATCTAGATCTGATCTTATTGCATGTTTCTTTACTGGTCATCTAGGAATTAATTTTAAAATAATTTCAGCTTGCACACTACTTGAGTTATTGTTCTGATATGATGTTTGATGAGGCTAGCATTTTAACCTACGAGAGTTGAGTTACTAAGTTAGATGAACAGCTAAATTTGATTATAATTGCATGTTTATCTATGTTATTGACTGTGAGAGTTGATTTATGGGATAGTTTAGATATAGATGATTATCGCCATGAGAGTGGATTAATCTTATCTCACCGATTTTAGTTTTAGAACGAAAGAAAAATGATGTCAATTTCCTCTAGGAGTTAGCCGTGAATAATTTTGACTATGAATCTGTTGGGGTCAGGTTTCACCCCAATGAGATCAACAGGAAAAATAGCTAAGTATGAATGTGCCCTAGCCGTTTCAAGGGCCTTGGCACCCTAGCCCTTTCATAGGCCTCGGTATCCTAGCCATTTCAGGGGCCTCGTCACCCTAGCCCAACTCTTCACAAGCCGACCCCAAGAAGCCGTGATGGACCAAACCCATAAAAGCTTTGGAAAACCGAGCCATCAGGCTAAAGAGTTCGGATCAGCTCGGTAACATACTAAAGAGCTCGGTATAGTGATGACAAGATAGATGATTGAGTTAGCTTTCATCCAAAAGAAGTTTGAAGTCATTTGGATCAACAGTCAGAAAGTTACACCAATTATCGTGGAGATGTATCAATCTCGGCCCGCGCATCCCCGAGCCAAAACCAGCTAAACGGCTTGGTTACATAATAAGACCCGAGCCAAACTTATATGGCTCGGATGTACCCTTTATCCCGTTTCAATATTGGGAAAATGGCTCGGTGTCACAGTCATAGTTTTAGGTATCACCCGAGCCGTGCGAAGGAAAAACCAACCAAGCCGTGAAGCCTGATGACACCCGAGCCGCAAAGCCAAATGCCACCCGAGCCGCAAAGCTTGATGTCACCCGAGCCGCAAAGCTTGATGTCACCCGAGTCACGAATCTTGATGCCATCCGAGCCACGAAGCTTGATGCCACCCGAGCCAAAGCCTGATGTCACCCGAGCCGAATGGGAGTGTCTCCCGAGCCGAATGACAAGGGGGCTCAGCCCACTTTGCAGAAACAAAGGGCTCGGCCTGTTTCCCACGAAGCCAAAGTGCTCAGCCCACTGGTCCCCGAGCCAAGCTGTCGTTGTCCTTTTAATAACAAGTCGAGCCACGTTATTAGATCTTTGTTGGGGTCAGATTTCACCCCTTGAGAATCAACGATTGAAAATGACTAAGTATGAAAGAGCATTGGCAACTAGATCCCTAACCGCGGCTCGGTTCCCCTAACCGTGACTGATGGAGTCGGATCAGGATCTCTAACTGAAGAAATTGGGTTAGGATCCCTAACCGTGAAGAGTTGGGTTAGGACCCCTAACCGTGAAGGTGTTGGATCGGGGTCCCTAACTGTGAAGTTGGATCGGGATCCTTAAGAACGGAGTAAGAATTGAGTTAGGATCCCTAACCGTGAAGGTGTTGGATCAGGGTCCCTGACCGTGAAGGTGTTGGATCGGGATCCCTAACTATGACAAGTTGGATCGGGACCCCCGATCCGTGACAAGTTGGATCGGGACCCCTAACTGTGACAAGTTGGATCGGGACCCCCGAACCGTGACAAGTTGGATCGGAACCCCTAACTGTGACAAGTTGGATCGGGACTCCCGATCCGTGACGAAGTGGACTGGGATCCCTAACTGAGAAGACAAGTTGGATCGGGACCCCGAACCGTGACAAGGAGGTGGATCGAGATCCCTAACTGTGGGGGGAGAGTTCGATCGGGATCCCTAACCATGATAAGGCAAGCCGGGTCGCGTACCCCGATCCACGATACGACAGACGGATCGGGGGTCACGACCCACAGCGAAGAAGCTCGGACGTATACCCCGATCCATGGCACGACAGACGGATCGGGGGTCACGACCCATAGTACGTCACCCGAGCCGTGAGCCATGGCATCACCCGAACCGTGAGCCATGGCATCACCCGAACCGTGAGCCGTGGTGTCACCCGAACCGTGAACCATGGTGTCACCCGAACCGTGAACCATGGTGTCACCCGAGCCATGAACCATGGCGTCACCCGAGCCGCGAACCATGGCATCACCCGAACCGTGAGCCGTGGTGTCACCCGAACCGTGAACCATGGTGTCACCCGAACCGTGAACCATGGTGTCACCCGAGCCATGAACCATGGCGTCACCCGAGCCGCGAACCATGGTTAGAGAATGGGCCGAGACAACGAGCCCACAAATTCAAGCCCACAAAAGAGATGACAAAAATAGCCCATGACGATGACAGGCATTGCTAAAAGGAAATCCCGAGGAATTAGGAAATCTTCCTTATCTCTTTAGATATTGACCTAGCCGACTCTGGCTTGTATATATACTCATGTACACCCTTTGGAAAAGGGATCCGCAATTTACCTAGCCAAACTCTGTACTTTTACTCTGACACAAAAAGCTTTCTAAGCAGCTTAATAAAACACCAACTTTGGATCTCTGTTTGTGTTTTTTGGTGGTTTTTACTCAGAAGTTTCAGATCTCGCTAAAAGACATAACGAATTCAATTGGCGTGGATTTATACTCCCACAATCTTCATGGGCCGAGACGTCATACCAGGAACCTTGTGGGCTGAGAGGGAAAATGAAGATAGACATGAAGAGAGGAAAACGAGCGAAAGAATAGGAAAATTTCCTTATCTTTTTAGGAGTCGCCCTAGCCGAATTAGGCTTGTATATATACTGATGTACATCCTCTGAAAAAGGAATCCGCAATTTTACCTAGCAGAAACTCTGTACTTTTGCTCTCATACAAAAAGCTTTACAAAACAGCTTAATAAAAACTGTGGGGGTCGAAACTCGCACAACTAAACTTGGTTAGAAAAATAAGGGATTCGAAAACCTCTATGAAAAGAAACACAAGAACAGAGATCGAAAGATGATATTTTTATTAAAGCTGTTGCAGAGAAAATAACAAGATAGGTCAAATTGTCCCCCATTTTTCCAAAGGGGTACATGTCTATTTATACAAAAATAAGTCGGCTAGGCCTCTTCCTAAATGATAAAAAAAAACTTCCTTATTCTTCGGGATTTCCTTTCTTCTCTGGTTTGTCTAAGCCAGTTCGGGTGTGGGCTTATTATTTTGACTTGCTAACTTGGCCCACCAAACTCTTGTGGCTCGTTACCTCGGCCCAACAAGATGTTGTGCTTGCTGCTTCGCTGGGTCACCAGAGATCCGGCTCGTCGCCTCTTTGTCTTGTCTGGGTCTTTATCTGTTTAGCTTGTCACCTGTTTGGATTGTCACCAACATTTTAGCGCGTCGCTGTTATGTTGGCGCGTCGCCGGTATTTTGGCTCATCACCACAATGTTGGCTCGTCGCCCATACTTTTGCTCATCACCATTATCTTGGCGCGCCGCCAGGAGTTTTGGCTCGTCGTCAAAATGTTGGCTCGTCGTCCATATTTTGGCTCGTCGCCGTTATTTTGGCGCGCCACCAGGTGTTTTGGCTCGTCGCCAAAATGTTGGCTCGTTGCCCATATTTTGGCTCGTCACCGTTATTTTGGCGCGCCATCAGGTGTTTTGGCTCGTCGCCAAAATATTGGCTCGTCGCCAAAATGTTGGCTTGTCGCCCTTACTTTGGTTCGTCACAGTTACTTTGGCTCGTCACCTTTATTTTGGCGCGCCGCCAGGTGTTTTGGCTCGTCGCCAAAATATTGGCTCGTCACCGTCTTTTGGTTCGTCGCCAACATGTTGGCTCTTCACCGTTTGTTGGTTCATCACCAACATGTTGGCTCGTCACCGTTTACTGGTTCGTCGCGTACCACCGAAGTTGGTTCGGCCCATCCACGCTCCCACCAAGTTTGGCTAGGCCTAAAATCTTTACTTAGCCATTTTCGGTGGTCAATCTCGATGGGGTGGAAATTGACCCCAACAGTTAGTCCCCCAGCTCGTCAGAGTAAGTGATGATGATGACGAGGAGAAAGTTGGTCATCTCCGAGATTGTCCTCCGAAACCTGTTTTATGCTGCCGAACCACTTCGGTGGAAATATTTGCTGAACCATTTTGGCTCGCTGTACTGTCGCAGTGAGATAACATGTGCCGAGGTGTTTGTTATCGAGGCACACTGGCATGCTATGTTCCCGAGCCATCTTTGATCCGTTGCCGAGCTGTTCAGGTGTGCGTTATCGCCAAACCACTTCATTATTTGTATTACCGAGCCATTTTGGCTTGTCATGTCAATGAGTAGTTCAGGCTGTCGTTCTGCCGAGCCAGCTTTGGTTCGGCATTATTGTAGAATTGTCTCGGCAGTCGATGTTACCGTGCTATCTAGGTTGTCTGATTGCCGAGCCGTCTTTGGTTCGACATTATTGTAGAATTATCTTGGCAGCCGACGTTACTATGCTATCTGGGTTGTCTGACTGCCGAGCCGTCTTTGGTTCGGCATTATTGTAGAATTGTCTTGGCAGCCGACGTTACCGTACTATCTGGGTTGTCTAGCTGCCGAGCCAGCTTTGTACTGTCGAACCATTGCGGCATGATGCCGAGCCATCTTGCTGAGTTTGATCCCTTTTTGGCTCGGTGACCAAATATTTTCCTTCTCTCAAACCATAACTTTATTGGGAACTGCAAACATTTTTGTTGGTTCCCGAGGTCGCATGGTATCACGCGATGTGCTTTTAAGCGTTAATATATTCAGATTCTCGTCCCAATCCTCATAACTCATTTCTCCAAATTTCTGTAAAGACAGGTAGCTCTCTTCTTTTCTCTTTTTTATGTTTTAAGTTTTGGCTAGGTTTTTGTTGATTTCTACTTTTCCGCCGCCGAATCTTTGAGTTTTCTGACCTATCTTCGATCGTAGCTCGGTGGTTCCTTAATTTATTCGATCTATCTTCGAATTCCTCTTGCGACTCCTTGAATTTTCCGAACCATCTTCATACGCCTGCAGCGGGTTACCGAATTTCCCTATCCATCGTTATCTGGATCGCGGTGTTGCCCAGATCTTTTGTGTCTCCGAGCCAAGATTTTCTTCAAATTTTTTTGCTGAGTATCCGGGGTTTTTCTGAGCCAAGATCTTTGATGTCGCATACTGCCGAGCTAGAAGTTATTATTGGTTCGGAAAACTCTGCTTCGCTGTTAGGTCGAAAGATGGTGCTGTCTCCTCAGGTTACCGAACCAATTGAGCCTGGTTCTCAGCTGGGTTGGCTTCATATCGATATCCCATCTTTGGTTGATGATGCTTTCGATGCCGAGGTTGATGCCGAGGAAAACATGATACAGAAAGCCCTTGAAGAAATAAAAGCCGAGCCAACGGAGTATAGTCTTGACGAGGCCGAAAAGGTGCTGTTGGAGAGGTTGTTTGCTAGCCAACAAGCTAGCACATTGACGAGGCGAAAGCCCAGGAAGAAGAAGGCTCCTAAGAGACGAGCTGACCCACCTGGTTCGTCTTTGTGCACTGCAGAATCCTTGGAAGCATTGAGGCATCGATTTAACATTTCAGAAGATATTGACTTGATTGTCCCTTCTTCGACAGACCGAGCCGAGGCTCCGCCGCCTGGGCATTTTGATTTCTATGAGAGTTTCTTTTACCAAAGTCTACTTTGGTTTCCTATTCCTGGATTGATCATCCGTTTTCTGTCCAAGCATGGATTAGCGCCGAGCCAAATTCCTCCTCGGGGAATGCGTCACTTGGTTGGGATTCTGGTTCGGAGCTACGAATGTGACGTGACTGTTTGCGTTTCCCATCTTTGGCAATTCTTTGAATTTCGGAAGATTAAAAACTCCAAAGCCTGCTATTATGTTTCTAATAAGAAGCAGAGGAAGATTATTGAAGGCTTCCGAAGCAAAGACAGCGATTGGGGGAGCTACTTTTTCTTCGTTCCTCTTAATGATGCCACGGTAGAAGCCGGATGCGTCCGCCATGTCAAAACGGAGTGGGAAACTATTGGTAGGAGAGCCATAGACTTTTCAGGAGATCTATCAGGTTTTTATCTTGTAGCGAGCTGACCAATCTTTCTTCTTTGTTTTTGCAGTGCGGCAGATTCTCCCACATTTCCCAGAGGATACGCTTACGCTTCGGAACATGCTTGCTGTGGAAAAGTGCCATTGGGAAAATCATTTTTCCCTGAAGAGAGTCGACAAAGGCCGAGCCATCTTTGCCGGCGTTGAAGTATCTGACAACTCGGAATTTGAATCTCCATCTCAAAATTTTCAGGAAAAAACTATGGGGAAGAGACCAACGATCCGTGATAAACAAGCTTTGAAGGAGAAACCTAAAGAAACTGCTAGCCGAGCCGCTGATGGGGCTGAAAAAATCACCCAGCCAAACCCTACGGTGATTGGCCAAATTGACGCCGGGACAGAGCAAACAACTCTTTCCGAGCCTCCAATTCTCGATGCCAAGGCAAGGGAAGTGTTTTCAGCTCTTTTTTGGTTGCCAGATCTTCTAATTCGGCAATATCGCAACAGAATAAGGGCAAGAAATTGACTCCAGTAAGCGTTCCACTTCTGAAGCTGACAAGGAAAAGGCTAAGGAAAAACAAGAGAAGAGGAGGCGCCAAAAGCCTGCCAATCCTGATTCTACCGAGCCGACGCTAATGTCATTTAGACACGAAGGATCTAAGCCAATTTGTAATGACAAGGCGGCCTCAGCAACTCTCTTCTCAAAGGTTCGCTGCTCGGGAGATAGGCTGCCGCTCTCGATCTCATGGTGATCTGTACACCGATATGTCGCTCCGAGGCACCAAGATAAGTTTGGATATTGCATATTTTGCTGAATAAAAAGACCAAGTACTAATAAAATTTCTCCCTTTGGCCAGTTCGTCGCATCCATCAAGACAGGCGCCGAATCAAGATGCCCGAAAGGATGCATCCTTCTTCAGGAGCAAGGTTGCCGAGCTAGAGAGTAAACATGCTGCGGATTGAAGCTCTTGAGAGGGATAAAGCGTTCCTCAAAGATGAGTGGAACAAAGCTGGCGACTTAGCGATGAGGTTGGATCGTTCCAAGCAAAAGAAAGCCGCTGAGATCGAATCTCTGAAAAGACAGCTCGCCGCTGCTGATGCCCTGCATAAATCAAACATAAAGAAAGCCCAGAAGGCGGCGAGGCGGGAGATGGCGGAAAAGTTCCAGGAGAGGCTTTCCAAGATTGAGAAGTGCGTTGCCGAACTGAAGGAGGCAAAAGAGAAGGAACTCGATCTCGCTCAGGTTGACAGAAACCTACAGCTACTCGACATTCTGCAGAAGGAAGATGCGCCAGCTCTAGACTTCGAGGCGATAAAGTTGGCAGAATGGAGAGTTGACTTGGCTGGTGCAAATGAGGAGTTTGAAAGGATTGAAGCCGAGCTGAAGAAAGATTTGATAGTTTCACCGATCTCCTCTGAATCTGTGGACACTCTCCTTGGGAACGAACCAACGGAGAGTGTAGCGGTAATAGTCGGAGTTACAGACTTCGCAGGTTCAAATGTTGGCACACCTGGACTCGCCAATCTTGCAAACGAAACGACCTGCGAGCTGGAGCCTCCCCAATGATCCTTCCCCTTCTAATTCTTCTTTGATTCGAACTTTTTCTTTGGTATTTTGAACGCAAGTGTCTGGACGGCTTTATCCACTTAGTTTCTTTTCTATGTATTACGGTTTTAAGTTTTTGTAATGGTTGCCGTCTGTTAGCGCGACAGCTTTTATCGGTTGGATTATTTGCTTGCTTATGTTATTGTTTGCGTATTTGTTTTGTTGCACTTTGATGTGATGTGTTGCGGACCATCGTGTTAGGAAACGTATGGTTTGTCAGTTTTAGAGTTTGTTGTGTTCCGACTTATATCCCCGTTTTTTACGATAAAACATGTTTAAAATCTCGTACTAACTGGTGGTTTTAGTATTATGTTTCAGAGATGTTTATGACCAGTATACCAAGAGGTGTTTACTGGATTTAAGAGTTTATTTCGAGTTTTAAGACTTGCGAGTTTTCGACTTATGGGTCCCTCTCGAATGTAAATTTGTATGAATATTGTTAAGGATATACCTTTCGGATATTAGACCAGGATATACCTGATAGGAATAATGGTTAAATCCATAAAGGATGCGATAGTTCGTCTGTTGTGGCCATACGAACAGACGTCCAAGCATATGTCCATTGTCGGAGCGGATTTGTTTATGGTAACATATCCGTAAACCGAAATGTTCAAACTAAACTATGCAAACATATCTTCATTATCAAAGCAGATATGTTTATGGTAACGTATCTGTAAGCCGAAATGTTCATCTAAAACCCAACAAACGAATCGTTGGTCGCAACATCTTAGAAACATAAAACTAAATGTATAGTGTTAGTGTGCTATGCATAAACATGTTTAGTCTAAACTAAAATATCACGCGTTTCTTAACACGCTAGTCTTTAACATCTCAAAAATATAGTACTAAACGTATGTCGTTTAGTATGAGATACTTAAGCATGTTTTATCAAAATGGACATGTAAGTCAATGGTACATCATAGGCCCTAAAACCAAAAGCAATAACCAAAACGCAGCAATCACTCGCTTCTTAGCATGCTGGTCTTTAACTTCTTAAAACCCAGTAAACATCACTTCATAGCACACTGGAACTCAGCAACTCTGCGCAGAGGTGTAAGTTACCCTAACACGCTTCGGCTAACTAATCTCAGCTGGTTACAATTATGAGTTTGAAGCAAGGACATCAAGTACAACACCCGAATCGGAACGATGTGAATACTCTTTTCAATTTTGTGCAAGGTGCCCGTTGGAACTTGGCCCTTGAAATGTATCACAAAGCAACAAAATATTTTTGGTGCATCGCCTTGTCATGATAGTCTCAGCACGTCATCACGGCAAAATAGCTCGTCATATTTTCCTCGGCCTAAATGCCTCGTCAAGTACTCTTATGACAAAACAGCTCGGCGATTTGATCGAAGACACAACTCGGCGATTTGATCAAAGATATAACTCGACAGAGTGATCACAGAAATGGCTCGGCACGTCATAAACGCCGATTTCAGCTCGGCATATTGATCTCAGTAACGACTACTTACACCTCGTCACCATCATCACTGAGGCTAACGAGTTGGGGGCTAACTGTTGGGGTCAGATTTCACCCCACTGAGATCAACAAGAAAAATAGCTAAGTATGAATGGGCCCTAGCCATTTCATGGGCCTTGGCACCCTAGCCCTTTCACGGGCCTCGGCACCGTAGCCATTTAAGGGGCCTCGTCACCCTAGCCCAACTCATCACAAGACGAGCCCAAGAAGCCGTGATGGACCAAACCTATAAAAGCTTTGGAAAACAGAGCCATCAAGATCGGTCTAGTGATGACAAGATAGATGATTGAGTTAGCTTTCATCCAAAAGAAGTTTGAAGTCATTTGGATCAACAGTCAGAAAGTTACACCAATTATCGTGGAGATGTATCAATCTCGGCCCGCGCGTCCCGAGCCGAAACCGGCAAAATGGCTCGGTGTTATAATGAGACCCGAGCCAAACTTAAACGGCTCGGGTGTACCGTTTATCCTGTGTTAATATTAGGAAAATTGCTCGGTGTCGCGGTCATAGTTTTAGCTATCACCCAAGCCGTGCGAAGGAGAAACCACCCAAGCCGTGAAGCCTGATGACACCCGAGCCGTAAAGCCAAAGGCCACCCAAGCCGCGAAGCTTGATGTCACCCGAGCCACGAAGCTTGATGCCACCCGAGCCGCGAAGCCTAATGTCACCCGAGCCGAATGGGAGTGTCACCCGAGCCGAATGGGAGTGTCACCCTAGCCACAGACAAGGGGGCTCAGCCCACTTTGCCAAAACAAAGGGCTCAGCCTGTTGCCCACAAAGCCAAAGTGCTCGGCCCACTGGTCCCTGAGCCAAGATATCGTTGTCCTTTTAATAACAAGCCGAGACACTTTATTAGATCTTCATGGGCCGAGGCGTCATACCAGGAACCTTGTGGGCTGAGAGGGAAAATGAATATAGACATGAAGAAAGGAAAACGAGCGAAAGAATAGGAAAAATTCCGTATCTTTTTAGGAGTCGTCCTAGCCGACTTAGACTTGTATATATACTGATGTACATCCTCTGAAAAAGGGATCCGCAATTTTACCTAACAGAAAATCTGTACTTTTGCTCTCATACGAAAAGCTTTACAAAACAACTTAATAAAAACCATATTTGGATCTTCTTTTTTGTGGTTTTAATTTCAGAAGTTTCAGATCCCTTATAAGTCTTGACAAATCTAATTGTTTGAGTTTCGACTCCCACAGAATCCCTGAGAAATCCTTGAAAATCCACCGTTTTAATCTTATTGCTTACATCGCTTTTATTTTACTGTTTTTATTATTTGCATCGAAAACCCAATAAAAATCTGAGTTGCTTAGATTTATTCTTATTTTCTAGTTAATTATTGTGCACGACTAAGTCTCTGTGTGATCGATTCCTCAAGTAATACAATCAATTTGTTGTGCCCTTGCAGTTTTGCATCTAACCGCGAGAAGAAGCTTGAGGGTCACGGTGATAAAAATTTAGAAATGTTTAGGTATGATTGATTGGACCCCTGAAAAAGAGTTAAAATTTAATTCCTCTAGCTCGAAGATGGTGAGTTCTCATTCCCCTCCAAGCTTCTCAGGGGACCAATTAGTGAAAGAGCTTTAGCCAAATTTGAGAAGCTGGTTCGAAGGATATCCCCTGATATCGATTTCGACTATGCATAGGACATCTATCCTCTAGGGGATATCTTTTGCTTCAGCAATGAGTCTAGGAGAGATGTTGAAAAATTGTTCTATAAGATGAGATGAATGACAAAGCCAGCTTTGAAGAAACTTGTAAAAAGGGAAGATCCATGGAAGTTTTTGGTTTCTTTCTCAATCCAAGGAACTCCATTTGAGAATGCTATGTGTGATACATAAGAATGCATGATTGTTATGTCAAGAATTGATGCAAATAGGCTAGGCTTGTCAAAAATTGAATCAACAAACCTGTCTGTGAATTTGGCAGATTCCTCTACAACGAAGATCCTTGGCAGTGTCTACGATCTTGACATCCAAATAGGAAATTCTTTCATCCCTACAGACTTCGTATTCATAGACAGCGATGTCAACATGACAATTCTATTTGGAAGACCATTCCTTGCTACAGTTGGTGCAGTTATCAATATGACCAAGAGGCGCATTTCGTTCTCTTGTGTAAACAAGAAAGTTTTTTATGAGCCTGGAAAACATCTCTTATGTGGTTCTCTTATTTACACCAATGAGATAAAGGCTGGAAGGAAGAGAGTGCAAGGCAACACCAAAAAATCTAAAGAAATACCAATTTCCTTACGTTGAATTTTTCTATTTAGAAAGCACGAGATTATCACATCTATAATCAAGAGATTTGATCCCTGCCTCTTCGCCGATTCTTCTTCAGTGGTTAAGATGAAAAATATTTGTTGATGGAGGTTCATTTCTTTTGCTTTCTCCTCCGCTAATTCTCGTTGATTGGTTTACATGCCTAGCTAGAAATTCTCAATGATGGTTGAACCAAACCAATTTCCTTAATTTTGGCTTTTTGTTCATTTTCTGCACTAAATACATGATATTTCTTTAACTTCCTCTGTTGCGGAGACCTTTCTTCGAAAATACGGGCCAAATGGTTGGAGTGTGGAGGCTAGAACACAATATACTTCCACAACATGGGTGCAATTAAGCTTTCCATAAACCATATTAATTATCTCACTGATCACTTGGGACGAAGGCTCAAGGGAAAATACGATATCCAAGCTCATTGTGTATATCACTATCAAGCGTTATTGGGATCTACTCCACCTCCTCTATCGGACATAGACAATGACTCTTTTTTCTCTGATCTCTTTCAAGTGTGATGATGTAAATAAAGAAATGTTACAAAAACCTATTACACAATATAAAGTTAAAGCCGAGGTCTATGATCTTCCAAATCGGATGGATACAATTCAAATGTTTATAACGACACGAGAGATTTAATGGGATTTTAGCTCACATATGTAGTGTTGGATCTGATGTCACATGCTTAATATCTTTGAATTTAACTTTTGGTTTCAAAAGGTGGAAAACTCATTGGAAAATGAAATGCTTGTGGAATATCAAGCGTAACATAGACAATACACATGTTTATGTGTATGTGCACTCTTCGGATCACATTGGCAATACATCTATTTATATACCAAAGGTATTTAGTGAAGAAACTGAACAAAAACCGAAATGAAGGAAAATGGTATGGTTCAACATCTATTGAGAATTTATGGGCATGTAAACCAATCAAAGAAAATTAATGGACAAGAAAGCAGAAAAAAGGAACCTCCATTAATAAATATGCTTCATCTTAACCAGTTAAGAATAATACACGAAGATGCATGGATCACATTTCTAGAATATAGAGGTGATAAAGTCGTTCTTTCTCCAAATATGCTTCGAACTGCGTTGGTTGAAAAAGCTTGGAGTATTATCAAACTGAATTTTGAAGGTTATGTTTCTGTCTCAACACAATATTGTTGGTTCTGCTGTAGCAACAGAAACCCCTCAAGACTCGAAGACATGCAATACAACGAAAATATCAAAACAAGAACACCAATTATATAGTTATATGAGCACAAACTCTTTGGCTCCTTTTCTTCCCTTGGATTCTATGTGAGAATGAGTTGTGGAAAAATGAGCCAAATAGTTTGTGCTCATATATCCTTCTTAAATATATTATTATTGTTGCTGCTTTCACACTTTGATCTTTACACTGCATTGCATATCTTCGAGTCGTGATGGGTTTCTCTTGCTGCAGTAGAACCAACATTATTGTGTTGAGAAGTAGAAACATAACATTAAAGAATCAGTTTTATTGTACTCTTAGCATTTTCAATCAAAGCACTTCGAATCATATTTAGAACTCACGAATTTTTCACGTCTACAATCCATATATCTTATATGCCTCTTCGCCGATTCTTATTAACTGGTTAAGATGAAACACATTACTTGATGGAGGTTCTTTTTTTTTTGCTTTCTCCTTCGCTAATTCTCCTTGATTGGTTTACATGCCTAGAAATTCTCAATGAATGTAGAAGCAAACCAATTTTCTTAATTTCGGCTTTTTGTTCATTTTCGGCAAGTAATACCTGATATTTTCTTAACTTTCTCCGTTGAGGAGACCTTCCCTCGGCAATACGTGTGAAATGGTTGGAGTGTGGAGGCTAGAACACAATATACTTCCACAACATGATTTCTGATAAAAATCCCATAAACGATATTCATTGTGATCCAATCTGATGGTGTATACTACTATCAGGCATTGTTGGGATCCAATCCACCTCCTCTATCATACATAGACAATGACTCATTTTCTCTCTGGTCTCTTTCAAGTGCGATGATGAAAACAAAGCAATGTTACAAAAATCTTTTACACAGTATGAGGTGAAAGATGAGGTCTATGATCTTCCAAACCGGATGGATACAATTCAAAGATTCAAAACGACACGAGAGATTTAATGGTATTTTAGCTCACCTAGGCAGTGTTGGATATGATGTCAAATGCTCAATGTCTTTAAATTTAGCTTTTGGTTTCAAATGCTGAAAAACTCATTGGAAAATGAAATGCTTGTGTAATATCAAGTGTAACATTGACAATACACCTGTTTATGTGTATGTGCGCCCTTCGGATAACATTGGCGATACACGTATTTATATACCAAAGGTCTTTAGTAAAAAAACTAAACAAAAACCAAAATGAAGGAAAATGGTTTAACCTCCATTGAGAATTTATGGGCATTTAAACCAATCAAAGAAAATTAATGGACAAGAAAGCAAAAGAAAGGAACCTCCATCAACAAATCTGCTTCGTCTTAACCAGTTATGAAGAATACATGTGATGCATGGATCACATTTCTAGAATCTAGAGGTGATAAAGTCGTCATATCTCCAAATATGCTTCGAACTGCGGTTGTTGAAAAGCTAGGAGTATGATCAAACAGAATTTTGAAGGTTATGTTTCTGTTTCTCAACACAATATTGTTGTTTCTGCTGCAGCAACAGAAACCCCTCAAGACTCGAAGACATGCAATACAACAAAAATATCAAAATGTGAAAACAAGAACACCAATTATATAGTTATATGAGCACAAACCCTTTTGGTAATTTTCTTCCATTGGACTCTGTGTGAGAATGAGTTGTGGAAAAAGAGAAAAATGAGTCAAATGGTTTGGGCTCATATATCTTTCTTAAATATATCATCAGTGTTCTTGCTTTCACACTTTGATATTTAGATTGCATTGCATATCTTCGAGTCGTGGGTTTCTCTTGTCGTAGTAGAACCAACATTATTGTGTTGAGAAGCAGAAACATAACATTCAATAACCAGTTTTATTATACTCTTAGCCTTTACAATCAAAGCACTTCGAATCATCATATTTAGAAAGCACGAGTTTATCGCGTCTGCATTCCAGAGATATGATCCATGCCTCTTCGCCGATTTTTCATAACTAGTTAAGATGAAATAGATTTGTTGATGGAGGTTCCTTTGTTTTGCTTTCTCCTCCGCTAATTCTCCTTGGTTGGTTTACATGCCTAGAAGTTCTCAATAGAAGTTGAACGAAACCAATTTCCTTAATTCCAACTTTTGGTTCATTTTCTTCACTAAATATCTTTGTTAATGCCTTTGAGGTTTATGCATTGACAAATCCACCATATGTTTACGTTATGTCTTTTTGATTTTCTTCTATTTCTTTCGTGGGCACGTTGTATAGTGGTTTGAGCACTTTTGGTAAGATTTTAGAACCAAAAGAGTTAAGCATATTTCAGGCATGATAATGTTCACTATCCCTAAGAAGTTGAAAGCTCTAAAGAGAGTTATTAGAGAGCTTGACCAAGCTCACTACTCTGACCTAGGAAAAGAAGTCCTCCAAGCCCATAATAAACTCTTAAAATTTCATTGGAGACTTCTTGCAAACTCTTCTCGCATGCTGGCCTGAGAGGGAAAGCAAATCATATTAAATGGCATGAACTTCCTCCGTTGAGGAGACCATCCTTCGATAATACGTTTCAAAGGGATGGAGTGTGGTGACGAGAACACAATATACTTCCACAACATGGTTGTAGATAAGCGTTCCAGAAACCATATTCATCATCTCACTGATCACTTGGGACGAAAACTCGAGGAAAAATTGGATATCCAAGCTCATTGTGTATACTTCTATCAAGCATTATTGGGATCCACTCCATTTCCTCTATCGGACATAGACAATGATCTCACTTTCTTTCTGATCTCTTTCAAGTGCGATGATGAAAACAAAGCAATGTTACAAAAACCTATTACACCTTATGAGGTGAAAGATGACGTCTTTGATCTTAAAAAAAAAATGGATACACTTCAAAAGTTTATAATGACAAAAATGATTGAATGGGATCTGAGCTCACCTATGCAATGTTGGATCTGATGTCAAATGCTTATTGTCTTTGAATTTAACTTTTGGCTTCAAGTGCTGGAAAACTCATTGGAAAATGAAATGCTTCTGTAATATCAAGTGTAAAATTGACAATACAAATGTTTATGTGTATGTGGGCTCTTCAGATAACATTGGCAATACACATATTTATATACCAAAAGTATTTAGTGAAGAAACTGAACAAAAATCTGAAATGAAGGAAAATGGTCTGGTTCAACCTCCATTGAGATTTTATGGGCATGTGATGCGAGTCAGGTTTTATCCTAAAACTAACAATGTAAAGTTGCAAGCTCACAGCAAATCAATCGTAGTACTTGATGAATCGATCCTACAGAGATTTATAGTGCACAATAATTAATAAATAAATAAGAATTAAGCTAATTTTTTTTTTTTTTTGGGTTTTGATGCAATTAAAAAAAAGCAATAGATTAAAAGTGATGTAAGAAATAAGATTAAAACATTGGGCATTCAGGGATTTCTCAGGTATTCATAGTTCGAATATTTTAGGTTAACTCTTAAAGGCAATTGACATTGCTTTTCTTTGTCCTATAACTCAAATAATTGTGATAAAATTAACCCACTCTCGTGGCTGATAATCAACTATGTCTAAAATATCCTATTAATCAACTCTCACATTCAATAACATAGATAAACATGCATTTATAATAAAGTTCAATTGTTCATCTAACTCACTAACTCAACTCTAACTCATTGGAAAATGAAATGCTTCTGTAATATCAAGTGTAAAATTGACAATACAAATGTTTATGTGTATGTGGGCTCTTCAGATAACATTGGCAATACACATATTTATATACCAAAAGTATTTAGTGAAGAAACTGAACAAAAATCTGAAATGAAGGAAAATGGTCTGGTTCAACCTCCATTGAGATTTTATGGGCATGTGATGCGAGTCAGGTTTTATCCTAAAACTAACAATGTAAAGTTGCAAGCTCACAGCAAATCAATCGTAGTACTTGATGAATCGATCCCACAGAGATTTATAGTGCACAATAATTAATAAATAAATAAGAATTAAGCTAAGCAAATTCTGGATTTTTTTTTTTTTTTTGGGTTTTGATGCAATTAAAAAAAAGCAATAGATTAAAAGTGATGTAAGAAATAAGATTAAAACATTGGGCATTCAGAGATTTCTCAGGTATTCATAGTTCGAATATTTAGGGTTAACTCTTAAAGGCAATTGACATCGCTTTTCTTTGTCCTATAACTCAAATAATTGTGATAAAATTAACCCACTCTCGTGGCTGATAATCAACTATGTCTAAAATATCCTATTAATCAACTCTCACATTCAATAACATAGATAAACATGCATTTATAATAAAGTTCAATTGTTCATCTAACTCACTAACTCAACTCTCGCAGGTTAAAGCGTTAGACCCATCAAACATCATATTAGAACAATAACTCAAGTAGTGTGCAAGCAGAAATCGTTCTAAAATCAATTCATAGATGATCAGTAAAGGAATATGAATAAAAATCAGATCTAGATGAAGAACTACTCTAACTTATCCAGATCACCACTCTATTCATAAAACCTTTTCTATCGAACCGTGAAAAACCTTTTGAAAATTTCCTAGTCCCAACAATAGGACTACTCAGACATGATAATCAAACTCATAGCAAAAGCAGAAGAAATCATAATAATTAAAGAGAAAAGGGTTCAAAAACTTCTCCGTAGAGATACAAGAGGTGAGAATCGTCTCCCTTGAAGAGCAACAGTAAAAGAAACTAAAAACTTTGGTAAAGATGAAGAGCTTTGAAGAATGGTAAAAAGCTTTGATATTTTTATGGCTGTTGTGGTGTTTTTATAGGATAAGGGTCAAATTTGAAGGTATATTCCTTGAAGGATTTGGAGATAACGTCGAAAAAGGAATATTTCCTTTTTTGGAGAGCGATCGATCGATTACCCCTAGAGGGATCGATCGATCTCAAAATAATGCCCCACCAAAGTTGCGGATGATTGATCGATCGATCGCTAGGGTGCTGATCGATCTAAATAATGCCTCAAGTCTAAATCGACCAGTCTTCAGTAATCAGAGCTTAACTTGAGATCGCACGGTTGGCTTTGCACGATTTGATATGGGAATCGAAGCTGACACTCCCATCTATCTTGTGGCAAAATTTTGAACTTGATCCAACGGTGGGAAGACCTCCATTTGATGCTAAATATTTTATGCTCATGATTTGTCATATCTTCATATTGATTGTTTTGCATCCTTTTTTGATCCAAATTATTTCAAATTCCTGTAAAGTCTCTAAAAACCACAAAAATACCAAAATCAAGTAGTTTCTTTATTAAAAATCTATCAAAAACATACTAAAACAGGTAAAATATGAGGTATATCAACTTCCCAAGGCTTATATATTCGTTTATCCTCAAACAAATAGGAGTTCAAGTTCAGAAAAGATGTTTGAAAATCGTGGAAACTCACATATCCTTGAGATCATAGCTTTGATTCCTCGATCTATAATCTACATGTAAAAAGTTAGTTCAAAGACATACTGATCTTATCCACCATGACCTTCGCAAGCCTTGTCGATACTCTGAATCTCAAGCCTGAAAAAACTTCAACTTCACATCATTTGACTCTCTACATTCACTAAGATGTGCGTGATTTTTCTCTTTAAAGAATACCATTCAGGGTAGACGGCATTGTTGGGGTCAAAACCCACTCAACTGTGATCAATGGGAAAATGGCTAAGTATGGAAATACGAAGAATCGGACAAGGCCGAAATTGTGGCCTAAGTCGTTTCTATATGAATCCACTTAGGCACAATATGAGCTCACTTCAGCCAAGGAAGCTCCGCTTCGGCAAAGCCTCCACTTCGGCAAGGGAGACTTCGGCACAGCTCCACTTCGGTAAGAGGAGACTTCGGCACAGCTCTACTTCGGCACGGTCCCCTTTGGCAAGTTGTCCACTTCGGCAACAAGGCCACTTCGGAAACAAGGGGAGATTTCGGCAAGGGGAGATTTCGGCACAGCTCCACTTCGGCAACAAGGCCACTTCGGCAACAAGGCCAATTCGGCAAGGGGAGATTTTGGCACAGCTCCACTTCGGCAACAAGGCCACCTCGGCAACAAGGCCAATTCGGCAAGGGGAGATTTCGGCACAGCTCCACTTCGGCAACAAGGCCACTTCGGCAAAAAGGGGAGACTTCAACCGACAAGGCCACTTCGGCAACAAGGCCACTTCGACAACAAAGCACTTCAGCCGACAAGGCCACTTCGGCCAACAAAGCACTTCGGCCAATGGCTCCACTTCGGCAAGCCTCCACTTCGGCGTGCCCCACTTTGGCCAACGGCTTCGGACAACGAGCTTCACTTCGGACAACGAGCTTCACTTCGGCATGTTCTTCACTTCGGCCGACAAGGCCACTTCGGCCAACAAAGCACTTCGGCCGACAAGGCACTTCGGCCAATGCCTCCACTTCGGCAAGCCTCCATTTCGGCATGCCTCCACTTCGGCCCAGCTCCACTTCGGCCAACGCCTCCACTTCAGCAAGCCTCCACTTCGGCATGCCTCCACTTCGGCCCAGCTCCACTTCGGCCAACTCCTCCACTTCGGCCAATGGCTCCACTTCGGCAAGCCTCCACTTCGGCATGCCTCCACTTCGGCCCAGCTCCACTTCGGCCAACGCCTACACTTCGGCCAATGGCTCCACTTCGGCAAGCCTCCACTTCGGCGTGCCCCCACTTCGGCAAGCCTCCACTTCGGCATGCCTCCACTTCGGCCAAGCTCCACTTCGGCCAACGCCTCCACTTTGGCCAACGGCTTCGGCCAACGAGCTTCACTTCGGCCAACGAGCTCGCTTCGGCCGTGATACGAATCCACTTAGGGACGATACGAGCTCGCTTCGGCCGAAGTCAATTCTATACGAAGCAGTTTGGCCGAAGTCATTTCTATACGGAGCTGTTTGGCCGAAGTCAATTCTATACGAAGCAGTTTAGCCGAAGTCATTTTTATACGGAGCTGTTTGGCCGAAGTCAATTCTATACGAAGCAGTTTGGCCGAAGTCAAATCTATACGAAGCTGCCTGGCCGAAGTCATTTCTATACGGGGCTGTCTGGCCGAAGTCAATTTTATACGAAGCTTTCCGGCCGAAGTCATTTCCATACGGAGCCGTCTGGCCGACGTCAATTTCATACGAAGCCAGAAAACGACGCGGCTAAAGTCATTTCTATACAAAGTCGCGGCCGAAGTCATTTCTATACAAAGCCGCGGCCGAAGTCATTTCTATACGAAGACAACAAGCCCATCTTTGGCCTACCACGATCCAAAGGCCCATGAAGTCAAACCGGCTTAGCTAAAAGGAAAATCCCGAAGGATTATGAAGTTTTCCTAATCCCTTTGGGATTAACCTGGCCGACTCAAACTAGTATATATATTTATGTACGTCTCTCGAAAAAAGGATCTGCAATTTACTGAGCAAAACCCTAGACTTTTTGCTCTCAAACTCTTGTACGCAAAAGCTTTTCTAAATAGTTTAACAAAAACCATCTTTAGATCTTCGCTTTCGTGGTTCATACGCAGAAATTTCATCCCTCTTAACAAACCTTCGAAAAATCTAATTGTGTTGATTTCGACCCCCACAATTTGGCGCTAGAAGGAGGGAGATTGAAACTTTCTTACTCCAAGGAACCACCGTACGAATGATCCGAAGAAGATGATCGACGACGGAGCAAGACGAACTGACGATCCTCAGGACATCGTGGCCGATGGATCCAGAGAGAAAGATGCACCAGTGCTTGCAGCTTTGGAGACGAGCCCGGAGGCCCTGACTCAGATAAAGACGATGCTAGAGACGCTGCTCAAAGTGGTGGAGGAGCAGGATAAGCTGAACACGACGATGACCGACAAGTTGGAAGTCCTTGCAACGGTAAGCCGAACCCGAGGTAGGGGCTCAAGAGTTTACCTAATAAGGGCCCCCTTCGACGTCTCAATCCAATGGCCCTCCTCGACGCCTCACCACGTGCCGAGAACCCAAGGCGGACTACTTCCTCCGAACCAACCAATGCAACCGCCAAACTGAATGCGGCATCGCAAGAGACAAACACGCAGACTATGGACGGAACAAATCCGGTGATCAACCTGGAGGATAACCCAGAGGGTGAACACGACTTGGAACATTACTGCGAAGCTGAACTCGCAAGTGCAACCCGAACTCGGATCAAACGAAGCAATACCAACCTCGACCATGATCAAGACTTCACCGAGGAAGAGGAGAGCATCCTCTGGGCCCAAAGAGCCCAGATCGAAGAAGAGCAAAAAGCGATAGTCCGAGCCCAGAAGAAGGAGATGGCCGAGATTCGGGCCGGCATGGAGCTACCGCTGAGATGAGACTTGTTCGATCTCAGATGTATAGGGCTACGATCAAGGCTCCCGAACTTGACCGAGTGCTTGAAGAAGCACATACCACCCTGTTAACGACTCGAATTACTAAGGCAAGGATTTCAGATCCGGGGAAGATGAAGATACCGATTTATGAAGGAAAAGCTGATACAGAAGAGCACTTGACCGCCTTCGCAATAGCAATGGGACGAGAAAACTTCAGAGAAGGAGAAGAAGACGCTGGTCAATGTCTCATGTTCGTTGAGTACCTTAAAGGGCCAGCTCTACAATGGTTCTCTAGGCTGGGAAGAAATTCGATCAACAATTTTAATCATCTGTCGTCAGCATTCCTCAAACACTATGCTATATTCATGGAGCACCAAACATCCGATGCGGATCTATGGACCATGGGACAAGGACAAAACGAGACATTACGAACTTTCATCGAACGATTCAAGTCGGTACTATCAAAGGTAGAAGGCATAAGTGACGAAGCCGCGTTGCAAGCATTGAAGAAAGCCATGTGGTTCGATTCAGATTTCGGAAGGAGATTGCATTAAATGCTCCAACCACGATCCAGGATGCATTGCATCGAGCAACGGACTTCGCCTCCAACGAAGAAGAAGTAAAGATCCTGGCCCAGAAGCACAGAAAGGCGAAGTCCACGAACTATCTTCCCTCTGCCCCGAACCCACCGAACAACAGAAAGGGCAGCCAAGGTTCTAGATACATCCAACACGAAGGAGGATTCAAAGGAGCCCATAACTACCAAGTTGACTCGTCGGGATACGGGCAAGGACGAAGCCAAGGCCGAGGAAGAGGTACGTGGAGTAGCACGTGGACCAGGGGCCAAGGGACTTATGAAGAAATGGCTTATTGCGAACATCACCATATCTTCGGACACTCGACCGCAAATTGCCGTATTCTAGGCTTAAAACTCGCCGTAAGACTGGCGGCTGGCAAACTCAAAGGGGATATTAGCCTCAAGGACTTCGACATGGACACCAACGCAAAACACCCCGAGCAGGCGAATGAAGATCTTCCTAAGCGAGGGAGGCAAAATGATGAAGCCCCACAATCTGGACCAAGGAGACGAATCAACATGATAATGGGTGGATCTCACTATTGCTCGGATACCGTCTCGTCGATTAAAGCTTTTCAACGGCGAGCCGATGTTAGCGTTAACTGGTCCGCACCTTCCAAGTTTCCATATGACGTAATCTCATTCGAAGAAAGAGAAACAGCCGGAATCAACAAACCGCATGACGATCCTCTCGTGATCGAGTTAATCATTAGTGGTTATGACGGAGCCCGGGTGTTGGTCGATACGGGCAGCACGGTGGACATAATCTTCAAGGAGACTCTCAAACAAATGGATATAGATCTGTCTGACATAGTGGCAACCCCGAAACCATTGACTGGATTCTCCGGAGAAACGACGATGACAATAGGAACAATCAAACTACCTGTACAAGCTAGAGGGGTCGTCAAGATCGTCGAATTCTCTGTCGCCGATCACCCATTAATCTACAACGTCATCATCAGCACACCCTGGCTGAATTCAATGGCACCGTAGCCTCGACCTATCATCCCTGCGTTCAGTTCCCAACACCTAGCGGAGTGAAAACAATCTTAGGGAGTCAAAAGGAGTCGCGCTTGTGTTTCCTAGCTGCGCACAAACTCAGGAACCCCGTCACAGATCCAATAGCCAAGTCATAATGCACGAAGATGAAGATGGAAAAAGAGCCGATGAAAGAACTCTCCAAACTCTTATAGCAATTACAGATTGCAGAGGATCGCGAAGAAGAATCGGCCGAACCGATCTGCGATCCCGTAATATCAGTTTGCATCGATGATGAACACCCGAAACGATGCGTTGAGATTGGATTCGGCCTAAACAAAACAATCAAGGAAGAGCGTGTTTCATTCTTAAAGGAAAACGTGGACACCTTCGCATGGGCAGCAGAGGATATTCCTGGAATCGATATCAACGTAACCAGTCATGAGTTGAATGTCGACCCAACCTTCAAACCAGTGAAGCAGAAGGGAGGAGTTAGGTCCCGACAGAGCAAAAGCAGTGAACGACGAGGTGGAAAAACTCTTACGAGTCGGTTCAATCATGGAAGTAAAGTACCTAGATTGGCTAGTGAATCCTGTAGTAGTGAAAAAGAAGAATGGAAAATGGTGGGTGTGTTTAGATTTCACCGACTTAAACAAAGCATGTCCGAAAGATAGCTTTTCGCTGCCGCACATTGATCGATTGGTCGAAGCGACGGCAGGCAATAAGCTCCTATCATTCATGGACGCATTTTCCGGGTATAACCAGATTTTGAAGAATCCCGACGATCGAGAGAAGACAGCCTTCATTACAGATCACGAAATATACTGCTACAAGGTGATGCCTTTCGGGCTTAAAAATGCTGGAGCCACGTACCAGCGTTTGGTGAACAAGATGTTTGCTAATCAACTCGGAAAGACGATGGAGGTTTACATTGACGACATGCTGGTAAAATCGCTGGAAGCAAAGGATCACGTAGCACATTTGGAGGAGTGTTTCCAACAGCTCAACTCACACAACATGAAGCTGAACCCGACAAAGTGTAGGTTCGCAGTCACATCCGGAGAGTTTCTTGGTTACTTGGTTACTCATCGAGGTATCGAAGCAGATCCCAAGCATATTGACGCACTTATCCAGATGGCTTCCCCAAAATCGAAACGCGAAGTGCAGAGACTGACTGGAAGGGTGGCCGCACTCAACAGATTTATTTCGCGATCCACCGATAAATGCTTGCCGTTCTACGACACTTTGCGAGGAAACAAAAAATTCGAATGGACAGAGAAGTGCGAAGAAGCCTTCCAGCAGTTGAAGAAATACCTTGCCAGCCCCCCGGTGCTTGCAAAGCCAATCGTGGGAGAGCCGCTCTTCTTGTACACCGCAATCTCCTCCACTGCAGTAAGCGGAGTACTCATTCGAGATGAACGGGGTGAGCAGAAACCAATTTTCTACGTCAGCAAGACTCTCACCGACGCTGAGACAAGATACCCATAAATGGAGAAGTTGGCTTTGTCAATTGTCATGTCAGCCAGAAAACTAAGGCCATACTTTCCATCACACTCTATCGTGGTCCTAAGCACTTTCTCCCTGCGGTCCGTTTTGCATAGCCCAAGTCAATCCGGAAGATTGGCCAAGTGGGCTATCGAGCTCAGCGAATACGACATCGAGTATCGCGACCGGACTTGCGCAAAGTCGCAGGTGCTCGCCAATTTTTTGATCGAACTTCCAAAGGAGAGCCTCGCTGAAGGAAACCCAAATTCGACTTGGCAGCTCCATGTTGACGGCTCATCATCCAAAAATGGCTCGGGAGTTAGGATACATTTAACGTCACCGACGGGCGAGATACTTGAACAATCTTTTCGCCTAGGCTTTCGTCCCTCCAACAACGAAGCAGAGTACGAAGCCCTCATTGCCGGAATGAAGCTCGCGCAAGGACTTAAGATCGATAGCATTCGTGCGTTCTGCGATTCACAGTTGGTTGCAAACCAGTTCAGCGGAGAATATGAAGCTAAAGACGATCGTATGGAAGCATATCTAAAGGTCGTCAAAGACTTGGCAGCGTAGTTCAAAGAATTCACGCTCACACGCATTCCGCGGGGAGAAAACACCTCGGCTGATGCACTGGATGCTCTCGCATCCACTTTCGATCCAGACTTGAAGCGAGTTATTCCGGTGGAATTCATCGAACGCCCGAGTATCACTCTTTCGGAAATAGTGAGGGTAGTTACGCGATCTCAAGCAGCCAGGAATGCAAGGGAGAATGTCTGTGCACCGGACAACGCTAAGGACGACGCTGATGAACAAAAAGCAATAACCAACGACTCAATGGTCCAGGATGAGGCATACACGGCAGATAAGGGATCCGAATCTCAAATGGAAATAGACGCAATCAACGTGGACAAAAATCCCGTAGATCTTGAAGAAGAAGCAATGGCTATGGACGAGGATTTAACTCCCTTCCCTTCCAACGTCGACCCACGTCACGAAGCTGAAGTTGTCGAGATGGATTAAGCATGTACGAAAATTACATACAGCTGCGACAAAGGGTGGCTTGACGACATCCGCTGATACATCTGCAATGGTATCTTACCTTCTGACAAATGGGCGGCTCAAAAGCTTTGGGTACAAGCGGCTCGTTACATCTTGCTCGATGGGAATGTTTTCAAATGGAGATTCTCAGGGCCATTACTCGCCTGCGTTGAAGGAAAGGAGGCCAAAACAATCATGAAGGAAGTCCATAGCGGGTCATGTGGTAACCATTCGGGAGGACGAGCCTTGGCGATAAAAATTAAACGACATGGCTATTACTGGCCCACCATGCTACAAGATTGCGAGAAGTACTCGTCCAGATGCGAGAAATGTCAGCGTCAGGCACCAATGATTCATCAGCCAACCGAGATTCTCTCCTCGATATCGTCACCTTATCCATTCATGCGATGGTCCATGGACATTGTTGAACCTTTGCATCCTTCGAAGCAGAAATGATTCTTACTGGTCTTGACGGACTATTTTTCAAAGTGGGTGGAGGCTGATTCGTATGCCAGCATCAAAGATGCACAAGTCGAAAGTTTCGTATGGAGGAACATCATATGCCGACATGGAGTCCCATACGAAATCGTCACCGATAATGGCTCACAGTTCATCTCCACAAGGTTCGAAGCTTTCTGCGAGAAGTGGAAGATCCGACTAAGCAAATCCACCCCGATATATCCACAAGGAAACGGCCAGGCGGAAGCAGTCAACAAGACAATTCTCGACGGTCTCAAAAAACGTCTTGACGAAAAGAAAGGACGGTGGGCTGACGAACTAGAAGGAGTATTAGGGTCCCATAGGACGACACCGCGACAAGCAACCAATGAAACTCCATTCGCTCTCATTTACGGGACAGAATGCGTCATTCCACCGGAAGTATATTTTCCAGGAATCCACCGAAGACTACTCCCATAACAAGAAGGGCTCAACCACTTGTTAATGCTTGATGAGCTAGACTTGATCAACGAAAGGAGAGACCAAGCCTTGATACGAATTCAGAACTACCAGAATGCAGCGGCAAAATACTACAACTCTCATGTTCGAAAACGACAGTTCTACAAAGGAGACCTAGTCTTACGGAAGGTTTTTCAGAATACAGCAGAACGGAACGCTGGCAAACATGGAGCAAACAGGGAAGGACCTTACAAAATCACGAAAGTAGTCCGACCCGGAGTTTACGAACTCGCCAACATGACTGACGTTCCAATACCAAGATCGTGGAACGCGATGCATCTCAAGAAGTACTATCCTTAAGGTACTTCACACAAACTACGGGGTGACTTGATCCCTGCAAAGGGTACGTAGGCAGCTCGTCTTCGGATGGGTTCAGCTGCCCCCCTTCTTTGAAAAAAATGGGGGGAGTGGGTACATATACTCGTATACTCCCACCTTCGTAATAGGCTCTATGTCTACTTAACACAAGCTTCGAGAAGCTATGTTGATCATATCACACCCTTCACGGTTTACTAAAGCCTTAACAGAAACAGGCATCACATTCGAATCCTTTGCGGGTTACTCGAAGTCTTAACTAAACAGACATCTCATCTCATCCTCGTTGATGCTGGCCACAGCAACAAACTACTACATCCTTTACGGATCGAACTATTACATCCTAGCGGATTAAAAGCGCGCGCTATACAAATGTCTGTGCTCATTGTCAGAGCGGATATGCTTACGGTAGCGTTTTCCGTAAACCAAAATGTTCATCCTAAACCCAACAGCCAAATCATTGGTCATAACAGTACTACGTCCATTGTCGGAGCGGTATGCTTACGGTAGCGTATCCGTAAACCGAAATATTCATCCTAAACCCAACAAATGAATCATTGGTCGCAACAGTACTTCTTGTTCATTTTCGGAGCGGATATGCATACGGTAGCGTACCCGTAAACCGAAATGTTCATTTGAAAACCCAGCAAACAAATCGTTGGTCGAAACACCTATTCTAATTATCGGAGCAGATATGTTTACGTTAACATATCCGTGAATTGGAATGACCATCTTAAAGCCCAACAAACAAATCGTTGGCAGTAACACAAGATATAGCGAAATAAATCAATCCTCCTTGGATAAAAAGCATTCAAGCAACGAGTTTTGAAAACAAGGAAACAACACAACATAAACAAAAAGCCACAAAGGCATACATAATAAGTCGATACGGATAAAGCCATCCAGGCACTATGTCCAAATAACATCAAGCATAAATAGAATAGATCAAGCCACAGTCTTGGGCGTATCCCATCATCATCATCATATCTTAGCCCTTGAAGATACACCATCATCATCATCGGAGGAGGAGTCGGTTGTCGTCTTGGATTCGGAGGTCCTCTTCAAACCAAGCGAAGACAAACCAGGAGTGCTCCTATTGGATCCAGAGAAAATGCAAATGCCGACATCCGCCACTAACGCTTTGACAGACTCGTTACCAAGCGTAACATCAGCCGAATCTTCGAAGATCGGCGAAACCACTAAGTCGTTGCCCAATGCGGCAACCAACCCCTATCAAACTCATCATCGGCACCAGCGTACTTTGCTCTCCATCCCTGGAGCTTCTCGACTTCGACGTCCAACGAAGGTGGTTCGTCACCACGAAGCAGTGCAAGGAGTTAAAGGTTGCCGTCAACTTGGGCAAGGTCAACCACGTTATTTTTCGACGACCCACCCAAGCTCTTAACCTTCTCCTTGGCTCGATCAACTTTAGCTTGAAATTTCTTGGCCATTCTGCGCATCGCCACCTTCTCAGCTCGTTCGACCTTCTTGTCGGCCATGGCCTTCTCCGAGCTTAACATCCTTCGAAGCTCGGCAACCTGAGGCTCCTGCCAAACCCAAGAAGACTCTAGATAAAGAATCCTGTCATCGGCTCGACCGCGCCTCTCCTTGTGGAGTTCCACTTCGGCCTCCAAATCTTCTTTTTGCTTCGATGCTCTATCTGTTACAGCATCACGCTCGCGCTCTGCTTCGTCAAGCTTGGTTCAAAGCTCTTCGGCCGCTGTCCGAGCATGCTCAGCCCTCCTCGCGCTCTTTCGGGCATCCGCCTCATAGCCGAGCGTCATTTTGTTGACAGAGGTCAGGAACTGAACGGAAAGAAAAGGGTTAGACATCGCATCTTTAACAAAGTAGGAAAAAGGAAGGACGACGCGAGTTACCTTAGTACCACGACGAGACATGTCGGCATATGGTTTGCTCCGAGATAGAGTATCGGGAGGAGGGAAGCAATCCCCTTAGAAAGAATTTTGGAGAAAAGAGTAGCAGATGCGGATGCGTCATCGCAAACCATTTCAAAAGTGAACGGCAAAGATACGAACTCCGAAGGTAGTTCGTGCTCGGCGGCATCGCAGACCGGAGCATTACGCCTTTTGCGTCTGGGAGCATCATCCTTATGAGGGCCTTTCTCTTTGTCAGCTTTTGTCGTGGCATGCCTTCGGGCTAGCTTCACCTGATCGGTGTCCTCGCTGGTGGACACAGCCTTACCCTTTCCGCGATGAACCATAGGCAAATCCAATCGCCTAAGACCCAACACAATCTCCCTCGCATTGGGGATGGACGTAGCCAGCGCGAACAGATGAGTCGCCTGAGGGAAGAGCAAGGGCAGCACTTAGCTGCTCAGCAGAAACTTCAGCTCGACCAATCTCTGCTTGCTCCATCATGGCTCGAGTTTCGGCTTCCATCCTCTCACGAACCGACGATCGCTTTCCCATGGATCTCTTTGTACTGGTGGGGGAAGACGAAGAAGTTGAGCTCGGAGAATAATATCCGAAGTATTGAGCCTGCGCTCTCTCTACTCTTTGAAGAGTAAAATCTCTTTGCCAATCACACTCTCCGGAAGCTAGAGTCTCGCGAAGTGTAACTACGTCTGGAGGACACGTTGGGATCGGGTTAGGAACTGCAAAATCAACAAACAGCGGAAGGTCACGATATATTCAACATAGCAAGAAAAACTCGTAAAGCTACGGATCGGCTACCGATTTCTCTTAACCCAATCAGCACCAACCGAAGCTTCGGAAATAGGCACAAAGAAGAAATAATCCTCCCAATATCTATCTTTGCTTGGGAATCCTCCGATAATTTTGCGGTAGACTTTTTGTTCGAGATAGAATAAAGAAGCGAATCCTTGGAGCGGAATGTTCGAAAGGATAGCAAGTTCAGTAAGTGGTCCACGGTAACTTCCTCGCCATACTCGAAGCTACGAACCATAATTCCAACCAAGTACCGAATTCTCCGCGGAGCTATTTGTGTCAAGGCCAACCTATGCTTCCATAGATACTCAAGGATGACCCTTGGTATTGGAAACCAGAGAAAGCACATGTAGAAGCAGCTCTCATATAAGGTAAAACATCTTTTAGGAGGCTCATCGGTTCGATCTGATGGCGACGGAAGGATAAGCTCAATCTCTTCAGAGATATTGAACCGATGCCTAAGACTCTCTAAAGATTCAGTGGTGGAAAGAGTAGATCCTGGTGGACGGGTACCTCACGCTTGGATCCACCCTTAGAAGTTCGTCGCCTTGAAGAACATGCTTAGAGACCTGCGTTTAGCCTCAACATAGCAAGGTCGGAACTCCAATTCTCCATTTCAATTTTAACGTTGAAAGGATTCTCTATTTCGTCCATCGAAGGAAATTACTTCGGCAACAACGGGGAAGATCACTTCGGCGAAAGAAGACTTCGGCAAGCAAGGACTTCGGCGAAGAGAGAGAGCTCCACTTCGCCACTTCGGCAGAGGACGACTTCGGCGGAAAAGGGGTCACTTCGGCCAAATACTTCGGCCAAGGAGAATTTCGGCCAAGGACCCACTTCGGCAGAGAAGGGGTTTTCGACAAAAGACGAAAAATTCACTTCAGCAATGGGAGAGAGAGACCACTTCGGCACTTCGGCCAAAAAATAATTTCGGAGAAAAGAAGGCTTCGACCAAAGAACAGAACTACTTCGAGAAAGGAGCTCGGCGGTTAACGACAAGAGAAACAAAAGCAACAACCTAAAAGAAAAATCTTCAAGAGAAGGAGAGAGAAGGGAGGAGAGAAGTTACCTTGAGGTTTTGAGAAATAAAGAAGTGAAGAAGAAATGAGGAGAAGTGGGGGTATATATAATCCCATAAAGCAAAAGGTGATGTCATCATGCCTTGGAGACCGTGCCAAAACACAGTTGCATGAAGGAATTTCTACTGGAAATAAGCTTATCAATCTAAAGACAGAGGAACTGGCAGAATATCAAGAAGAACAGACTCGGTATCCCGTTCGTTCAGCTTGTACCGATTTGCATGGCACATTGATCCCAGCTTAGACTTCCTTCACCTCGCCACTGTCATAACTGAAACTACCGAGCTGGGGGTTAACTGTTGGGGTCAAAACCCACTCAGCTGTGATCAATGGGAAAATGGCTAAGTATGGAAATACGAAGAATCGGACACGGCCGAAATCGTGGCCTAAGTCGTTTCTATACAAATTCACTTAGGCACAATATGAGCTCACTTCGGCCAAGGAAGCTCCGCTTTGGCAAAGCCTCCACTTCGGCAAGGGAGACTTCGGCACAGCTCCACTTCGGTAAGAGGAGACTTCGGCACAGCTCTACTTCGGCACGGTCCACTTTGGCAAGTTATCCACTTCGGCAAGGGGAGATTTCGGTACAGCTCCACTTCGGCAACAAGGCCACTTCGGCAAGGGGAGATTTTGGCACAGCTCCACTTCGGCAACAAGGCCACTTCGGCAACAAGGCCACTTCGGAAACAAGGGGAGACTTCGGCCGACAAGGCAACTTCGGCAATAAGGCCACTTCGGCAACAAGGCCACTTCGGCAACAAAGCACTTCGGCCAACAAGGCCACTTCGGCCAACAAAGCACTTCGGCCAATGGCTCCACTTTGGCAAGCCTCCACTTTGGCGTGCCCCCACTTCGGCGTGCCCCCACTTCGGCGTGCCCCCACTTCGGCGTGCCTCCACTTCGGCATGCCTCCACTTCGGCCAAGCTCCACTTCAGCCAACGCCTCCACTTCGGCCAACGACTTCACTTCGGCATGTTCTTCACTTCGGCCGACAAGGCCACTTCGGCCAACAAAGCACTTCGGCCGACAAGGCACTTTGGCCAACGCCTCCACTTCGGTAAGCCTCCACTTTGGCATGCCTCCACTTCGGCCCAGCTCCACTTCGGCCAACGCCTCCACTTCGGCCAATGGCTCCACTTCGGCAAGCCTCCACTTCGGCATGCCTCCACTTCGGCCCAGCTCCACTTTCGGCCAACGCCTCCACTTCGGCCAATGGCTCCACTTCGGCGTGCCCCCACTTTGGCAAGCCTCCACTTCGGCATGCCTCCAGTTCGGCCAAGCTCCACTTCGGCCAACGCCTCCACTTCGGCCAACGAGCTTCACTTCGGCCAACGAGCTCGCTTCGGCCGTGATACGAATCCACTTAGGGACGATACGAGCTTGCTTCGGCCGAAGTCAATTCTATACGAAGCAGTTTGACCGAAGTCATTTCTATACGGAGCTGTTTGGCCGAAGTCATTTTTATACGGAGCTGTTTGGCCGAAGTCAATTCTATACGAAGCAGTTTGGCCGAAGTCAAATCTATACGAAGCTGCCTGGCCGAAGTCATTTCTATACGGGGCTGTCTGGCCGAAATCAATTTTATACGAAGCTGTCCGGCCGAAGTCATTTCCATACGGAGCCGTCTGGCCGAAGTCAATTTTATACAAAGCTAGAAAATGACGCGGTCGAAGTCATTTCTATACAAAGCCGCGGCCGAAGTCATTTCTATACGAAGACAACAAGCCCATCTTCGGCCTACCACGATCCAAAGGCCCATGAAGTCAAGCCGGCTTAGCTAAAAGGAAAATCCCGAAGGATTAGGAAGTTTTCCTAATCCCTTTGGGATTAACCTGGCCGACTCAAACTAGTATATATATTTATGTACGTCTCTCGAGAAAGGGATCCGCAATTTATTGAGCAAAACCCTAACTTTTTGCTCTCAAACTCTTGTACGCAAAAGCTTTTCGAAACAGCTTAATAAAAACCATCTTTGGATCTTCGCTTTCATGGTTCATACGCAGAAATTTCATCCCTGTTAACAATCCTCCGACAAATCTAATTGTGTTGATTACGACCCCCACAGGCATTAGGAGTTAAAAGGCTATTTTAGTGGTGGAGTTAAGTATTTAGGGTTACCAAACGCTCCAGAGGTAAGAGATTATGCAAAATCACAGGAGAGAACAAATTTGTTGGTGTCCACAGTTTTCCAATCAACAAATGCTAAACTCCCCCAAACATAGTTTTTTCTCTGGGAATCACTGTAAATCACTCCAAGTCTCTCTCAATCGATCCATGTTTTTCCTTAAGATTTTTCTTGGCCTTGAGACTCCTATTATTGATCAATTTGTTTTCCCATATTGTTTTCCAAGTTTTTTTTTCTTTTTTTTTTGAAAGGGGGAAATTTGATCTTATTGAAACAGGGAGTCTCATAGGCAAGAAAATTATCATGATATTTGTAAATCTCAGAAAAGAACCAAACTCTTGAATCACCATCTATGTACTCCACTAGGTTTCCTCAAACCCTGCTTCTACAGTGACTGGGAAACTGTGTCGATCCCTTTTCTCCGACGTTTGTACACATATATGCACATATGACAATGAAGACAAAAATGCATGAAATCTGAAAAGAGGTAGGGTTTAAGGTGGGGTACCAACTAAAAATGAGTTAGCCATTCGGGATCAACAGAGAGTGGTAAAGATAATAAGAAGTAATGAATGTATGATTCGTTTCCCTGATCTAACACCTTTAAAGAGAAAAATTAAGTCAAGTTAGAAGTCAATATAATAGAGTCAAAATCAGATTCATCAAGATCAATGCAAACTGAAATTTTCTAAGGGAAGTCCAGTCATGGGGTTTCGAATCGTTTGTCCTGAATAACAATGTTGCTATTGCCACTAAATCTCAAAATCAAAGCATATGTTCCTAGAAAATGTCATAATTCCCAACAAATTTTTTGTCTTAATAAAACAATTTAGCTTAGAGAATTTTTTTTAAATTACACAATAAAACCAAAAACAAACCAAAAGAAAGCAAACATCGTCAGAGACTGAGGAACCTTCCCCCAGACTTAAATCACATCGTCCTGGTGTGAAATTAAATCAGAGAAAGTCAGAGTCAAATTGAAGAATATTGAAAAGAATGGATAGAAAATGGTACCTCGAAGATCGTTGGAACGTTGCATTCCAATTGGTGACTCTTTTTATGGATTTTTTTATCAGAAAAAATTCAAAATTATACATGTATGGTGATCGATCGATTAGGGGGGGGAGGCTGATCGATCGATCAGTGATGATCTGCAGCCTCTGGTTTTTGTTGGATGAGGTATTGATCGATCAGCCTTGTGGCGATCGATCGATCGCTCAATTTTTGTGATTTTTCGGACTTCCCAGTTTGGTGCACCTTGATCGATCGAGGTGGTGATCAATCAATCAGCACTTCTGCAATCGATCGATCACGGGGTTGATTGATCGATCGCAGCCTGCAGTCTAATCTTGGATCGTTTATGAAATATTAAATGTAAAATCGTTAAAAACCAAAAAAATTAAATAAAACCAGACACTTACTAGTGCTTCTATTTAAAGTCGTTTAGCTTGACTTGGATGCCATTTTTCTAGGTGTGATGAGAAACGTCTAAGGAAATTCGTTGTCGCTGCACTTCCACTTCTATCCAACCTTCTCTTCATTTTTGTATATTAGAGAGTCATACCAAGGATGTTCTCGAGCTTTCTTGTTTGGCACAGCTTTGTAAAAGGTTTTCTTGTCAACATGAGAGAAGGAGATTCTCTTCCTGGATCCTCCCTTTTTACCAGCTTCTTCAAGGTTGGTTTTGTCATTTGCGTCGTATTATGAAATAACTTCTCAATGTCTCTCCAAGACTTGTTGCTAGAACAAAAGTAATCCGCTAGAGGATAGATGTCCCATGCATTTTCGAACTTGATATCAAGAGGTATCCTTCGAACCAGCTTCTCAAAGTTGACTAAATCTCTTTTACTAATCGGCCCTCTGAAAGCTTAGAGGGGAATGAGAACTCACCATCAGAGACAGAGCTAGAGGAATTAAATTCCAGCTCTTTGTCAGGAATCCAATCAATCATACTTAAGCAAATTTCAGGCTCTTCCTTGTCTTTCTCTACAAAGAGATCAACGATTTTCCCAACCGTTTCTGCATTTTTATCAACCTGAGCCTCAAGCTTCTTCTCGCGGTTAGAGAGATCAATAACTTCCTTACTAATTCCAATGATATCTTGATATATCCCATCTACTTTGAATCCAAGATCGAAGACACTTTTGGCATTTGCATAACCTTTTACGTCAAGGATTTCTACACGTGTGGAACACTCAAAAAGTGTTGTTGTCGTTATCTGAACACCTCGCTGAAGCTGAGAATGGCTAATGTCCACGTCAATCCCAAGTCTGAAAACGTCTTTCCCATTTTGTTGGACATCCAATGCGTTCATCTTCACCTTTTCTTCGATGTATTGGGGTTGCTAGCCATGTTTTGCACATGGGAAAAGAGAGCATTGAAATTATATCTACAATCAAAACACATATTGTCGATCTTGGCATGGAGTTTGGCATACATCATTTGCTGGTGTTCCAAATATTCACTCATTATCAACTTTATCCTTTGCTCATATGTCGGTTGACGAGGAGGAGTTTAGACAAATTGATTTTGAAAGTATTGGTGAGGAAGGCGAGGGTGGAAACGCCTTTGTTGTGTCATGGGTGTTGGCTGAAAATAGTCACTACGAGAACCATGTCGGTGAGTGAATGGGTTTGGTAATCCCATTTCTTGAGCCAAGACATGTGGCATAGCAATCTCGTCGAAATCTTCAAAATTGTCAACATCTCTCATATTTCTTCTTCGAGTGAAATCAACTGAAATACACAAAAACAAGGGAAAATTTTGGGTTTCATAAAAAGAAAAATAAAAAATTAGACTGAATTCTTAATCGAAAAGTAATGGCACTGCAAAAGTCCCCAAGAACGACGCCAAAAACTTGATGCAAGTTAGGTTTTACTTTAAAACTAACAATATAAAGCTGCAAGTGCACAATAAATCAATCGTAATACTTGAGGAATCGATCCCATAAAGACTTAGAGTGCACAATAATTAACCAAGAAATAAAAATTAAGCTAAGCAAATTCAGGTTTTTTGGGATTTTGATGAAATTAATAAAAAGCAATAAATTAAAAGTGATGCAAGCAATAAGATTAAAACGTTGGGCATTTAGAAATTTCTCAGGGATTCATAGTTCGAATTATTCAGGATTAGCTCTTAGAGGCAATTGACATCGTTTTTATTTCGTCCTAGAACTCAAATCACTGTGATAAGATTAACCCACTCTCGTGGCTGATAATCAACTATGTCTCACTACAAGAAAACAGGGGATGAGCGACTCCCAAAAAAGTCCCAAAATGGTCACAAATCGATGATTTGTGACTACTTAGTGACTAAAATAAGTGGTCGCAAATTGTTGGTCGCAAAATACAATAGTCGCAAAGTAGTCACAAATAGAGGACTAAAGTGTGACTGTTAATATTCGTCGTATATATACGACCACTTTGAGACCAATAATAATAGTCATATATTAAAGACTACTCTATGACAGAGTTTGGTAGTCGTACTTTTGAGACGAAGTTGTGACTGTTTTTATAATAAGAAAATTGTTTTATTAATATGAATATGTAATATATAATAAAATTATATTTTTTTAAATAGAAAACAATAATAAAAAAAGAAATGAAATATAAAATATGAAACATATACATATCTTAAAACATAAAATATCATTACACAACTCAAAAATTTCTAATCACCTAACTTCTATTCTAAAAGGATAAAATATCATTACATATCCAATTTGTTCGACTCCAAAGACATACACTTTGGCTGCAGTAAGAAAAGGAAGAAGAAACAACATGAATTGATTTTACTTTATGACACAGCAGATCACTTTCTTCTTGAACTCGGTCTCTTTTCTCTGGCCATTCTTTCTACAAAAGAGAAAACACAAAAAACTCAAAAGAACTGCTCTTAATTGCAAAAACCCATGAAGTGAATCTGATGAGACCCTATAATCAATTGAAATACTCACCGTAGCTTGAACGTTTGCTGGAGACTCATCGTTGGGATATGATACTCAACACAATATTGAGACAGTAGGAAATAAACCAACCTGCGTAGTGACACAAAACCACAAAGGGTGTGTGCTAATTGAGTTTTCCCAGACCTTATGAACAAGCCGGACCTTCTGTATAATTGATCTTCCAAACTAAAGATTTAAAAACAATTCCAAGCATTTAGGTATTTAGATACTAAAAAGAAAATGTTGGAACATCAACATACCTGGAAAATTGATTTCTCATATGAACTAATTGTTTGCTCAAATCTGTAAGAGAGAGAATCATCCCATGTTACAAGAATTTCGTAAATCAAGCACTTCACCTGAGGAACGAAAAAGTAAGAAGAGCCATCCTTGCTATTTACAGCAGAGTATTTGTTGAAATCAATATCTGGAAAACCATAGGCCGTCACCATAGCCGATTCATCTGTGAGGAATCTGCAGAAGTTAGTTAGCTTAACTACTTCAAGTCAAATGTATCACTTTAGAACTAAACATACTAAGTACAAAAGGAAAAACTAAAAAAACTAAGTACAAAAGCAAAAAAAAAACCTACGTTTTTCTCGTGTTATGTCCCTTGGAGTCAATTGAAGACGGATGAACGAAAGAGAGTACGTTCCCAATTCCAAAAACCCCATGGGATTCCTTTACATAGAGTGATTTATAAGAAGGCTTCACAGTGTCCGTGGAGGCACTGCCACCTAAAAATTCAAACACAATATCAATCTGATTAACATGCCTCCATTCACAAATCTAAAACAGTAAAAGGTAACAGGCAATCGAAGATACGAAAAATCCGTACTTGAAATCGCAAGAAGCCACTAGATGACTTGGGAGGATTAGTCTTCAATTCGTCTATGATTCTAGCCACAGCCGGACCTTCTGTACCTGGAGAGAGAAACGAGGAGTAACAGAACAGCAAGTCAACTATGATTCTAGCCACAGCCATAACAGAGCCAAGACGACATTGCAGAATACGTACAGACCCGAGACCATCATTAACCAAGATCCCCAAAATCTCGCTGACCCTAGCCATCGGAATCTCATCCGACAGAACCATCGAAACCGAAATCTCCGATTGCGGATCTACACCCAACCAGAGGCTCTCGGAGATGCAGGCAAAGGGGTCTGGAGCTCCGGAGAACCAGCGGAGGCGAGCGGTGGAGGCGGAGGGATTTTGGTTGCGATGGATTTGGATTTCAAACGGGTTTGAGATGTGGGAGGGGGAGGAGGCTTAGGTGAGGTTTGCTTTTTCTTGGCCATCGGTTTAACTCCGGCGACGGAGGGCAGAACCGACGCCGGTGAGCTAGATCTGAGAAGCATGGGTGTGGAGAAGGAGAGCTTTTCTTTTCTTTTTCTTTTTTTTTGTGTTGATATATTTTTTTTTTCGAATGTTGGTATTTGTTTAGCAGAGTTATTTTTGGCAAAAATTAAAAAGAGTATCATATTAGTCGCATATTAATTTTTGGTGGGATAAATACCCGCCTAAAATTTTACCAAAAGCCCAAAATTTTCAGAAAAATTTATATATTAGTAAAGTTGTCCAAATTAAGTTAGTAGCAAATTAGTCGCAAATACGAGATGACAGTAGCAAAGTAGTCACAAAGTGTAACTGTTTTGTGACATTTTTTATGAGTCACAAATCTAAACCCTAAACCCTAAACATTTAGAACCAAAAAATTGATACACATGCTTAACCAATCAGTCTTTTATATTTCTTAAGTATATGCTTTATAGTGTTAACTAATACTAATTAAGTAAATTTTGAAAAAATTTAAACTTTAACAAACATTATATTGAAAACACATCTAGTTTATCTTAAGACATGTTATGGATGATACAAATATTAGTTCATCAAATTGAAAGTTAAAAGTTTTCACTATTATATAATATATTTAGTGTAACAAGTAGTTAAAATCTATGTAGATACTTAAAACTAATATATTTACCATTATCTTTTGTTGAATTTTAAAAAATCATACGGATAAGTTCGTAATCGGAAGCAAAACAATCACACTTTCAAATTACCGTCGCGAATTAGTCGTAATTTTGAGACTATTTTGCTACTACATTTTCTGACTAATACAAGAGTCGCAAGTTTGGGACTATTTTGCTACTACATTTTCTGATAACAGTAGCAAAGTAGTCACAAAATGTAACTGTTTTGTGACATTATTTTGTGAGTCACAAATCTATACCTTAAACCCTAACCATTTATAGCAAAAAACTGATACATATGCATTTGCAATCAATCTTTGTTCTATTTCTTAAGTATATGTTTCAGTATATAGACTAAACTAATACTAATTAAATACAATTTTGAAAAATATTCATCTTGAAAAAACATTATATTGAAAACTTATGTAATATATATAAAAATATGTTATGTAAGATGCAACAATAGTTCACCATATTAAAAATTCAAAAGTTCTCACTATTATATAATATATTTAGTGTTAAAAGTTGTTCAAATCAGTCTACATACTTAAAACTAATATTTTTACAACTTTCTTTGTTGAATTTCCAAAAATCATACGGATGAGTTGGTAGACGGTAGCAAAACAGTCACAATTTTGGGACTGATTTGCGACTACATTTACTGACTAAAAATATAGTCGCAAAAGAGACTCACTTTGCGACTACATTTACACAGTCGAATAATAGTCTCAATTCAGTCACTAATTTAAGACTAAACAATGACTGAATAATTCGGTCGTAAATATGCGACTGATTTGTTTCTTTATCTTTCGTAGTTTTTCATTAGTCGCAAAGTGGTCCCAAAACAGTCGCAAAATTTTGCGACCGAAAAAACAGTCACAAAAAGTAGTCACTCATCAGTTGTTTTCTTGTAGTGTCTAAACTATCCTATTAATCAACTCTCGCAGTCAATAACATAGATAAACATGCCTTTATATAATTGTTCATTTAACTCAATAACTCAACTCTCGCATGTTAAAGTGCTAGACCCATCAAACATCAGATCAGAACAATAACTCAAGTAGTGTGCAAGCCAAAATTGTTCTAAATCAATTCCTAGATGATCAGTAAAGGAATATGCATTAAAATCAGATCTAGATGAAGAACTACTCTAACTTATCAGAAGCGCCATTCTATTCATAAAATTCTATCTATCGGACCATGAAAACCCCTTTAAAAATCCCCTAATCCCAACAATAGAACAAATCAGACATGATAATGTAACTCATAGTAAAAGCAGAAGAAATCATAATCATTAAAGAAAAAAGGGTTCAGAAACTTCTCCGTAGAAATACAAGAGGTGAGAATAGTCTCTCTTGAACAGAAAAAAATAAAAGAAACAAAAAACTTTGGTAAAGATGAAGAGCTTTAAAGAATGGTAAATAACTTTAATATTTTTGTGGTTGTTGTGGTATTTTTATAGGGTAGGAGTCGAACCTTAGGGTATATTCTTTGAAGGATTTGGAGATAATGTCAAAAACGTAATATTCCCATTTTTAGGAGGATGATCCATCGATCGCTAGGATTTTGATCGATTGATCGCTCTTTAACTCCTCTGCTTGCTTCTCCTCGAGTCTAGATTGACTAGTCTTTAGTAAATAGATTTTAACTTGAGATCGCACTGTTCGATTTACATGATCTGATATGGGAATCGAAGCAATTAGATTTTAACTTGAGATCACACTGTTCGATTTACATGATCTGATATGGGTATCGAAGCTAACCCTCCCATCTAACTTGTGGTAAAATTTGTGCTTGATCAAACGGTGAGAAGGCCTCCATCTGGTGCAAAAAATTTGATGATCAGGATCAGTCATATCTTCAAATTAATTGTTTTCAATCCTTTTGGCTCCAAGTTGCTCCAAATTTCTGTAAATACTCTAAAACCCACAAAATACTAAAAAGCCATATAGTACAAATTTCAAGTTTTCTTTACTAAAAACCAATTAAAACATACTAAAAATGGTACATCATCATGTAAACCAATCAAAGAGAATTAGTGGACAAAAAAAGCAAAACAAAGGAACATCCATCAACAAATCTGTTTCATCTTAACCAGTTAAGAAGAATACATGAAGATGCATGGTTGACATTTTAAGAATCTAGACGTGATAAACTCGTCCTTTCTCCAAATATGCTTCGAAGTGCGTTGGTTGTAAAATCTAGGAATATGATCAAACTGAATTTTGAAGATTATGTTTCTGTTTCTCAAACAATAATGTTGGTTCTACTGCAGAACCAGAAATCCCTCAAAACTCAAAGACATGCAATACAACAAAAATATCAAAATGTGAAAACAAGAACAACAATGATAGCACAAATAATTTGGCTCATTTTTTCCATTGGAATCTATGTGAGAATGAGTTGTGGAAAAAAAGGAAAAAATGAGCCAAATAGTTTGTGCTCATATATCCTTTTTAACCATATTATTAGTGTTCTTGCTTTCACACTTTGATCTTTTTACTTCATTGCATATCTTCGAGTCGTGAAGGGTTTCTGTTGCTGTAGTAGATTCAACATTATTGTGTTGAGAAGCAGAAACCTAACATTCAAGACTCAGTTTGATCATACTCTTAAATCTTTCAATCAAAGCACTTCATATAGATTTTCATGGTTCGATAGATAGAATTTAGGAATAGAGTGGCGCTCTTGATAAGTTAGAGTAGTTTTTCTTATAGATTTGTTCAGTAATGCATGTTTTCTCACTGATCATTTAGAACTTGATATTAGAATGACTTCGGCTTGCACATCCCTTGAGCTGTTTACTGATCTGATGATTGATGGGTCTAACACTTTAACCCGCAAGAGTTAAGTTACTGAGTTAGGTAAACAATTGAACCTGAACATGAATGCTTATTTATCTATGTTATTGACTGCGAGAGTTGATTAGTAGGATAGTTTATACATAGTTAATTATCTGCCACGAGAGTGCGTTAGAGTTTTGAGTTCTAGAACGAAAGAAAAATGATGTCAATTGTCTCTAGTAATAGATCATGAATAATTCGACCCATGAATCTCTTAGAATGTCCTGAATGTCCAACGCTTTAATACTATTGTTTACAATGCTTTTAGTTTAATCCTCTTTAGTTATTCACAACAACCACAAATCTAATTTTACTTAACTTAATTCTTATTTCAGTGTTAACCATTGTGTACTCTGAGTCTCTGTGGGATCGATTCCTAAAATACTAGAATTGATTCGTTGTGCACTTTTAGCTTTCCATTGTTTGTTTTTAAGGTTAAACCCGACACACATCACCAAGCTCATTTTATATACTACTATCAAGCGTTGTTGGGATCCACTTCACCTCCTCTATTGGACATAGACAATGACCTCATTTTCCCTCTGATCTCTTTCAAATGTGATGATGAAAACAAAGCAATGTTACAAACACCTATTATACCAGATGAGGTGAAAGCCGAGGTCTTTGATCTTCCAAACCGGATGAACACCTATTACACCAAGGTGAAAGCCGTGGTCTTTTATAACGACACAAGGGATTTAATGGGATATGAGTTCACTTATGCAGTGTTGGATCTAATGTCAAATGATTAATGTCTTTGAATTTAACTTTTGGTTTAAAATGTTGAAAAACTCACTAAAAAAATGAAATGCTTGTGTAATATCAAGTGTAACATTGTCAATACACATGTTTATTGTGGGCTATTGAGATAACATTGGCAATCACACATGTTTATATACCGAAGGTATTTAGGGAAGAAACTGAATAAAAAGTTGAAATTAAGGAAAATTGTCTGGTTCAACCTCCATTGAGAATTTATGGGTATGTAAACCAATCAAAAAGAATTAGTGGACAAAAAAGCAAAAGAAAGGAAACTCCATCAACAAATCAGTTTCTGCTTCTCAACACAATAATTTTTTTCTGCTGCAGCAACAGAAACCACTAAAGACTCGAAGTCATGCAATACAACGAAAATAACAAAATGTGAAAACGAGAACACCAATGATATAGTTATATTAGCACAAACTCTTTGGCTCATTTTTTTTCATTGGACTATATGTGAGAATGAGTTGTGGAAAAAAAGGAAAAAATAAGCCAAATGGTTTGTTCTCATATATCCTTCTTAACCATATCATTAGTGTTCTTGCTTTCACACTTTGATTTTTTTCACTACATTGCGTATCTTCGAGTCGTGAAGGGTTTATGTTGATGTAGTAGAACCAACATTATTGTGTTGAAAAGCAAAAACATAACATTCAAGACTCAGTTTGATCACACTTTTAGCTTTTTCAATCAAAGCACTTTGAATCGCCGATTCTTCTTAATTGGTTAAGATGAAACAGATTTGTTGATGGAAGTTCCTTTTTTTTGCTTTCTCCCCCGCTAATTCTCCTTGATTGGTTTACATACCCAAAAACTCTCAATGAAAATTTGTGGGAGTCGAAATCCGCACAAATAAATTTGTTAAAGACTTTTTAAGGGAACTAAAATCTCTAAGTATGAACCACAAAAACACGAAGATCCAAAGATGGTTTTTTATTAAGCTGTTTAGAAAGCTATCGCGGAGAAAGTACAAGTGTTTTGCTAGGTAAAATTGCCGATCTCCCTTTCAAGAGATGTACATTCGTATTTATCGGGTTCACAGTCGGCTAGGGTTAATCCTAAGTGAAATAGGAAAACTTTCTATTTCTTCGGGAGTTTCCTTTTTGCAGGTCGGTTGTGGCTTTATGGGCTTTACGTCTGGGTTCGGCTCCACCGAGGCTCTTCGTATTGGGCTCGGTCCATGAAGGCTCCATCGTGGGCTTAACGCTTCTTGTCCTCGGTTCGGCTTCAGGGTACACCGAGCTTTCGTTCAGTTCGGGTGCTTACGGCTTTGGGCTTGCGGCTCGGGTCATTCCTCTACGCGGCTCGGGTGCTTACGGATCGGGGTTTAACTAAGACAATTATCGTGACACCGAGCCATTTTCTGGTTTTGGCATGGGATTAGTGGTGCACCCGAGCCGTTTGAGTTTGGCTCGGGCCTCACCGTGACACCGAGCCTTTTCCCAGTTTTGGCACGGGATTAGGGGTGCACTCGAGCTGTTTGAGTTTGGCTCGGGCCTTATCGTGATGCTTCATGGATCGGGTTATGCTTCTTCCGACACTTAGACATTTTCTCATCCGTTAACTTCGGATGGGTAAAAAATGACCCCAACAATTAAACCCCCAACTCGTCAGTTTCATTTCTGAAAGTGTCGAGGTAAAGAGCATTCTGAAGTTAACATCCTTGGCTGAAGTGTTGTGATGATGCCGAGCCATTTTGGTAGAGTTGTCGAACCGTTGAAGCAATGCTACATAACCGTTTAGGTGATTTTATTGAGTCCCCGAGCTGCTTTATCTTGTGAATTGTAATGTGCTACCGAACAGTTATTTTGTTGGCCCGGGATGACCTTTCACAAGAACTTGGCTCGGGGATCACAAACTTTACAGATATTTCTCGAGCCAATTGCGATGTAACCATATCCGCAGTATTGTTTTATCGAACAAACTCGGCTCGGGGACCTTTAAGGACTTGGGCAAATTAGCACTTTTCTCAGGGAGTCTAAACGCTTCTGCTGATTTCCGATGCGTGTGACGTCACTGTTTGCTTTTAGGTGCTTATATAAACCGAGATACCTCTTGATTTCTCACAACTTCATTTCTCCGAAAAACTCTCCAAAACAGGTAGCATTCTTCTCCTTTCTCTCTCTATTTTTTCTTAAGTCTTTTAGCTATGATTTACATTGTTTATCTTCTGCCGTCATTACATTTTGAATCCCCGATCCATCTTCAAGCAACTCCGCCGTCGTTTTTGAGTTTTCTGCCGATTGTTTGAAGATTTAGATCTGCTTTTTAAGTTTTTCAAAAGATCTCGATTTGTTCTTCAACTCTTAGAGGATTCTGATCCATTCTGCTAAGTTATTGAGGGCTCCGATCTGTTCTTCAATTTTTGTGAGGGTTTGATCCGTCCTTCGCGATCACCGAAGTACTGATCTGTTTTTCAAGTTTCTGAAGCTTCCCGATCCGTTTTTCATCATTTCGAAAACCCCAGCCCATTTTAAGTTAAAGAGATGTCTCAATATTCTTCGTCTGAGTCCCCCCCCCCCGATCCGTACGTTGGCGGATCCCTCTCCCCCGAGCCATCAAGATCTGACGAGCCGTTGAATGCTCAGAGTTTTATTCGAGCCGATTCTATGTACGAACACTTTCGAGGATTTGGACAACTCAAATGGGTCGGTGGTAGGTCCTTCAACACTTGGTAGAAAAATCATCTTCTCGGGAGATGAAAGCAATGCCGAAAACCCCTTGTAGTTTGACATACCTGTCTTCACAACTCCCCTTTTGATGAAACGGCAAATCCATTTCCTGACACAGCAGATCCCAATCAGGTGAAACCCGAGTCAGAGGATTGGTTCTACGACCCTGCCGTGGCAAGATGAGAATTGGAACGTTTGGTAGGTCCTCTAAAATGAGCTCCAAGGAAGAGGAAGACTAAGAAATGACCCGACCCGCCGGGGTCAACTCTTTGGCTCCAGATTCGTTGGCGGCCCTGAGGCAAAGGTTTAATATTTCAGAGGAGGTTGAATTTGTTCTTCCCTCGAAGACAGACCGACCCGATTGCCCTCCTCCTGATCACTTCACTCTTTATGAGAGTTTCTTCTACCGATGTCTCCTATGGTTTCTGATCCTTGAAGTGATTCTTTGGTTCTTATGGAAGCACAATTTGGCCATTGCTTAAATCAATGCTCGGGGGATCCGACATCTGGTCGGTATCCTAGTTATAAGTTATGAATGCGAAGTAGGGGTCGGGGTCGAGCATTTGAGAAGTCTACTCGAATTCAGACGACGTGGTAAGGCGGAGGAACTGAAATATTATGTATCGAGTAAATCCAAGAAGAATATCATAGGAGGGTTCCCGAGCAAAGATGATAACTGGGAAGATTATTTTTTCTTTTTCCCCATTACCGAGGTGTCAGTGGGCCCAAGATGCCTTCGTTTGCTTAAGACGCCCTGGGGGAGACTTGGAAGCCGATCCGTAGCTTGTTTTGGGCTATGGTTTGGTTTTTTGTTATATATACTCGGTATTCTTTCAGTTTCTGATTGTGTTTGTACCCTTCTTTTGCAGTTCGTTATCTCCAACTTTTGTTGCCCCCCGACCTGTCTTCAATCCATAAAGAACTTTTAGCTCGGAAATGCAATTGGAAGAGAGACTTTAATCTTCAGCGAGTTGAAAGAACCTGAGCCTTTTTCGAGGGTCAATCTGTTGATCAATCTTCTTCTTCTCGCTCTTCAGACAGTATCATGGGGAGACCTACTTTCAGGGATAGAGCCGCAGCCAAGGCTAAGGCCAAAGTTGAAGCCTTAGAGAGAGCTAAACAAGTCGAGGTGTTGGGTCAACTCTGACCCCCGAACCCTCGAATCAACAATGCTCCTGTCTCCGAGCCGATTCCTTCTGCTGATAACCTTCCCGAGCCGGTTCCCCAAGGGGTCATTTTAGGTTTGCGTCCTCTCGGGTCCTCTTTGGTGCCACACAAAGATAAAGGCAGGGGCAAAGACAAGGACAAGGATAGTAAGGGGCTGAACCAGAAGAGACCATCTTCGAAGAATAAGGGAAAAGGTCATGCTGGTGGTGAAGCGTCGAAAAGGCATCGCATCACTTCTTCTCGGGAAGTTCCCGAGCCGACTCTGTCGTCCACCGAGCCTGCTCTTCCCGTTGCTGTCGAGGGAGTATATAATGACCCTTCTGCATATGCTTCTCTTTTCTCAAAGTTCACTTGCCCTGATGACCGTCTCTCTCTGGTGGACACTCTGCTAAGGGACAAAGCTTACAATGAAATGTCTCTCCGGGGTGTCAAGTTATGCTTCTGGCCGAGCCATTTTTATTTGTTTGACGTTGATGTGTATTGAATAACACTTACTTTTGCGCAGTTCATAGCCCATCTCAATAGGATGGTCCTGGGGTATGAATCTGATGCTCGTAAAGACAGGGAAAGAGCTGATGACGCCAGGAAGAAAGCCCTTGAGCTAGATGGGAAGCTCAAAGAGGTCAAGGCGAATCGTGCCTTTGAACGATAAAGGACTCTTAAGAGAGTCAAGCATCTCGAGGCTGAGTTATAGGGGCACAAGATACACCACAGAGAAGCCGACGAGCGGATCATGCGGCTAGAATCTGGCAGAGTCACATAGCTAGTCTGACGACGCAGTTGGAAGCGGCAAACGAGCTTCACGAGGCCAAGATAGAGCAGGCGGTCTTAGAGGCTAAGCGTTAGATGATGACGATATTTGAAAACAAAGTCTCCTGAGCCAAAAAGCAACTTGACAAGATTGATGGCGAGCCGAAAGAAGATATGCTTGATCTTGCTCAGATCGAAGGCAATGTTCAGTTCATAGGATTTCTCCAAAGTGATGAGCCGCCATCTCTTGCCTCTGAAGTGGAGAAGTTGGCTGAGCAAAGAGGGACTCTGGAAGGTGCCCACGAGGCATTTGCAAAGCTCGTGGCTGATATGAGAGGGATCCTAAGGTTGCCTCCCGTGCGTTCCGACATCCTGAAGGAGCTTAATGATGGTGAGCCCAGTGAGACGGCTGCCACAAGCGTCGGTGTTCACGATTTCTAAGGTTCGAATAGGGGAATGACCGGCTTAGTTGGGATAAGTTCAAAGATAATTTTGGAGGATCCAACGTCTTCTGAGAAAGACAACGAAGCAACTCTTGAAAAAACTGCTGAAGAAGCTATCATTGCGCTTGAGTCGGCGAAGGTTATAGAACCAGATGTCGAGAAGGAGACAGAAGAGCTTACCGAGAAAGTGCCCGAAGAGTGCGAAGGAGGTGAAATGCTTGGAGGGGAGGAAATCGAGCACTCTATTGAGCCGGGGCTGGAGAAGATCGTGGACCCTGAAGTTATGGAAGACTATGACCCTCTTTTTTTGTATAGTTTAAAACTTTATCTGGTGCCTGGATAGCTTTATCCGCTTTGTAGTCTCCTTTGAGAACTACCATTTTTTTCTTGCAATCGATTGGCCATATAATTTCAGGACATCAATTTGTAATCGATCATAAAATATGCTTAACACAATCGGTAATGTGTTTGATGTTGAACCTACAGATCATGTGTTCGAGTCTTAATTTTAACAGCTTTGTGTTTGATGAATGTGTTTGGATGCAAAAAGTCTTAAGTACTTTGCTCGTATTAATCCGATGAATATATCCGTTTTGAGAAATGGATGTGTATTTATGTAGTTTTGGACGAACATTTCGGTTTACAGATTCGTTATCATAAACATATATGCTCCGATAATGAACATATGTTTGCATAGTTTAGTTTGGGATGAACATTTCGGTTTACAGATTCGTTATCATAAACATATCTGCTCCGACAATGAACATATGTTTGCATAGTTTAGTTTGGGATAAACATTTCGGTTTACAGATTCGTTACCATAAATATATCTGCTCTGACAATGAACATATGTTTGCATAGTTTAGTTTGAAGATTTCGGTTTACAGATTCGTTACCATAAACGTATCTGCTCCGACAATGAACATATGCTTGTATAGTTTAGGATGAACATTTCAGTTTATGGATATGTTATCGTAAACATATCCACTCTGACAATGAACAAATATTTGTATAGCGCGCTTTTAATCCGCAAAGGATGTGATAGTTTATCCGTAGAGGATATAGTAGTTCGTTGTTGTGGCCAGCAGCAACGAAAGTGAGATGAGATGTCTGGTTAGTTAAGATTTTGAATAATCCGTAAAGGATGTGAGTGGGATGTGATTTGAAGATCTTAGCTTCAAAAAGTTTGCTTATATTAGACACATAATTTTATTATAAAGATGGGAGTATACGAGTATACGTAACCACTCCCCCTCCTTTTTTTAAGGAGGGGGGCAGCTGAACCCATCCGAAGACGAGCTGCCTACGTACCCTTTGCATGGATCAAGCCACCTCGTAGTTCATGTGAAATGGCTTATTGATAGTATTTCTTGAGGTGCATTGCATTCCATGATCTGGGTATGGGAACGTCAGTCATTGAGGCAAGTTCGTCCCGGATGGACTACTTGGGTTACTTTGTAAGGTCCTTCCCAATTCGCTCCAAGTTTCCCAGCATTTGTTTCTGCCACGTTCTGAAAAATCTTCCGTAGAACCAAGTCTCCTTCGTAGAATCTTTGATTTCGAACGTTGGGGTTATAGTACTTAGCAGTTCCATGTTGATAATTCTATATCCGGACCAATGCTTGGTCACGTCTTTTGTTGATCAAGTCCAGCTCGTCAAGTAACAGCAGATGATTGAGACCGTCTTGCTCGGGGAGGAGTCTGCAACGGACTCTAGGAAAATGTATTTTCGGTGGAATGACGCATTCCATTCCATAGACGAGTGCGAAAGGAGTTTCTCCGGTGACTCATCTCGGAGTGGTGCGATGGGACCACAGTACTCCTTCTAGCTCGTCGGCCCAATGTCCCTTTTTCATCGAGATGCTACTTCAGGCCATCAAGGATCGTCTTGTTGATTGCTTCTGCTTGACCGTTTCCTTGTGGATACCTTGGAGTGGACTTGCTAAGTCTGATCTTTTATTTCTCGCAGAAAGCTTCGAATCGATTAGAGATGAACTGCGAGCCATTTTCTGTAACAATCTCGTACGGTACTCCATGACGGTATATGATATTCTTCCATACAAAGACCTCCACTTATGCCTCTTTAATGCTAGCGTATGAATCGGCTTCGATCCATTTCGAAAAATAGTCTGTCAAAACCAACAGGAACCATTTCTGTTTTGAGGAGTGCAGTGGCCCAACGATGTCCATAGACCATCGCATGAATGGATATGGTGAAGAGACTGAGGAGAGCACTTCGGTTGGCTGGTGAGTCATTGGCGTGTGGCGTTGGTATTTCTCGCACTTAGCTAAAAACTTCTCGCAATCTTTGATCATAGTCGGCCAATAATAACCGTGACCCTTGACATTTATTGCCAGTGCTTTCCCTCCTGAAAGATTGCCGCATGAACCGCTGTGGACTTCTTCCATGATCTTCCTTGCGTCTTTTCCTTCTACGTAAATCAACAATGGTCCTGAGAATCTCCACTTAAAGACGTTTCCATCGAGTAAAACGTAACGAGCTGTCTAGGCACGAAGCTTACGAGCCGCCCACTTTTCAGTTGGTAAGAATCCATCGTATACTTATTCCCTGATTGCGTTGAGCCAATTTTTGTCGCAGCCATATTCTGCTTCTGGCGAATCATAGTCGACCTCACTCGCTTCTTCTTCTGCGAGAGATTCGACGACGGGATCGTTATTGATTTTGACGATTTCGGACTCTTCTAGAGTGTCTTCCTCCATTGGAGTAATGTCTGGTTCGATTACAGGTTTGTTTACCTGGTCTTTCTGCATTTCATTTATCTCTTCCCGCCTGTCTTTTTGTCGTTTGTGATTTCTTTTGCTCGCTTAGCTGCTTGGGAACGAGTTACGACATTCACCGTATCCGAAAGATTGATGCTTGGGTGTCGAATGAATTCTACCGGGATAATTCTCTTTAGGTTTGGATCAGAAGTTAACGCGAGAGCGTCGGCTGAAGTGTTCTCTCCTCATGGAATGAATGTCAGTTCGAATTCCTTGAACTGCATAGCTAAGTCTCTGACGATTTTTAGGTAAGCTTCCATGCGATCATCCTTTGCTACATATTCGCCACTGAATTGATTTGCGACTAACTGAGAATTGCATAATGCAGAAGTTGCTCAATCTTTAGGCCACTAGCGAGCTTCATGTCGGTGATCAGGACTTCGTACTCTGCTTCGTTGTTGGATGCGCGAAAGCCTAGGCGAAACGACTGCTCTAGTAGTTCGCCGGTTGGAGAGGTTAGGCGTATCCCTACTCTGGAGCCGTTTTTGGAGGACGAACCGTCGACGTGAAGTTTCCAGAGAGAGTTCCGTGTTTCTGTGTCGATGCTCTCTTCAGGGAGTTCGATCAAGAAATCGGCTAAGACTTGAGATTTTGCATACGTGCGTCCGCGATACTCGATGTCATACTCACTTAACTCTATTGCCCATTTTGCTATTCTTCTCGATTGACTCGGGCTGTGCAAAACGGACCTTATTGGGAAAGTACTCAGGGCCACGACTGAGTTTGACTAGAAGTAAGATCTCGGTTTTCTTGCGGACATTACGATGGACAATGCCAATTTTCCCATTTTCGGGTACCTTGTCTCAGCGTCTGTAAGGGTCTTGCTGACGTAAAAGATTGGCTTCTGCTCTGCGCGCTCGTCTCGAATCAACACGCCGCTTACTGGTGTGGCGGAAATCGCAGTGTACAGAAAAAGCGGCTATCCTTCTACTGGTTTTGCGAGAACTGGAGGGCTAGCCAGGTAAATTTTCAGTTGTTGAAAAGCTTCTTCGCATTTTTCGGTCCACTCGAACTTCTTGTTTCCCCGCAAAGTATCGTAGAAAGGCAAATATTTGTCGGTGGATCGCGAGATGAATCTGTTGAGCGCGGCTACCCTCCCGGTGAGTCTTTGCACTTCTCTTTTTGTCTTCAGCGAAGTCATCTGAATAAGCGCGTCGATCTGCTTAGGATTTGCTTGATACCACGATGAGTAACCAAGTATCCGAGGAATTCTCCTGATGTGACCGCGAATCTGCACTTGGTTGGATTCAACTTCATATTATGAAAGTTCAATTGCGCGAAACACTCGTCGAGGTGAGCTATGTGATCTTGCCCTCATAGTGACTTCACCAATTTCTTTAATTTCGGCTTTTTGTTTCTTCACCAAATACCTTTGTTAAGGCCTTTGAGGTTTAGGCATTGACAAATCCACCAGATGTTTACATCATGTCTTTTTGGATTTTCTATTTCTTTCGTGGGCAACGTTGTATGGTAGTTTGAGAAGTTTTGGTAAAATTTATGAACCGAAAAAAGTTAAGCATATTTTTAGGTTCATTGGGCTTTAGCCTGTGTGAACTATTGGATACAATAAGAAGTTTTTGACTGGGATTTTGTCTATTTTCTGCCATCATTCTTTAGTTGCATTTACATTATTCAGCTCTTCATAGTGCATAAATTGAATGCAAATAGTTAAGGTCCGATAGAGAGTAGTCTCTCTTTTTTGCGTCAAAAGAGAGTAGTCATGTATGATCTTAGTTAACATTTCTCATATCAGCCACAATCGTATTCAAAATATTATAGAAAATTAGAAATAGATCATATTATAATTTGTGATTTTTAATGAGGGTAGTTTCCACATTAAAAAGTTTCTTCATTAAAATGCTTAAGTTAAAAAAAAAAAGGGAAAGTATCTATCTATTCCAAACTAGTATTATCTTCTTTTTTTCCTAAACTATTGTTATCTACTCTTAGTCAATTGTAAGTAATCACCCTTTATCTTGCAAAACTGAAGAAAGTGAAATTGTTTAGTTCTCATCTGCATAAAAATACAACAACTAAATTTTTGGAAATACACCAACTAAATTTCTATTACTTTTTAAACACACGAATTTTTTGTATATCTAAAAAATAGACAAACTATTTTTTTTTTAACCCATTTTAAATCACAGCCTCTGAATCGTATTATCCATTTTACTACGAAACATACGTTAACACTATTATAGAAGGTGTAAAATTAGAGTTTCTAATTAGAGATTTATTCTAAAGAGATTGTGAACTTTTGAGAATATAGGATAATTCTCTTAACCTATGGTTGAGATAGTAAGCGAAACAATAAAAAAAAAAAAAAAAAAAAAAAAAAAAAAAAAAAAAAAACGTTGTTGAGCGTTGTCTACAGAGCACGTAACGTCCGTTAACAAAATGTCTTAAAATATATATTGTTAAGACTCTGAGAATTCAAATGGTCAGAAAAGTATTTTTTTGGATATGCGAAAAATTCGTGTATTAAAAAAATAATAGAAATTTTTTTGGTGTAATTTTATGGAATTTTTCCATCCACTAATTAATTTAAACTACAATATCATCAAATCACATCTTATTATATAAAATTTGATAAGTTTACTTTGTAACTAGACGATCATGTTAGTCGATCAGATTTTGACAAGTAAAAATCTTTTTTCAATTAAATTCTTGCACGTATTAAAAATGTCCAGATTACAAAAATGAATTGAAAAACCTAATGCTATTGTATTTATGTACAATGTACATTATATTATATTGTGAATTTTTTCTTTAAAATTTATAATTATGTGGACCCAGTAAGTTTGCAAAATTGTTGTCGAGAATAAATTTATATTGAAAATTTCTCATGTTGTGAAAATTATATAATATACAAAATTTATTGAAAATATGAAACAAAATGCTGAAATACTTATAATTCGTTTCTATTAGAAGAAATATAATATGTTAGTTTATTAAAAAAATGAAAACCAAATATGGAAAAATTATATAATATACAAAATTTATTGAAAATATGAAACAAAATGGTGAAATACTTATAATTCGTTTCTATTAGAAGAAATATAATATGTTAGTTTATTAAAAAAATGAAAACCAAATATGGTAAAAATGTAAATATAATTCAAACAGAAATATGAATCAATTCGTCAATATTTTGGAAAAGATAAATATATGACTAATAAAATAAAGAAAAGTAAACATAATTCAAATAGAATTAGGAAAAATTAATATTTGGGAACATGTGACAAAATTTAATTGAAAACCAAATAATATGAAAACAGGAGAATCAAAATAAATAAATAAATAAATGTTAGGTTTCTCTCTCGGTGGTTTCGTGTCAGCATTCTCAATATTATTTTATATTCTTTCACGGGTGATCTAATCTGTTATCCATTTTTTCGTTTTTTCACGGTTTATAAAACATCTTATTATATAAAGTTGGACGCGTTCAACGTGAACACGACACGTAGATAAAATTATAACACACTAGATCGCATGTATCGATAACTAATGAGATTTTAACATATGTCAAGTATTTAAATTTAAAATATAAATATTCATACATAATGTTAAAAAGGAAACATAATTATAGCAAAAAATAGAAATTTTAAAATTAAAATAGAAGATTATATCAAAAATATAAAAAAGAAATCATTAATCTAATTTTTCCATTTAATTGCAAGACAATAAAATTAGAAGAATTCATTTATAACTTTTTTAATACTAGAATATTAATTCAAAACAAATATGAGAGAGTATAAAATAGAAACAATCTTATTAGTTTAACATGATCGCGACATGTGTCCGTCAGTATATCAGATTTTGACATGTGTAATTTTTTTTTTCTAATTATATTTTGACAAGTATTAAAAGAGTTATTTATTTTTAAAAACATAATATACAATTAAATTTTGAATTAGATTACAAAAATGAAATAATAAAAAATTAATACTATTACCTTATGTGGAATGTACATTATATTGTGCATTTTTTCGTTATGTTTATCATTATGTGGAATGCGGTAAAATTTGCAAAATCGATGTTTGAGAAAAACTTTATGTTGAAAGTTTTTTCATGTTGTGAAAATTATACAAAATAAAAAATTTAGTGATGAAATACTTATAATTCGTTTCTCATGAGAAGAAAAATAGTAAATCGATTCAAAAAGTTAAAGGAAACTCAAATATGAAATAAATAAATAAATCTAATTCAATTAGAATATGAGAATCAATTCATCAATATTTTGAAAAAAGCAAACATAATTCAAATAGGAATAAAAAAACTAATTATTTGGAATATGTGACAAATAGAAAAAGTAAACTAATTCAATTTAGTGTAGATCTACGGTTTTCCCCTCCGGCGGCAGCCGTCGCCGTGAGGGATTGCCGGTTTTTCTGTCTTTTTCTGTTGTAGCCCTCTTTCGCCCAAGGTTGCTCGGTCACGGTCTCGTTGATGGTGATGAAGATCGAAAAGTTGTTCTCTACAACGGTATCGGTGGGTTCGAGTCCGATGGCTGGTGATCGGCGTTTGGCTAGGGGGTGGTGTGGTGCAAGATTGGGTTAGTGCCAGGTCTCCGTATTAGTTGGTGTTGAGATGAGATGTTGCCTTTGTTTTGAAGTAGATTTTCAATCACCATCAAGGTTGTCGGCTTTTAGGGCTGAAACTTCGGTGGTTAGAAACGGCGAGTTAGTGGGGTGAATGGCGAGCAGCGGTTGGTGCGACAGTCTGTTGCAGTGACCGCCTCTTTTGTTCCAGCAGTGGCTTGCGTCGTGGTGGGTTAGCGTCGTGTCTCTCTCTGTTCTAATTTGCCTCTCGTCCCCGATCTGGTTTGTCCACCTTGGTTTGTGCTTAGATTCGTTTTAGGCCTTCCCGATTGTCAGCTTGATGTCCTTAGTTCTTGCTGTCCAGCTTGGATGGCTCATCCTAGTCTGTTAGTGCCATCAGCTAGGTTGCGATCTGCTGCTTGGAATATAGAGTTAGGGTCTCGTTGTCAGGGAGTAGGTGTTGGACTCTGGTTTGTCTGCTTTTCTGTCTTTTTTGGTTTCGGTGTTTAGAGGTGGATTAAGTTTAACTGTTTGGGTTCTTCATTCCGATGGTAGTTCGCTGTGGAGGCATCTACTAGTCTTCCCCATAGTCTCTTCAGATTTTGGGGGTTGGTTTCAAGACGTAGTTGTAGGTTCGATCTTTAGTTCTTCTCTTGCGATGAGGTGGCTAGTCTTTAGTATGTAGATGGCTGAGGCCGGTTTGCAAGTGTCCGCGTGTAAGAGTTGTTGGTCTTTTTTAGCGTTTTCCCAGCCAGTGTTTGAGGTTTTCTACTTTGAGCCTAGTTTCTCTTAAGGTCGCCGGTTCTTTAGAGAGGTAGTGGTGTCGTATCTTTGCTCTGTCCTTTCTCGGTCCGACGTTCTTTTCCACTGATATTGTTGCTGGTTGAGCTCGTTTTAGCTCCGTCCTCAAGACTTCCAGTCTTCGGGATAGTCGTGGGATTGTTTCAGGTCAGCGGCTCAGTGTTAGCAACTAGAGTTCAGTTTCTTCATTCTTTGGCCATCTTTCTCTTACGTTTAGGTTCTAGTTTTCCTTGTGTAGGGTTTTTGACTCCGGGAAATTTGTGTATAATGCCGGCTTGATTTCCGGGGATATTTATTTATCCGTTGGCTTTATGTAGTTTTAAAATGTGACAAACTTTAATTAGAAATCAAGTCATAAAAAAAAGGAAAAATTCTATAAAAATACGCTAACTATTTTTCTATTACTTTTAAAATACAAAAAATTTTAGCATCCAGAATAATACTTCAACTAATTTTTTTTTCCGTTATAATACACCAACTTTTAAAGCGTATCCATTTAACTTTGTCGATTTAACGGACTGTTAATGCCATTAACCTTTTTAAGTTTTTAGTAAAAATAATAATATTTAAATAATATATAATATTAAATTTCCAGAAACTATATGGTTTATATACATCAAATTATATCTTTTTACACTCGGATTTTATGTATATATCATTTCTATAATTTACTAAAAAAAATGTAATGTGTGATGGTGTTTAAAAATATATAGTTTGATGTGTCAATTTTCAAAAATGCCACCATGAATTGTCCATTTTCAAAAATGCCACTCATTAAGAATTTTTTAAACCTTAAACTCTAAAATCGTAAATATTAAAAAGGTTTTGACCCCTAAAAATCCCTAAACCCTAAAAACTAAATCCTAATATAAAATAGTTAACCCAAACATAAATGATATTTTGAGTAAATGATATAATTTTAGTGGCATTTTTGAAAAAAAATTAAAATGGTGGCATTTTTCAAAATTTATCAATTATATTTTTTAACGTAAAAAAATAGTGTGATATATGTCATTTATATATTTTTTATTCTAAATTATTCAACATACATGAAACTATATTTTTGAACCACAAAATTAAAAAAAAAAATTTAAATATACACTCGCGAATATTAAAAATCTGAATCGTATCCTAGAATTTTTTTTTTAGCTTTTTAACAAAATAAATTTTTTATTAAGATATATAGCTTAATGTATATCTTTTGCATGTTTTACCCTAATTTTTTAATTTTACATCAAAAATATAAAATAATTTTAAAAATTAAAAGTTTTAATTTATTAATCCTAAAATTTTAACATAATTTTTTTTAAGATTTTTGTAAAAGAATTTGGAATTTTTAAAAATTTTATTGATTTTTCGAAAATTTAATATTATTTATTATTTAAATATTAATATTTTTTATTAAAAAGGTCAAAAAGTTAACAGCGTTAACAGTCTTTTAAATCGACAGTGTTAAATGGGTACCTTTTAAAAGTTGGTATATTATAACAGAAAAAAAAATTAGTTTGATGTATTATTCTGGATACTGAAAAAGTTTGTGTATTTTAAAGTTAATAGAAAAATAATTGGCGTATATTTATGAAATTTTCCCAAAAAAAAAACGGAGAATTAAAATAAATAAATAATAAGTAAATATTTAGTGGTTTCGCATCAGCCCTCAATCTTATTTTAGGAGTGATCTGATTTTGTTTCCCACTTTTTTTATTTTTGGTTTTTTTTTCACGGTTTATAAAATATTAAATTATAAATCCGCGTATACTAGGTCCTAATCTAGTTAAATTATAAATCCGCATATATAATCTAGTTAGATTATAAAACCGTCGGGTCTAATCTAGTGAACTTATAAACTCAGTACACATTATTTCATTAGAAGCTCAATCTTTAAAATTAAAATCTACAATAGAGCACTTACCAAACATCATGGGTACAGATCGAGAAGAGATCATAAATTCTAAAAAAACATACGGGTCAGGATCAGATCAGATCACAGATGCTCCGAGTTTCTAAAGTTATCCGACTCAATTCCATCCTTAGAGATTCTCCAACTCGACAGAATCATCCAAATATGAAAATATTCCTTGAAGCAGCAAGGAGAATAACATTTGACGACACACATTCTCATAACTCAAACCATCATCAAAAATATCTCTCTCTTTAAACCCAGATTTCACACAAAGCCAATGAACCACATACACACACACACACACAAACGCTCTATGAAGAAGTTTCTTTTAGTCTATAAGAGGGAAGGGACAGATGTATAAAATTAGGAATATGTATATGAATCTTGGAATACCTTAATAGTTCTCATATCTCGCGTGGGAAATTGTTGATTTGTCCTTCCTCCAACACATCTTTACCGTTAATCTTGTAACCTACCCTCATCCGCATCACAATGGGTTTCTGAAACGGCAAAGAACGGAGATTACTCTGACAGTTTTGCTATCTCGGTTTCTCAATGCTGTTTGTTATATAGATCTGGTGAAGAGTGAGAGAAAAAAAAATACCTTTCCGTGTTGGATATTTATAACTCTCATAGTTTGTTTGATGTTTCCGTTGGCTGGAAGAGAGTTGCTGCTAGCGGGATCCAAGTGAAGTTGTAGAAACTGCAATGTGTGTGATGACAGGAAATAGGAATATATTAGGAAAAAAGCCAACAAAACTTTGAAAGCGGATCATTTCTGAATCTCCGATCCTCATTTTTATATCTGATCAAGCAAAGAAAACATCTCATGGAAACCTAAAACAGACACGAATCTTAATTCGAAACAGTTCCAAGTTTTGAACTAATAAATAGGTAAAAAAATTTCTAAAAGAAAACATGAATTTATCATGGCCATGAAATGCGTGGACCGTTTTAGCCAAGAACCAAGCCTATGGTGGCTCTTTGTTTAGGAAAGCTTGTGCGGTATAAACTATGAAACGCAAGGCTTATAACATAAGCAGAAAAAACAAGTTTGGGACCTGACCTTTGGAACTGCAGCCTGGAAAAGAAAATCTGTGTACACGTTAGGAGTAAGATTTGTGAAATTGGCCACAATATCTGTAGTTTGAGGGTTTTCTGGTTGTTTTGTGAAGTTGAACTCAATCTTCAAGGAGCTGCTCTCAAATGCAACAATGGACGGATATGCTGGACCCTTGTCCTCTGTCATGGAAGAAAAAGAGATGCCATCATCACATTTCAAAACATGAAAAAAGAGGGGAAATGGTGCAAAAGTAATGTTGAACATCCCATCTTTACCGCTCTTTGGTGGGTTGGGGCCAAATCCATCCAATAAATCCATCATCGAAGAAGGCGCAGTGGGAGAAGTTGATGAAATTGTATCTATGGATGCTATTGGAGCATTGTTATCTTGAATAAATATTAAGTCTCCATTCATCGAGCCATTTTGCACAGGGGCAGGACTTCCGATTGACAACAGATCCAAAAGAATATCCGCGCCAGCATTCAAAGGCTGCATGGTACCTGAAACTGATAGACGCAGAGGTAAACAAATAGCCTTAAGATTTAGCCAATACAATGCAACTGAAGATCCCAAAGTCACAAAACATAACACTATTTACTTATCTTGACTACACAAATTATACAGTTTCCTTCAGGTCATAGTTAGGATTGGTCATACTGCCGCTGAAGCCAATAAGTTGAAGAAACATGACCAAACAAAATTATCTGGCTGAAGAAAACATATATGAATTATGATTCGACTTAGACTCCAAGAAGATATGCTATACAGATGTTTATTATCATCAGTTGCAATACCAGAAAACTCTGAATAGTCATGTTAGTTTTCTTTTCCAACTGGTGGAGTGGAACAGTACAAGTTTGGAAATCTAACCAGGTTGTGCTGAAGGCTGCGTTAAATCAACACCAAGAAGATCTTGAAGAAAGTTGGCACTGGAGGAGGTAGGTGCAGGAGTATCATCAGAACTCAGGTCGAGTAAATCTACAAGAGGAGCTGCAGCTTTAACAACACCGTTCGGAATACTAAGCGGAGATTTTCCAGAAGTTGGCACGGCTGTAGGTAAAGAACCAGCTCTCCTTCCACTAAATGTTGCCTCATCAAGGACCGGCATTCTTTCAAGCAGGGAAGATCTGCATATATTTAGATCCATTGTGTAGAGTAATTTAGTAGATCAATATCCGTGGAACTCTTTCATCCAAAATTGATGAAAACAGATATATTGAGTAGCATCGAAAGAATTACCTTATATTCTGATGCTTTTGAATAACTGAACTGAACTCCATGGATCTTTGCTGCAGTTCTAAGACAAAGCTACCTTTGTTCTGTCCTATAATACTTTTAACCCTCCTGTAAGCAAATACAACAAGCCTATCACTGCTGAGAAGTATCATTGACTAATTTCCATTGCAACCTAATTTATGAATAAAAATTACAGGGACGTGAAAAGTGTGCATGCATAATTATACCCTAATAACCAGGAAATATATAATCAGCTGAGTAGACATAATAAAGCTAGGTAGGAGTTGGCATACTCTGAACAAGAAGGGAAACGAGATGAGATCTTTAACAGAGCAACGAGTGCCATTGCCTTAGTTGTGACGTCCGATGTATGATGCTTAATAGCAGTCTCGACAACATCCACTGCATCTGATTCTGTTACCTGATTGCAGAAGCTTGAGAACACAAATCAACATCTACACTCCTCATTGAACAATTTATATTTAGCATGTAAAGATGATCATTCAAAAATTTGCAGGCAGAAAATTTCAGTAATGAATCTATTTGAATGAGCAATCAAATATTAAGGATTAAAATCCCCTTAATATGCAGACTATAACAACTGAAAACCACTTTCTTCACTATTTATCAACCAAAAGAACGAACCAGCGCAGAAAATCCAAAAAACGAAGAGTTAATATTATACTTTAGGGTGCGAGGATCCCCAAGCAAATCACCGAAGCAGAAAAATGTTACAAGACAAAAAAACGATCAAGAAAGAGATCCCATAATTGTCACCTCTAGAATCACAACAGTAAATCCTTACTGCAGGGTGATAGTACTCACCGTTATTGGATCTTCTAAGTCAAGCATTCCAGCATTGTTAACCAACAGATCAGCATATTCTCCTATGCACCATATTGCAACCCGCACAAGAGTTTCCTGCCCAAACATCATAATGGCCATCTTACTCCTAAATTACAACATACTCAAATCTGGAAAAATGTCTGACCAAAGAAAAATGTCATTTACCTGTTCCGAAGATGAATGTAATGCTCTGTACAAAGCCCTGACAGTGTACCCATGGAGATCAGGGGCATTTGTTATTAAAACAATCAGTGCATGCCATACATCCTCTTTCACATAATTTCCAGCCTGTTGCGAACATGATCAAGATTAGAAATCTCAAATTAAGATCTACTTAATTTCATATGAATAAAACTGTTCTTTGTTATTTAAAGAAGCCCGCATGTCCATTGGTCCAGATACGTGTATGAGAAAATGTAGTCTCACAACCTGGGTTAAAAGTATACCTCAGATAGAACCTTTAGCATTTGATCAATGTACCAAATTTTCTCTGGCGCAAACCTAGGCAGAAAGGAAATACCAAAGTTTAGTACACCAAATAATCAATCACGTCTGATGGACATTATTCATCGAGGCTAGCACTCTGATAAAATTTATGGATTACTTTTGAGCATAAATTACATCTTTGTTACATATTAAAATGTTCAGTTACCATCTTCTAGAAGAAGGAAATCTCAGTACATGCTAGTTGAGAAGTTGTGCAGCTTACTTTTCAACAATGGAGCATATCTTTGCAGTAAGATCTTCCTTAAACTCTTGTTCGCTTACTTCCAAATATTCTATTAGCTCCTTTGCTAGTGGCTTCACGTTATTCTCATTCACCAGAAGGTAGATAAGTTCAAGTGCCCTTTTCTGAATTGAAGCATCTGAATCCTAAACCATAAGGTATTAAAGAGTACTCTCAGTCCACATAACCAGATTTGGATGGTTACATGTAATTAACAAAAAATGAGAGAGTCACTAGCGACACCAAGCCAGGAAGCATGTTCTAGTCCTGAGGCATAAATTGCATTCCATAACCAGCAAGAACAGTGGAAACAAAATACTCTGGTCGTTCACTAAAAGATAAACCCAACAAGGAAACTTAAACACCACATAAAATACCTTGACACACTCCAGGATTGTAGCTCTGTGTCTCTGAACCGCTTGGGAATCAACAGTTAAGGCTCTCATCAGCATGTTTAATGCTACATATCTGAGAAAGCAAAGCTAATGTTTATATTTTTTGGAAGGTGGTCAGTGGAGAGGCGAGAAAGGGATCAGATGAAGTGTGTTATCACTTGTTATCAAATGTCTTCAACATACAATAGTTCCATCCATACACAAAACTCCCAACACATGTCAGGTTTGGTTTATTTTATCTTTAAAACAGCTACTCCTTTAATTAGAGAAGAAAAAAAACAGAATCACTGCAACCTAGACATATATGAGTGAAACAACAACTTCTCTTGGCATTATAGTAAACAAAATTTCGAAGATAACTATATATGAATAATAAGATATCAGAAATAAGGTTACAGAAATGCAAATAATGGTGGTACTCGATAAAAACCTGATGTTATTATCTCGGTTGGACAAGAATTTTCCCAATATATTGATTGCAAGGACACGTAAGCCACCATTTTCTTCGATGCTCATTATCGTTTGAACGCATTCGTATAGGATAGCATTGCCTGCATTTTTGTTTGACTCGGTTTTTGATGCAACCTAAGACATTAAAAATCAAGTTGAAAGTCAAAAATGATTATATGTTATTATAATCCTGCTACTATAGATCAAAAAGCTTTTTCAAAGAAAATGTAACAAAAGATCCATGTAGCAAAAAACATAAAGGTGAGAAAAAAAGGCTTCATTTGTTACCATTGTTTGAAAGGTAGTTTTGTTGATCGGTTACAACGATGTATTAGTTTTGAAAAATCAGAAAGAACTAACAGTAAGAGAAGGAAAAAAAAAAAAAATTTGACAAACAAATAGAGGATCACAAACATAGCAGTCATTCAGGTCAACATAAGCCTTGAGAAAAATCTCGACAGAATAAGTATGACGAACCTGAGCAAGTATATCATTCATACAGTCACTAGCCTCTGCATCCCCTTGGCCCAAAATACGCAACAGTTTGAGCAATCTGATGTGAAGAAATGGATCGGTAATCCCAGCGACGTCATACTCAGGTGAATATGGACTATTTGCAATATCCCTCAGGGTTTTAACCAAGCCCTCTGTGCATTTCTATCAATCAGAAAAGGAAACCGCTAATTTTCCATCATGACAAGAAGAACGAAGATTCAAAACACTCAAATGAGTTCAGCATACAAGCAAAACTTATGCAAGGGTCCCAAGAAGATCGTGAACCTAAAGAGACAAAATGGAGAATGCAGGGATGATATAGATTCCACATACAAGAATAGATTCCACATACAAGAATCATGGAACCATGAGACAGTCGGAGGCTAAGAGTTACAAAGAGAAGTCTAATGAACAAGCATAGAGCCACTTTCAGATTCTCCGAGAAAGAAGAAGAGTGCATACTACAACATTTGAGGCATCCTAATATTCCTTTTAACCAAATTGATAGGATATTAGCAGATTACCTTGCGGAAATATTCAAGGGCTTCGGAACTGACTTTACAGATTTCTGTACAAAGGTGAACTCCCGTAATGAGAACACCATGATGCTTTTCTTTGAGTAAAGCAGCGCCAGGATTAATAAAGTTCTCCGAAAGATCTGGAACTTTTCTGATGATTCGTATGGCGCAAAGGGCTGCCTAAATAAAGAAAAAAGAATTAATGAATAAAAAGCTCATGATAATGTATTTTTCTATTGATACAAAAAAATGACAGGAGTAAAGTGAAGATTCGAGAAACTAAATACACAGCCCTTAAATTACAGCCTTCATTTGGTTAAAACATGCACGTTAACCTAGCTTCTCAAATTTTCCAACATTTCCACCCCTAAACCCCACTAAAAAGACATTTGTTATCTGAATGGTAAAATGAAAGGACGAGGAAACACTCGCTTTCTTGCGTATATTTGGATCACGAAATTGAAGTAATCTTTCAACTTCAGGTGCGAGATCACGAGCCATTTCTGCTGAACATATATTTCCTAAAGCACAAAGAGCAAGCCCCACAATGTATTGGTTTGTATGATTCAGGTCTCTACACATGAGTCAAGGTTTTCACAAGGGGAAACTTAAAAATAGTACGAAGCTGGCAAAAAGCTAAATCCTACTAGGAAATCAAATTCGAAATTTTGCACCATAAAGGATACTGCTTCAGCGAGTTGGTGACCAGCATTAGTACTTCTTGCCTTTCATCAAGAAGCAACATTAAACCTAGATAACCAATTCTCTTCTCTGGAAATCCAGGAGAAGCAATTAATTTCAGGCATTCCATCTGCCCAAAATGAGTGGGGTAACCAAGCATGTGAATGAACATGAGCTTTGCTAGATCCCGGTGTCTGTAGTCCTGGTCATTTTCATTAATTGAAGCACGGATAGCAGCACACTCTTTCCTTACAACAGCACGTTCCTCGGCAGCGGTTTTACTTGCACGTATAGCCCGAATCATGTCGCTGCAAAATAAAATGTCACTAATGATGAATTCATTTGTATTTACATACTGTAAATTAATAAATAATTGGAGCAATGTATAGCTTGAGTAAAATATGTTACTGTAACGTTGGTACAAGCTACCTTGAATAACCTAGGACAAAAGCTGATAAGTGTAACAGGTTAACGGATACAGAATACAAAACTATATACAATTGCGTACGTTCCATAAAGATGACATCATTCCAAAACCGATGTCAAAACCATATTCTTCTTAAATAAAATGCCAAATATCCATCTAATATACATGTGCTTCACCTTTCGCAAATTTCTCTCAGATGCCATGGATTACTCTTTCATTTAGTTACTAAAAAAAAATGTTTGATCTATCTTCAAAGGGCTCAAATGCGTGACATTTTAACCCGCTATAAAGGTCCAAACAGAAATGCATTTGTTCAACATTATAACTGATCCTCCCAGAATTGTATTATGTCAGGGGATATGTGGCCATATCATGTCTAATCTAAATTTTACTTGAAAAGGAAGCATACATTTACATAATCCAACACTCTGATGAGTTGAACAAATGCAAAATAATAAGTGGATAAGTAGATGATTCTCCAGCATGCCTAATCTCACTTTTGCTATAAATTTTCCGATCAACTTCACTTTCCTATTCAATGGCGGCAAAATCCCGAGAACAAAGATATTCCCCAATAAGACTAGAAGAAGCTACATTACGGTTTAGAAACGAGGAACGCAACAATGGAATAGTCTCAAGAACTGGCAATATAGGCAATGGAGATCGGAGCAACTGATTCCTAACCTGAGACGCGTGCCGGAAGAGAAGGGATTCATGATTGTATCCACGGCCGATGGGTACGAAGCTGAAATCAGATCCGGGAAAGATTTGCGGGAGAAATGGATCAACAGATTGGAGAAATCATAGATCTAAGGACCAAGAGAGAGGGATTATTCGGATCTGAGACTTTTCTTTCACTTGATCTCTCTCTCAACACACACACAGGTTTGTGTGTTTGTTTTCTTTTTCTTTCCCTAAAGGAAAACGGAAAATTACTAACGGAGTCGCCGATCCAAAACGGAATTATCAAACTACGACAATTAAATTAACAGATTAAAATTTTTTTTTTAAAAACAATTACTAAAATCAAAAGCCTCTGATTAGTTCCGGGGGTCTGTTCTACAACACTAACAAAACCGGTTTAACTTGCAAAAGATATCATTCTCAGGTCAGAGATCTCTTTGCATCATTTTGTAAGATTTACATCTTAGTAAAAATTTTATCACAAATCTACACTCAAACAAATCCATTTGAAATTGAGAGGATACAATCGCACACTTGCACTAACACTAATATTCTTCATATGATCACCAAAAACCGTGATACATTGAAACAAAACTGGTGAAGAGCTTCTTCTCGTTCTACTGGTTTGGCACTATATGGGTTTTTGGTGGGTCTCTGACTAAATTATGCAACTCACAAGATTTCAACTATGTTATTGGAATGATTCACATTCAATTTGATAAATCAGTCGATCTCCATTTCTCCCAATATCTGCTTAAGCTCATTTGCTCTCTTCCTTGCTAACTCGACACAGCTCTGCGAAAAGCGAAATCCGCAAGGCAAATCTATAAGAAAACCCGTGTAATCAAACCGCAAATTAATATAGGAGAATATGCTGGAAACTCTCACCTTGATGGCTGATGAATAAGCTAGAGCGTTTCCTCCTGATTTATAGAAAGAAACCATTTGGTCCAAGGAATCTAAAACAACGGTCACAAGAGTTTCCATGATCGATTCTTCTTCGGCTGTTGGGTCTGCTAAGATGTACTTCTTGTGAAGTATGCAGGTTAAAGAGAATGGGATGTTCTTAAGAGTGAGTTTTCTCTTCTCCTTATTCACTGCTTCCTTCTTGGTTATTGATGCATCGTTCTCTTGTTTTTCTTCTTCTCCAGTGATAGCAACTATTCTTCCATTGTCATTCAGAGCAACAACTGGAATTTCCACTGCAAAATAAAGATTTCTTATGCATCAGAGGAAGAATTGGTCTGAATTTAAACCGCCACCGTGCTGGGAAGAAGATAACTTTGGTATGTCATATGGGTTAGTAAAAACAGCCATTAAGGGTTTTCTAAGGTTTTTTGTTGTTCTTGGGATAGGGCCAGACGTGTGAAGAATTTGACACAAGCACACGAAGTTGATAAGCATTTCTGGTGAATTTGCCTCCATGATAACAGTTTGAGCTTGTATTTTCTCAGATTTGGAAAAAATATTGATAACAGTCTGAGAACAGCTTTAGCCAAAGGAGTTATAGAAGAGCTATGAAACCATCTAAAGGATGAAATCAAAGAAGAACTTACAATTCGAAAAGGCTGCAACAGCAGAAAGCAGAGCAGCATCGAAAAGAGCACCATCAGCATCCAGACAATATATATCCTATAAGAAATTTCATGTTAAATTGTTCAAGTAGGAAGCAACAATAGTTATATATATATTGGAGAACTCAAAACTTCCCTAGAAAATGGTGGTGACCAGATAATACGTAAAAGTATTATTAAGAATCGATTGACCGGGAAGCACGATATAAAAAACTGATGTATACTCACCAGATACCCCATCCAAGAAGCTTTTCCATTGACTAGGCACAATTCTTTAAGATCAATCATTCCAGAACTGCAATAAAAGGGAAACAACTTAGAAGGGAGAATGAGAAAGTAAATAAACAGAAAGATTCGAATCACAACACCTTAAAATAGTATCAGACAAACGTTTTGAAATCACGGGAGCAGCTTCAGCTGGTCTTCCAGGCCGAACAGTTGGAGAACATATAGGAGGCATGTGGAACTCAACAGCTAAAAAAAAAGGAACCCATCAGTCGCAAATGAAACACTGAAGAAGAAGAAGAAAAATAGATAACAAGGTCGAGGCAACAAACAACCTATGCATCCTTCGTCGGGAGAGTCTGTAGAAGGAGTCATAACTTCCATTCTGATAGCAGCGAGCATAGTCTATAAACAAAAAACTAAGTAAAAACATGGAAACACAGTAACACTGCCTGATTATATGAATTACCAGAACGATAGGGGGCTTACTGTGGAACCAATCTTGGCAAGAGCAGATCCATCGGCGGATGAAACAAGTCCTATACAAAAGAAAATACAATAAAGTGAAATGTTTCATCTGTGTTTGATAAAAGTAAAGAATCAACTAAGAAAATTACCAAGGTTTACAATGGTGTCTCTAGCTTTTCCAAGTGGTCTAGCATCAGGTCGGAGAGATTCAGAGAGATGACGCTCGAAGAAACGAAGAGGGAAGATTCTTCTGAAAGCATCAACCTCCATTTCTGACGACAAGTATTGAGATGAATCCGGTACTCCCATTGTTTTCTATGGGCAAATAAGTGAACAAATAATCAACTCATTATGCTAAATTTCTCATATGAAATTCAGCTTCATCTTTGTAGAGACAGTCAGAGAAAATCAAGAGTTTTTTTTGTTGGGCCATTGATGCTAAAATCCCCAACACTAGAACAGAATGCAACAAAACTCAAGTGCGAAGATTGATACACTACTTCATCAACAAAGCAGAAAGTAACTTGTATGAACACAAAACTCACCCGGGGAAATAAAACTGGCACGAAAAGGAGAAGCTCGTGCGGCGGAAAGTAATGGGATTCGACTGCTAGGTTTCTCTGGTATTCATTATTAACAAAGGTACTTCTTATTTCTTATTGGACCCGAAGTAAAGCCCAATAATATATGAAGACAAAAACCCCAAAAAACACGTGTCTTTCGTTTTAATATTTTATGTTTATCTTCTTTCAGATGTGTAAAAATGATGGCCTTCTAATGTTGTACTCAACATCTTAGCCCACTGGGTTTCTTAATAAAATATATGTTTGACGACAGAAAAAAAAGTCATCTTCTTCTAAGTATATAAGATCGTTTGAAATTAGGGGTTTTAACTAGATATGGGGAAGATGATGCGGTGCATGACTTGGACATGGATTTGCTTAATTTAGATCGTGAGGTACATCGGTTAAATACTACGCAAAATATGGGAAAAACGGTCATTTAATTCCTCAAGTTTTGCAATGTCGCGGTTTTACTCTTCAACTATCCAGGTTTCACTTTTATTCCTCAAGTTTACGTTGACTTTGACAACAATATTTTAAAAAGTCAACATTAACGTCCACTTAACGGTTGATTTTTCAAAGTCCTGATTGTCGAAGTCAACGTAAACTTGAGGAAAAAAATTGAAACCAGACTAGTTGAGGAATAAAAATGCCACATTGCAAAACTTGAGGAATTAAATGACCGTTTTCCAGTCTTACTAATATATATATATATATACACATTAAAAACATCAACACAATCCATAGCAACAAAAAAAAAATCTAGTATATATTACATGATATTACAATCTCATAAAAAACCAACATAAACACAAAATTTTACAATACTAAAACTTATACCCTAAGTAGATAACATATATCTTAAACAAAAAGCTTAAATTTCACTGGAAATCGAACATATCATGAATCGACTACCGAAAAAAATTTAAGATATTCCAAATGTGCTAATAAAACTAAATTTAAATAATAAAGTGTATCATATAATTAAGAGAGAAATATTCAAAATGAATAACTTTAAGAAACTTCAATGGTGCGAGGGGTTCTAACTTTGCGATAACCAGTGTTCAGAGGAACACGCTAAAAGCGGCGATTAGGAAAAAATAAAAATATATGTTTGGTGACGATGCGTCAATATTTTAAATGATTTGTGGCATAAGTTTTACACATGAAAAATAGTCTTACCATCTATATTATTTATACCATCTATATATATAATGTGAAGAGTATAATCATAATTCAATTAATCGTTTGTCAATTAACAAATCTGAAAAATAAAACAATTTTATGAGAATCTCGCGGTTAAAAAAAAAATAGTATGAGTTTTTTGCAAATATGCATCTCAACTACAACCACTATTTCTTGAATTCTATTTCAATTTTATGCCCTCTTTCCTTTTAGTTTTCTCTTAAACGTTTCATGCGTTTTTTTTCCTTCTTATCCCAAAGGGTCTTTAATTTTTTTTAACCCATTTATGTTTTGTCTCGATAAGAGTAATACAAATTAACATTAAACATCTAAGAGTACTTTCTTAATGATACATAGATAACTTAAATAGGTTGTGAACCCCGCATTTTATTAAGATTAAGTACACCATTGATGTCAAAGAATTTTTGAACCGTTTTTGACATACAATTGTATTTATTTCTGAACTTTAGTTTTTTTTTTAACAAATGAAAAGGAAAAAAAAGAAGTAATAAAAAAGAAGTAATGAAAACGGTCATTTAATTCCTCAAGTTTTGCAATGTGGCATTTTTATTCCTCAACTATTCAGGTTTCAATTTTATTCCTCAAGTTTACATTGACTTCGACAACCAGGGCTTTGAAAAGTCAACCGTTAAGTGGACGTTAAGGTTGACTTTTTAAAGCATTGATTCTCAAAGTCAATGTAAACTTGAGGAATAAAAGTGAAACCCGGATAGTTGGGGAATAAAACCGCGACATTGCAAAACTTGAGGAATTAAATGACCATTTTCCCGCAAAACATGCCAATATAAACAGTTGTGGATTATGCAATTAGCAACAGCTTGTTGAAACGTAGTCATTTTCGGTCACAGAAGTGAGCTGAGTTTGTCAGCTGGACTGAAGAGTTTATTGGGCTTGGAGAATTGTTTATAGCCCAAGTCGAAGGCAGTTATAAGTTTGTTTAACAAACTTATCTTCTTCTTCGTCTTCTTCATTACGAAACAGAGAGAGTAACAAGAAAAAGAAGAAAAAAGGAAGAAACAGAGAGCAACAAGTTTCAGAGAGAGGGAGGAAGGAGAAAGGTTCGACATCTCCAAATGATCGAACAAGGAGAAGCGTCTCGGTCTCAGAGAGCTTCGGGTCTTCTTCTCCGGTTGAGCAGGTGCTTCGTCTCTGTTTCTCCGGCTACAATGTCGGCGTCATTTGCGGCGGCTATTGCTCACGAAATCAGGATCATCTCGCTCCAGTTGTTTCTTCACGCAGCTAATCAGGGCACACTGTCCTCGATAAAAGCTGCATAAGAAAGAAGAAGAAATTTTGTTAGAACACATAAACTGGTTATCACATCGATATCACATTGTTCTTGAATAAGCCAGATAGTGCATGCTCGAGAGTTTTGATCTCTCCCCTGAGAGTAGCTTCGGTGAACTCAGGGTCACCAATCTTGTGTTGTTTCTTTTACGCATTTACATGCATCAAGATCATAATCGGCATACAACCAAGAACATAGTCTTAGGCTGAAGAAGACTTAAACTGATCTGAAAAATTCGGCATGTGGAAGTTCAAGATGATCATGCAGCTTGAGCTGCAGGGGTTACACAAGATCATCACAGGGGAACAAGCACCAGAACCTTCTACAGTCACCACAATAAATGCTAAGCCTAAGGAGGTATCAGTTGCAAAGAAGCCAGAGGTAGGCTACACAGAGGAGCAGAAGAAGGATAGAGATCTCAGGGCAAAGAATCTCATCTGCTCATGTCTTGGTAACAGGTATTAAGGAAGGTAATGAAAGAGACGATTGCTTTGGAAGTTTGGAAAGCACTGGAAATGGATTATCAGAAGAAGATTCTACCAAATCAGATAAGTTTGCTAACTATAAGATGGATGAGCATAAGTCCATAGAAGAAAATCTTGATGGTTTTCTCAAACTGGTTGATGACTTGGCAAGCATGAACATTGTGATTAGTGATAAGGATCAGGTTGTGCAAGTGTTATCAAGTCTACCTAAGCAGTTTGATTCATTAGTTCATACTCTAAAGTATGGGAATGGCAAGCAAACTCTGACTCTAGCAGAGGTTACTGAGTCAGCATACTCAAAGGAGACTGGCTTGAGAGAAGCTAGACTTCTAGGTAAATCAAATTCTCCAGCAAAAGGGTTATTTATTGGAAGAAGAAGACCATAGAAAAAAAGCTATGGTCAAATCAGAGGGAAGTCAAAGAGTAGAGATAGACGGTCTAAGTCTAGACCAAGAATTCAATCTAAAGCTAGAGAGTGTTGGAACTGTGGAAAAGAAGGCCACTACAAGAGAGGTTGTTCAGAGAACAAGGCCGTAAAGCAAACCAGTTCGACAAATGTGACACATGAAAAGGAACTTCCAATAGTTCTTACAGCAAGTGTTTTACCACCCAGCTCAGCCAATGTAGCTTAGGAAGCAAAGTTTCTAATGGTCCTCACAGCAAGTATACTTGCATCAAAGGACGAGTGGGTGTAAGACTCTGGATCTACATTTCACATGACACCAAATAAGAGTGCCTTGTTTGATTTCAAGGAGATCAATGGAAGTAAGGTCCTCATGGGAAACAACATTTGCAGTGAGGTAAGAGGTATAGGCAAGCTAAAGATTATCAATCTTGATAACTCAGTGGTTATATTAACTGATGTTAGGTACATGCCTACCATTGGAAGGAATTTGATATCCTATGGACAGTTGGAGAAAAGTGGCTGCAAGTATGAAGGGGGAGATTTTGTAGTTTCCTTCTACAAAAAGAATCCAGATAAAACACTAGGACCAAAAGTGTTGACAGGAAAGTACAAGGGTGGATTGTACTATCTTCAAGGGTCAGTAGTGAAAGGTGAAGCAGCTGTTGCAAGGGCAGAGGTAAATCTGACTAACATATGGTATTCAAGATTGGGGCACATGAGTTTAAAGAATATGAACATTCTGGTCAAAGAAAGTTATCTAAACTCTAAGGAAGTGCACACTTTGCAATTCTGTGAAAATTGTGTCCTAGGAAAGGCACATAGACAAAGTTTCCCAACGGCTAAGCATATTACAACAATAAATATTGGACTACATTCACAATGATCTATGGAATTCTGTTGCAAACTCAGAAAGTTTGTCAGGATGCAAGTATTTTCTCACTTTCATTGATGATCACTCCAAGAAAGTCTGGATCAGATTCTTGAGGAGTAAGGATGAGGTGTTTGAAAAAAATTCAGAATGGAAACTTATGGTTGAGAACCAGACAGGAAGATCAAATGTCTGAGGATAGACAATGGTTTAGAATTTTGCAACAACCAAATGGATAAGATGTGCAAGGATTCAGGGATCCGGAGGCACATGACATGTACTTATACTCCACTGCAAAATGGAGTATCAGAAAAAAATGAAAAGGACAATTGCTGATAAGATCAGATGTATGTTGTCCAAGGATGGTTTGGAAAAGAAAATTTGGCATGAGGCTGCTTTTACAGCTGTGTAATTGATCAACAGAACACCTAATGCGTCTTTGAACTCTAAAATACCAGAAGAGGTATGTTCAGGGTCTAAGGTGGAGTACAATCACCTTAAAAGGTTTGGATGTGTTGCATTTGTTCATACTACTCCAGACAAGATGAGTCCTAGAGCTTTAAAAGGCATCTTCATGGGTTATCCGCATGGTACCAACGGCTATAGAGTTTGGCTACCAGAGGAGGGAAAATCTACAATCAGTAGGAATGTAGTATTTGATGAAGACACCTTATACTCAGCAAGAAAGGAACAGAAGAAACCTAAGTCTAAGAAAGGAAAGAAGGTTTCATTTAGTACAACTTTGATTCAAGAAGTACACCCACACCTTCCTAGAGAAGTCATTGATGTATAAAACAAAGTATCTAGATCCTCCCAATGACTGTTCCCGTGTTGGTTCCACACATCAGAATGGACATAGTCTAAAAGACTATTTGTCGTGTGTTCACCTGTCTTGAATGACACCTTGAACTGCTTTCCCATCACACAGAACTTACAGAAATACATCTTGTAGCTCATCATTCCATCCAGAAGACCCTTCTTATGGAGTTTCAAACCATGATCTCCAATATGCCCCATATGCATATGCCATAGAGATGTTTTATCAGATTCAGACTCTGCAGCTGCAGCTCCACCTACAACCATGTTTCCCATCAACATGTATATGCTTCCAGCTGTGATCTGTCCCTTCATCATCGTCACACCTCCTTTGGTAACCTTCAATACGTCTTCATCTTCATCCGCACTGAATCTGAATCTGTTTCTGTAAAGAGTACCCAAAGAAATCAGATTCTTCTTCACCATTGGAACATGCCTTACATTAGTTAGCGTCCTGATTGTACCATCATGCATTCAAAACTTGACTTGTCCAATGCCCACGATATTACAAATCTTGTCATCTGCCAACTGAACTGACCCAATGTTTCTAGCCTTGTACGTCTCAAATCATTCCATGTTCAAAGTCATATGGAATGAAGCGTCTGAATCAAGCATCCAAGAATCTGCGTGTTTTCCTAATGTTACAGCGAGCATATCAAAGTGAATATCCTCTTAATCTTTTTTTTTTTCTGGACCACGTTTGCAGACTTTGTAGAATCCTGCAAATTTCTATTACCGTTCTGCCTCTTGTCAGGCCAATCTATTCTAAAGTGGCCTGCTTTGCCACAACCATAGCAGATAACTTTCTTCCCTACTTTTGGCTTTGATTTGCTTCTTCTATTACCAAGTAATTGCTTCTCTTTCTATCTCCCCCTATCCTAGATGTAGTTTACATACAACCCATCGCCTTGAGACCTCTCTGAACCGCTATTCTATCGTCGCTCATGATGAGATAGCAACGATAAAGTAACTGTCTCCAGCTTTATTGTTTCCTTTGCACACGTTAAAGTTGTCAATAAGTTCTCATATGCAGGGGGTAGAGAACACAGTAGAATCATGACTTTAACCTCGTCCTCAATCTTCACATCCACACGCGTCAGATCACCAATGATTTGATTAAACGAGTTACGTGCTGTACAAGATCACCTCCATCAGGCATCTTCAACCCGTGTTACTTATGTTTCAGATACAGCTTTATAGACAGCGACTTTGACATATACAACTTCTCTAACTTATCCCACATCTATTTGAAGTTGTAAGATCCATTACCTGATGAGTAATCTCGTCTGACAAACACAAACAAAAATCGTCGAAACTGCCTTCTCATACATCTCATCCCAATCATCATGTGTGACCTTCTCTGGCTTTTCTTCTAACGTCAATTTCTTCATACCCTGCTGTGTCAGCAGATCTTTTACCCGCCAATGCCAGAGACCAAAGTTTCCCTTACCATCGAAACGTGGAATCTCGAACTTAAGAGAATTTCCTCCTCCGACTATTGTCCCAGAATTGCAATCCTAGCCAGAAGCTCTAATACCATTTGTTGTGAATTCGACCAAGAAAGATTATAGAAGAGACGAAAATAAGAGAAAAAAAATATTGAAGCGAATACCCCTTTGTCTAGGATTTTTATTGATTGTGTGAATAATCCCTTACAACCCCTTATGACCCCTTCATATAAACCCCAAAATCCGATACAATTAGGAAAAAGAATTCCTAAGATATACCATGGTATTCCTCTGCTCACAGAAGAAGGGCCCTTTTGCTGTACACTTATAGATTTTAAGTCACCATGAATAACAAACTCCACCTTGACGAACCTGTACCATCACTTTCAGACCCCTTGTTCACTTTCTAGGGGGATTTCTTCTTTCTTTGGCCCATGGCATCCTCTGCTCACAGAAAAAGGGTCTTTTTGCTATATACTTATAGATTTTAAGTCAAGAATAACAAATCTCCAATACTATAACAGAATGCAACGAAAATGAAGTGCAAAGCTTGATGCTTTTTTTTTTGACAACAAAGCACCATATTTCATTCATTAAGATTGCAAAAAAAGGCTATCCTCAAAGAAAAGCCAATCGACAAACATACATAGAAAAATAGAAAACCTTGTGTTCTTAGCTGTACATCATCATCAAAACATGAATTAACTTGTCTCAATGAATACAAAACATACCTTGTAACAAACAAAAAAACTGAAATTGATGGCACGAAACAGTCGCAACAAGAAAATAATAAGCCCGAGAGTGTAAGAAAATTTGGAGCTTGGGATTCGACGGCGAAGGCTAGGGAGACGATAACGGTGACGACAGTGAGCAATTACTAGGTTTCTCTGAATTTAACTAAAATGCTTCTTTTATATATTAAAATATCCTCTCCAATATTCTTCATTTGGATTAATTGCTCAAATAATCATGTTATAATTTGTTTTTTCTTTTTTTTTTTAAAGAAAAATTGTTGATTATTCTTTTGTCCTTGATAAATTTCGATTTTTACGGACCAAATCAAGTTTTATTTAGATCCATTTGGGTTGCCCCCAGTGGATCCAATCCCCACCCTAAATTAAAAAAATCCCGAATTTTTCAAAATTGCTTTTCTTCTTCTTCTACTTCTTCATGACAACTGCTAGGACAACTACTTCCAAATTCTCTTCATCTCGAGTCGGGGCTCGAAGGGTGTGTCGCCGGTAATCGGATTGAACACTCTCTTTCTCTTTGCCTCTCTTTGCCGTCGCAGTGGCCGGTGTCGTCCTCGTCTCTTCCGCTATAATAGAGTTCGCCGGTGAGTGCAGTTGGGTTTTTTTTTTTAATAGTTTGAAAGTGAAATAGGGTATGTAACTGTTAGATTATTCTGTAGATTAGAATATGTTTCTTGTTATGTTGATTAGCTCATAAAAATAATAGATTTTGACGATGGTTTTCGAACAAAGAGTGGTTTGTTTGAGCAATTGATCGATTGAATGTTGATGCATATGGTAGAAAAAGTCTGATTCATGTTATTTTTGATGATGGTTTCGGAAATTTTGCTAAAACTGCTCCTTAACTAGTTTATTTGAAATTGTTCAATACCCAACTCACTAGTCTCTTTGAAATCGTTCATTATCTGATTCATATGCTAGTGTATGTGTGTGAAACTATGCGTGTGTGTGTTTTGCTAATGACATAATATGTATTTTTTTTTATAATCCAGGTTCCGTACTAATCACAATGCCTCCTCGTACAAAAAACCCTTCATTTAGAAGCACTCCTACGGCATCAGTAGAAGAGAGCAATTCAGATAGCGGAACTGAAGAAGTAGAGAGCAATTCATATGATGACCATATGTTTCCATCGCATCCAACGGCATTTAGATTCATTATATTGATAATTAAATTACTATAGTTTAACTAGGTATAACTAAGTATTACTAAAGTATAAGTATTAAAAAAATTAAATTTAAACTGGTACAACTAAGTAATATTTTGTTCAATTGAATATATGTGGTATCTTTAGTATTCTTTGGTATAAATATTCATTGAAACTGTGATGTGATTGCAGGTAGGGGTGAAATTATTATCCGGGATCCGAGATCCGTTTTTATCCGCTCCGTAAATTAGGATATTCGGGACGTCCGGATCCGGATAGTAAAATCTCGGATCCGTGAAAAGAGGATCCGGATCCGGATAGTAAAATTTCAAGGTCCGGATATCCGGATCCGGATCCGGACGCATTAAATTTATTAAAAACATATTTTTTTATATATATTAAGTCATTTTTATATAATTATATATATATATATATATATATATATTGATTTTAGTTTTTTCTAAAATATCATATTTTTAAAAAAATATTATTCTAATATTTTTTTTTTTTAATATTTTATTTTGGTTATTTTAGTTATTTAATTATTATTTTCGGATCCGGATCTGGATCCGGATATCCTGATTTTTGGCCGGATACTCCAAGTCCGGATATCCAGAATTCACGAATCCGGATCCGGATAGTTTTGTCACGGATCCGTCCCACCCCTAATTGCAGGATACAGAGGATATCGAACCAATGCAACCTATGAAATTTTTCTTCAGCCACACCGATTATTCTAAGACGTGTAGGATGCAAACAAAGTGTGATGCTCACAAAACTGTGGGCATCATAGAGGGACTTGGAGTCACATAGAAGATGTGGTTTAAGAAGCACCCTCAGTTCAAACACATTTTTTACATAAATATGCACACAAACCGTAAGGTTATGGGTATGTGGATGTTGCTTCTCCACACGTATTATATGGATTACAAGTAGAGAATGCTGGTTTGTGGTGAATGGTGTTCCAATACGGTATTCACTGAGGGAACTTGGTGGAAGAACTGTGGAATCATTTTTGACTGAAAATTTTAGGGTTGACTTCGCTACACCCCCTTTAGTCTAGCAGTCCAAACTATTTCCCCTTAAACTATTGAGCTCATCGCTAAACCCCTAAACTAATAATTTTAATTACCAACCCACCCAAACAATTTTATTCTAATTAATTCAACATTTGCGATTAAGGGCCTGACTAGTTTAAACGCAGCGGTGCGGGTGCGGTTGCGGGAGTTTGCGGAAGCGGACGGTATCGATTTCTAACGTTTTTGGTCAATTTATACGACTGGTAAAGCGGCTAGAAACGGGTGCGTTTGCGGAACGTTTATGACTGATTTACAGCTGATGCGATAGCGGATTTACATAAAACTACCAAAATACACATAATATATAGTTTATATAAAAATCAAAAATAATTATTATAAGAAAATTAAATTTATATATTTTAAATAAATCATAGAATAATTAAATATTATTTTTACAATAATTTTTTTTATAATTACAAGTTTATTTTAGTTTAATTAAAATATATATCAAGTGTATATAATTTTATATGATAATATTCGATATAAAAAGTAAATTTTTTAAAATAATTTTTTTTTTGTGTAAATTTTAGTTTATTATTTAAGATAATATTTTTTTTTTTTAATATTTTTTCAACCACCTGCAACCGCAAACACTTGTAGGAAAGAGTTTTTGATTTAGAGCGGTTCCAATCAATATAAAGCGGTACAGAGCGATATGGAGCGATTTATGTGATTGTTGTCAAACGCTACCAACCGCAACCGCCCGCAAACATAGCGTTTGCGGGTGATAGCGGTGAACTAATCAACCCCTAAATATGTAAAATCACGTTCAATTATTCGTAATAGTGTCTAATTAAATGTGATTGCCCAGGATCCGATTTTAAAATTAGATGCGATCCGAGAGCATATCCAACCCGATTGTCAAGCCACTAAGGTTCCACAAGAACTGATTCCACGCGAGAGAAAATCAAATTGGAGAAAATTTACACATCTAAGATAAAAAAAAATTTGGTTTGTTCCTTTTCTTTTTCTCGATAATTTTAGCACTATGACTTTATTCTTCACGTTTCTTTTTTCTTCAAGTTTATTTTTACTGTTACATACACACAACCCTCTTTCTTTCTCTGCAACTTTATCAGAGATGTCGATGAAAGTCATCATCATCTCTCTTGAAATCATAACAAATGAAGGAACTAGAAAACGAGATCAATGTTTTGTCTTCGTTGCCTTGTAGCCCACATGTCTTGAGCTATCTCGGCCATGCCAAGAAACGGCTCATGGTCGTTGAGTTTATGCCAAATTGATCGTTAGACCAGTTACTACACTTGTCTCAGATGCATCGAGATCGCTCGTGCCGTTAACTTCCTCCATGAACAAGCCATCCTCCACCGTTACATTAAATCGGAATTTTTTTTATTCGACTCGAATTGGGAACCGAAGCTTGGGGACTCCGGACTCGCCGTCGACTTAGGCGATACGGCGAGATCGGCACCGACGTCGGTCAGCACTATCGGATACCTAGATCCGTGCTACACGTCTGCGGATAATCTGAGCACGAATACTGAAGTTTACGACGCAAAATCAGTGGACCTTAAACACGAACAATCCCAACTCCAGACGAACAACCCCAACTCTATATCAACTCACGATTCTATAAAAAACAAGAAACCCTAAAACTAAGTTTTCCCCCAATTTGATTTTTCCTCACGTGAAATAAGTTTTTGTGGAACCTCTGTTTTAGTTAGTGGCTTTACAATTGGGTTGGATATGCTCTCGGGTCGGATCTGATTTTATAATCGGATCATGCACAATGACACTTGATCAAACGCTATTTCAAGTAATCGAACGTGATTTTACACATTTAATCGCAAATGTTGAATTAATTAGAATAAAATTGTTTGGGTGGGTTGGTCATTAAAATTATTAGTTTAGGGAATTTAGCGATGAGTTCAATAGTTTAGGGAGAAATAGTTTGGACTGCTAGATTAGAGGGAGTGTAGCGAAGTAAATCCAAAAATTTATGTATTTACTATTTAGCATGAAATCAAAAAATTACATTTTTTGTAGGAAATTTATGTTTTGAGCAGAAATTGTATTTTTTGACCGAAAATTACGTTTTTGACGAAAAACTACGATTTGGCGGAAAAATGCATTTTTGGGTGGGAAATTGCGTTATTTACTGATAATTGTGTTTTTGGTGGAAAATTATGAAACTTTATGTTTTTTATGGAAAATTTACATTTTGGCTGAAAAATTGTGTTTAAAAAAAAAAGAATTGCGTTAATAAGGTATGTGGATAAATCAGTCTTTCCATGCCGCATGGGTTACTTAATTGTTATTGTGAGCTAATAATCAATCCCACGTTGGTTAATTATCACGCGAAACAAGTATATCAATAGTTGATGATTATCGAGTAGTAACGTCCTCATAGTGGGCAAAATGCTGCCTTGACCATGTCCGAAGTTTCACAGCCCGGTCCACCCTCATGGACACATCGAGCGCCATTTTTCTTTCTCACGTGTTCTTTATCGTTTTGCACGTTTTCGATCAATCGTGAGGGAGACAGGAAGATATAAGGAATCAAATGCTCAAATGGCCCTCAAAAAAGAAATTTAATCTAACTAACCCTCATAAATCTAACTAACCCCTCACTTTTCTAAATCTATTTTTTGTCCACTATACCCCTTCTTTATTTATTATTATTAATCCAATCCCCAATTTAATATTCCATAAATACTCTCAACAACCAATCAATTAATTAAAAATGAACAACCAATCTTCTTCTTCCACCTCACCTCCTTCTTCTTCTTTCTTCTTCTTCGCTTCACGGTAACAAAATTGCAGAGGTATAACTGATACAACTGGTACTAGTAAGACTTTTTGGTATTACTAAGATAATTGGTACTAGTGAGACTGACTGGTATTACTGGGATAACTGGTATTACTGAGAAAGCTAGTATTACTGAAACAACTGGTATTACTGAAACAACACTATAATTATTTACTAACGATATTTGTTATTCTTTTCCAGGGGATAATGAATAAAAATATGTGGCACAATCATATGTTTTGATGATGGAGGATGTTATTTAAGGGAAGGTGATTACACAAAATGGAGCTCAGGAGGATATGAAATTCACACTTTAGCGATGCGGACCGCACTGGAAGAGACTGGAAGAGGTGACTCATTCGGCGTTAGTTGATGAAATTGGCAGGAAGATCATGATAGATGAAGCTACAACGCAGTTGAACGGTTGTATGAGTATTTTGTGAACGATCCCGATGTTGACGAGGAGTAGGTATAACGGTTGTAATTGTGTCACTCAATTTGGGGTGTTTTCTCTGTCTGGTATAACTAGGTATGACTGGTGTAACTGATTTTGTGTGTTCTCTGTTTGGTATAACTAGGTATAACCGGTGTAACTATTTGACATATTTTGTGTGTTTTCTCTGTTTGGTATAACTAGGTATGACTGGTTTAACTGTTTGACTCAATTTGTGTGTTTTCTCTGTTTACTATATGTGTAATTATTTGGATAATTTGTGTACTTTTTACTTAGTTATAGATTTTTGCGTACTTTATACTAGGGTACCACTAGATACTCATGAGTATAAATACTTAGCGTATACAAAAATTTCTTTTTTTTACTAAAACTACCTTATACATATGGTTAATGTGTGAATACAAACCCAATTGTTATGTCAAACAAACAAACATGGTGTTTTCAGACATGTTAATACATGAAACTATAGTAAATGTATTTAAATTGAACAATTTCATCAATACTACTACAAAAATTGGAATTTTAACATGGTATAACTAATTATGCTAATTATATTATAGTTATACCAGTAGAACCAACAGACAATTTATGATGTGTATTCTTTCTGTTTGGTACAACTAGGTATAACTGGTATAACTATTTGATTCATTTTGTGTACTTTAGTATTTTTGCTTTCTGTATACTTATTGGTTAATTGTGTATCATTCACTTATTGGTACATTTGTGTGTATTTTCTACTAGGATACCACTGGATACACATGAGTATAAACACTGACCTTATACAGAATATCTTTTTTTTTACTAAAACTACCTTATACTTATGGTTAATGTGTGAGTACAAGCCTCATTATTATGTGAAACAAACAAAATTGGTGTTTTCAGACATGTTACTCTATGAAATTGTAGGAAATGTAATTAAATTGAATAATTTCATCTATACAACTACCAAAATTAGAGTTTTAACACGGTATAACTAATTATACGTGAAAACTGTCAAAATACAACTATGTGCATATCAGTACTACTAGAAGATCCAGTATAACTATGAGTAAACTATTAATATTTTTTATTGCTTTGGCGGCGCATATGTTAAACGTGTTAGTTTTTTATTCTATTTTTTTTAACATGTGTTTTATGCTGAATATACATTTTTTAAATATATTTTTTTTCTAGTTAATATCATAGTTATACCAACAAATTATAATAGTACCAAAAGACTAGTTAGGCCATAGTATTACCTAATACAACCATTAGTACCTGAAAGCATGAATTCAACATTACAAAAGCATTCAAGTACACAAATCTAACATATGATCAAGTTCTTGCTTGTACCTAATAATCTCAATTGTCGGGTTTACTTGCCTCTCAAAGTTAAGGTTTTAGACTAGAAATACACTATTTTTCGAACTCTCTTCTCGTTTCTTCGCTTCAGTTAACGCAAAAACTTTTAGGAACCGACTTGGCTGAAAACAAGCTTGCTTTGCTGTGCGTACTGGGTTTGACGATGGCTGGACACTGCCAGGAAGCCTCTGGATCTCAAACCGAGGAATCTACAATCCGATGTCTTCAGAGTTGGTTCTGAAATGTTATCTTGATCTTGCAAGTGCATGTTTTCCTATAATATCAAACATGAAGATTGAGATTTTGCTCAACACAAATCAACAAGTTATAAAATTTAATTAAATGTAACGCGAGAAGGATAGACAAACCAGAGCATGATTCAAGAAACAGACATGACCAAGAGTAACTGGAATCAAATCTTCAGTGGGGAGTCCAAGCCGACTACCACCTAAAGACCGAGAAGAGAACGCACTGCTATACAACAATCTCTATTTCCCTTGGAGTTTGTCAAGATCATCGGTTAGATCCACCTGTCCAGCAGCGGTTTCCAGTTCTTTAGCAGCGGTTTCAACTCTTAGTAGATCATCTAAACTTGCCACAAGTCCTCTGTTTAATCGACTCCTCGTTCGTTGTAGAGGAAGAGTTTTGGTGTGATTGGGAAGGAATCCGAGATCGCAAAATCGAAGGAATTAAGAGGAGAAGGATGAGATATGTGATTTCCAAGCACCAGTTGTGAACGTTTTTCTTGAGGAAGAAGAAGATGTTGGCGAGACGAGGGGAAAAGAGGATTGAGAGGACAAAGAGAGAACGGATGAAGGAGATGTGTGAAAACCCGACACATCTCCAATTTATATCAAAATCCGACATATCTCCATTTCAAATCAAAACCCAATGAGAATCAAAACCCAATGAGAATCAAAACCCTTTTTTGGAAAGTGAAAAGAGATGTAACTGATGCTTACCTTGAATTGCTCTGTAATGGAGAGACAGAGACGGAGCGGAGACGGAGACGGAGCGGAGACGGAGACGGAGTGGAGACGGAGACGGAGTGGAGACGGAGACGGAGACGGAGTGGAGACGGAGACGGAGACGGAGACGGAGACGGAGACGGAGACGGAGACGGAGACGGAGACGGAGACGGAGACGGAGACGGAGACGGAGACGGAGACGGAGACGGAGACGGAGACGGAGACGGAGACGGAGACGGAGACGGAGACGGAGACGGAGACGGAGACGGAGACGGAGACGGAGACGGAGACGGAGACGGAGACGGAGACGGAGACGGAGACGGAGACGGAGACGGAGACGGAGACGGAGACGGAGACGGAGACGGAGACGGAGACGGAGACGGAGACGGAGTGGAGACGGAGACGGAGACGGAGAAATCGTCGGAGAAGCCAGAATCGCCGTAGAGAAATAGAGAGAATATGAGAAGAGGAAAGGTGAGTTTTGGGAAAGGTCCACGACGAAGAGAAAAACAATAATAATGGGGAGTTAGATATTTTTATTAGTTTTAGGATCCATTTTCTGGGTTGGGTCCGGGTTTGGGTGGTTGAGTTGTGTAAATTTTCAGATTCATTAAGGATGGTTTGGTCTTTACTCACATTTTGAATTAAAAAGAAATCAAAAAGAAATTATTTTTTAAAACAAGGCTAAATCAGATTAAATTTGTATGGAGAGGGCCATATGAGATTACGGCTCAGATATAAGGGCAAGTGTTGTACTTGTTGAAAACGTGTTCCACTCATAATCTGAGTCAAACTAATGACAAAGAAACTGAAAATGAAGTTAAAAAAAGAAGAAAAAAGTCAATTGGCGGAAATTTGAAACTAAAAATAAAAAGATTTAAGAAATAGTAACAACAAAAACATTCTAACTAAAATATAAATCAGTACCATTAACCACCTTTTTAGAAGCAACATTACAAAATAACATACTTTTTATATTCTAAATTTGAACAATGTAAAAGTATAGAAAAATTCTAAAAATTGGTAGATATAACGCTAACAAACAACTAAAAAACGTTAATTTTTTTGGTTTTTTGTCAATTAAAATTCAAAACCATATCTTTTACTACATTCTAATATGTGAATGAAGTCAAAGCATACAAAAAAAATGTCAAATCGGTAGATATAAACGGTAACAAGCAAGTAAGAAACGTGCTCTTTTTGGCTTTTGTAAAGTGAAATTTAAAACCACATCTATGTGATGTCCTGATCTCTCCTGTCTTTTAGCCAGAGAAATCCCAGGATCCTACAAACAAAGAGCAAAAGGATATTAAAAATATACTAAAAACATGTCTATCTTCCCTTCTCCAGAAATGGAGACGGGACCATAAAATGAACATATTTCATTCCCGAGGTTACCTGAGCATCAATAGGAGGAAGGGTTCTTAGGCTAGGGACAAGAGTCAGACGTGTATCCACTTCCTCATCTGGATCAATAGGGACCTGTTACCGAACAAAATCAAGCACAATTATTCTGCCCCACCACCCACTCAAGCATCCGAAGCTCTTGCTCATCAACAGCGGGTAAACCCGTAAACTCAACACTACATGGTTTGTCTGCATTGTTGAATAAGAGAATAATTGTGCTTGATTTTGTTCAAACCATGTAGTGTTAAACTTACGGGTTTACCTGCTGTTGATGAGCAAGAGCAGTAAGAGCTCTGGATACTTGAGTAGACGGAGCAGTACAAACCTGCACCCACAAGAAGAAGTTGTCAGATTGAAATTTAAGAGATTAGAGAATCAGATAACACAGGTTTCTGGCTTCTGGCTCACCGTGTGGCTACTGAACGGGATAACATGCACATAGTGCCTGAATCGAGCACAAGTATTCGGAGAGCTAAAACACGCAGAGCATAGGTTCACACGTTCCGTGTGACAGTAAATCAGTGTTGGACTGCCAATACAGCGTTGACACAGAGGCGATTGCAAATGCCTATTCATTCCGATGGGTTCTGCAAAATTGTAGTTGATACCAAAGCACATTTCTGGCCGGCCGTTAACCCAATTAGATTGACTTCCACACCTAATACAATTAGATTCCATTCCTGAAAACAAGATGCACCAGATGATGTTATTAAGAAGATAGTAACAGAAAGTACGAAACAGAGTATTGTGGATAAGTACGTATATTATGATAGATTATATTCCTAAATAGGTTCGTACATTCTAGGGAGTCATGTGTATCTATAGTCTTATTATCTTGTGTATATATATCGATGAGTGTCAATCAATAAAGGCAAATCAGTTCAATATCAAACCTTACATGTTGATCCGAAAAATATAATCGAAGAAACTCTTACAAATTCGTTTCCGCAGTCTGTTTTGCTGTTATCTCTAAATCATGGTTGATGGTGATTCCTCTATTACTCAATCAAAGGTAGCAAGGAAAGTTGTTGAAGCATCGGTTCTTTCACCATAGTCCTTGTTCGCGTCAGACAATCCTGGTGTTGTTATCACATCGGTTCTGTTGAATAGTGATAACTATAATGAATGGTCCAAGGAGATGTTGAATGCGTTGCAAGCTAAACGCAAAACTGGTTTTATCAATGGCACGATAAAGCAACCAGAAAGTGATAGCAACGATCTAGAAAATTGGCTTACTGTCAACTCCATGATTGTTGGTTGGATTCGATCTTCAATCGAACCCGCGGTGAAATCTACAGTCACGTTTGTGTCGAATGCTCATCAATATGGACTGATTTGAAGCAACGTTTCTCGGTGGAAAACAAAGGTTCGTATTCATGAGATCAAGTCTCAACTCGCAGCATGTAGGCAAGATGGGCAAACCGTGCTTGCGTACTAGGGGAGACTAAGCTCTGGGAAGAATTGCAAGTTTATCGACCTCTTCCAGCCTGTTCCTGTGGAGCTGCTCTTGAAATCTCCAAAGACAGAGATGAAGAAGTTTACATGAAACTCCCACTAGGCTTTCGTCATACTCATCCTAATAAAGTATGTCTGCAAAAGAAGTCTCTTTATGGCCTTAAACAGGCTCTTCGGTGTGTAGGAACCGAATTCCACCATTAAGCACAATATGATATTATGAAGAATTATACTGAAAAATAAGAATTAAAAAACAAAACAAATACCGAATATTTGATCGGATGAAGAATGTTTTGTGCGGAGTCGAGATTAAGATCTCTCTCCTTGATTCTTTAAGCGCCCGTAGTGTGCCGGTTTGATACGTTCAAGAATCCCAGGATACAACCGCCATTGTTTCTGTCTTCCAACATCGAAGAACAGAACCTATCGAACCTTTTGTACTGTGTTGTACTCTCAGACAAATAAAATAAAGAGAGACAGAGGTTGTGAGGGATTCTGTCTTTGATATCATTTTTTGATAATCATCAAATTTCTGATAATCAGGTTTTGAAGAGAGAGGAGAATCGTTGATCACGTTCTGATCAATTTCCTTCTTTCAAGAGAAGAACAATTATTTCTCTTTTATAGAAACAGAGCTCACGTCTTATTGGTGGAGGAAGAGTGGAGTTAATGGAGTGTGGAAATTTGATGGAAGTGATCCCACGTGAATCACTATTCAAAAACCCACTTAATTAATCTATATATTATATAATATATAATTAATTAAAAAAGATATTTTATTTGTTGATTTAATCAACAATATATTCCAGACTAAATTTAGATCATAAAATTTAATTTTTATGGATCATCAATCCATTTATCAAATCTTGAAATCCAAAAAACGAAATCCGTCCCGGATATCTGTTTTCTCTAATACACCAAAGTGTACACAAGGTTTTTAACCTTGTTATGATTTCTCCACTTTATATACTTGAGATACTTTATCTCTATAACTTCCACTGTTTGACATTTGCTAGTTTTTACACTTAGCCAAATTTAACGTCACCCACTTTAGACCTCAATTTCTCATTCAAATTAACTCCGATTTTGACAAATAAATATAGTGCCCACAATCCGGTTATTCCGATGAACGTCTCCACCGAAAAACTCACCGGACAATGATCTAAAATTATTTTGTCAAAAACGAGTTCCAACACGGTGTTGGTTCAAAAAGCTCTCTGATGCACTTCTTGGGTTCGATTTTAAGCAATCTTATTCTGACTACTCTTTGTTTACGTACATTCGCGATAGTGTTCAGCTGCGAATTCTTATTTATGTCGATGATGATCTGGTTATATGTTGCAACAATACTCAGAAGATGGTGGAGTTTAAAGAGTATTTGGGTCATTGCTTCTCAATGAAAGGCTTAGGTAAATTGAAGTATTTTCTTGGTATTGAAGTAAATCGTAGCAAAGAAGGTTTCTATCTCTCCCAGCGCAAGTATGCGCTCAATATAGTCACGTACTTGCGCTCGACATAGTCACGGAGGCTGGTCTTCTCGGATCTAAACCGGCTTCCACACCACTTGAACCTAATCACCAATTGGTTGTAACCGAGTCGCCACTTCTAACGGATCCTGCCAAGTATCGACGTCTTGTTGGAAGTCTCATCTATCTTGCCATTACAGTCCACATTTTATCGTAGTTCATGCAATCACCTACGGAATTCCAGTTGGACTCTGCTCTTCGTGTTGTTAGGTACCTCAAAGGATCTCCTGGCCAATGCATTCTTCTTACTTCCAATTCTGATCTTCGGTTGAACGTATATTGTGATTCCGATTGGGCGACATGTTCGTTGACAAGGCGTTCACTAAGTGCTTACATTGCATTTCTTGGTGAATCTTCTATTTCCTAGAAGACTAAGAAGCAAGACAGTTTCTCACTCATCAGCCGAGTATCGAGCTATGTCAGCTGCTACTCGTGAAATCAAGTGGCTTCGATTCCTATTAAGTGACCTCGGTGTGTCCCATTCTGATCCAGTCCGATTGTTCTGTGATAGCAAAGCGGCCATTCACATTGCTGCGAACCCGGTATTTCACGAACGCACTAAGCATATTGAATCCGATTGTCACAGTATACGAGATGCGGTACAAGCTGGTTTAATTATCACTGAGCACATTCGTACAGATGTCCAGCCAACAGATGTTTTAACAAAGTCATTGGGACGTGACAAGTTCTATGGATTGTTGCCCAAGTTGGGCGTTCTCAACTTACACGCTCCAACTTGAGAGGGAGTATTGTGGATAAGTTCGTATATTATGATAAGGATTATATTCCTAAATAGGTTCCTACATCCTAGGGAGTCATGTGTATCTATAGTCTTATTATCTTGTGTATATATATCGATGAGTATCAATCAATAAAGGCAAGTCAGTTCAATATCAAACCTTACACAGAGGTAAACCAGCCAAGAACAACGACATAAACCCAGAGATAGAAGTAGAAGAACTTTTTCACAAAAGGGTTTGAAGAGAAATGGAACAGATAGCACAAACCAGCGTGGGATTGAAAATAAACTTCTTCTTGAGTAAGACTATGGATAAACAACATAAACCCCAGAGGTAGGATAAGAGAGGAAATCAAAACAGATGAAGAACTCACTCGGGTTTGAAGAAGAAGATAAAAAGCAGAAATTAGAAAACAGAGGTAACACAAAGAACAACAAAACAACATAAACCCAGAGAAGAAATCAGAACAGATGAAGAAAACCCTTTTGAAGAAGAAATTGAATCTTAACCCAAAGGGTTTGAAAGTAAACTTCTTCTTGAGTAACACCATGAATAAACAACATACCCAGAGATAGAATAAGAGAGAGAAATCAGAACAGAAGAAGAACTCACTCGGGTTTGGAGAAGAAGATGGAAGCAAAACAGAGGTAACACCAAGAATAACAAAACAACATAAACCCAGAGAAAAAAAGCAGAACAAACGAAGAACCGAAGGGTTTGAAGAAGATGAATCTTAGCAAGAGATGGAAACATAAAGTATAAAACGAAGAAGAACTACAGAGATTGAAGAACTCACCGCGCGAGTTTGAAGAAAGATTTGAGAAGACTGACGACTGATGATGGCGATCGATCTTGACCCGCGAGATAGAGATATTGAAAACAGAGAGAATGTAAAATGAGAGAAGATGAGAAACTATTCAAAACAGAGGAGAAAATAACTAACTTTTTTTCAATATATACACTTTGGACAAAAAACCCTCCTCAGACTTTTCGAGACGCGCCCGAAGTAACGAGTGGAAATTCGCACTCTTCCTATTGCGTTATCGGAGTAAGCTTCCTTCGAGAGGATAAAGCTTCTTCCCCTCGGCCAAATCCCACAGCAAAACCACACCGTCTTTGCCTCCGCTCGCACAAAGAGAACCATCGGTTGATAAAGCCACGGTGCTGAGTATACTGACGTATCAGGTGTGACCAGCAAGAGTCGATCTGAGCTTACATTTCGAAAGGTTCCACACTTTAACGGTTTTGTCCCACGAGATTGACACAATCGTTGGCTGGAGCGTGTTAGGGCTGAATCTGACGCAGCTAACCCGATCACGGCGTCCCTTACCGGCACCTTCTAAGATCGTGTACTTGCACTCATCACGGTGTTCCACAGCTTGAACGTACGGTCAAGCGACGCCGAGACAATCTGACGGTTGTCGAGGGAGAATGCGACGGAGAGTATGTCCTTTGTGTCTCCAACGAATCGGCGAGGGAATAGACCAGCGGCAAGATCCCAAAGGCGGAGCTCGCCATCCAAGTTTCCATAGGATGATCGATTTGTCGCGGGAAGCTGAGACGATGATGTCTGAGAAATCGATGGCCGTGGCGATCGCCGTCGCCATGTCACTGTGTGCACGCGTGGTGCCCTTCAAAATGAGTCCTTCGCCATTGTCGGTGTCTGGAGAAGACTTTTGAATCTAGGGTTTTCGCTTTCTCAGGAGGCGGAGATTTCTCACAAAAATTTCTCGAATCGAGTTTATTTCCCCAAGCCCTAGATTTTGTCCCCAAATTTTACAAGTATGCCGTTTTAACTTGGAGAAACGATACCATTTGTGTCTTGTATGTCGTTTTTCTCCCATTCAAAACGGCGAGTTTCATGTTACTTAAACAAAACGGTGTGTTTTGTTTCCGTAGATTTTTAAATGGGAAAACAGTCGTAATAATCACGAACTATCCGTTTTACGCCAAAAGAAATACGAACTTTTTAATGAATCGAAATAGATACATACTCGTGTTGACTCAGCCACATTAGATACAAAATTAGTCAACATTAACAGCCGTTTAAAAGACGTTAAACAACGTTTATTGTGTCCGTTAATGTAAAACGCCGTCGTTTTAATAACAGAGAAAACAAAAATCCCAGATTATCATCCAAATCTCTAATTCCTCTTTCTATTCTCTTCTTCGATCTATCAAAATCATATAAAAAAAAATCTGCAGCTTATTAAGACAAAATGACCCAGAAGGATCTGGAATCAATCTTCCTTCTTTACTCTCTTCGCTTAATCTCTCTCTCTCATCTAATTTTCTCACGACAATTCTACTCCTTCAAAACAATCCCACACATCTAATCAAAACCCCCTTTTTTATTTTTTTCAATTTCAAAGAAGAAGGAAGAAAAAAAAACCAGATTTCTTCATACAAAAGAGATTAATCTGCTGTTTATCGTTGTTTCCGAGTTGGGTTTGTCCCTTTTTTTTAATCATTCGAAGCTTTCTAATTTACGGGACTTTGCTGATTTTGGGTAACAAATGGGATTGTGTCCGAACGTAGATTCTGAATCGGAAGAAGATCATATATATGTGATTGATGACTTGATTTCATCTGTTTTGGTTGTGATTGACGATTTCAAAAACCCGAAGTAGTTGTTCTTCCATTAGTGATTTTTCTATTGTTAAAAATTCGATCTTTTTTTGGATTTATCTGTGTTTTTGAGAATCACGCTTCATCTCCAGTTGATGTTCGACGAGAAGTATGACGTCGGTGAGTTGGATGACTCGGTCATCGAGTTGGAGTTTCCGAGTTTGACTCGTCCTTGAAATGTCTTCCTTCTCTTTTCAAATCAAAGGTGTGGTAGCCACAAGTGGCGGTGCTAGCGAAGCCGTCGATCAGAGGATTCGTTACTCACTGTGGGTGGAATTCGATGCTTGAGAGCTTGTGGTTCGGTGTTCCGATGGCGATGTGGCCGCTCTACGCAGAGCAAAAGGCAAACGCGTTTAAGATGGTGGAGGAGCTGGGATTAGCGGTGGAGATACAGAGGTACTTCGGAGAAGATCTTTTGGCTGGAGAAATGGAGACGGTTACTGCAGAGGATATAGAGAGAGCGATAAGGCGATTGATGGAGCCGGAGAGTGACGTCAGGAATAGGGTGAATGAGATTGCTGAGAAATGCCATGTGGCGTTAATGGACGGCGGATCTTCTTCTTTGCGAAAGTTTATTTAAAATGTGACAGATAACTTTTTTTTTTGTTTTTTTCTGTTATTAAAACGACACCGTTTCACATTAACGGACACAATAAACACCGTTTAACGTCTTCTAAACGGCTGTTAACGTTGACTAATTTTGTATCTAATGTGGCCGAGTCAACATGAGTATGTATCTATTTCAACTCATTAAGAAGTTTGTATTTCTTTTGGCGCAAAACGGATAGTTCGTGATTATTATGACCGTTTTCCCGTTTTTAAATGGTTGAAAGGCTGTTTTCTCCTCTCAATTCTAAATTGTTTTTGATCTCTTAAGAAAAACTAATTCAAATTTTCATCATGATTAAATCTTTTTTAAACGGACATATATTGATCAAAAAGGATAATTATTGTTAAAGAAAACATGCATCGTTCTATATTATCTTTTATATGTGACTAGATTTAGGATCCACATATATGCGGGTTTATAATTTATTATTTTATAATCTGTGAAAAAAGACAAAAGCAGGAAAAAATAGAAAACAAAATCAGATCATCCATAAAAAAAAATTGAAAACTCTAATACAAAACCACTGATTGAGAAATTTAACAGTTATTTATTTATTTTGATTCATTTATTATCGGATTTTCAATTAAATTCTATAACATATTTCAAATAATTAGTTTTCCTATTCCCATTTGAATTAGATTTAGTTTTTTTTTACTATTTTGCTATATCTATTTTTCAAAATTTTGATGAATTGATTATCATATTTCTATTTGAACTATTGTTACTCTTTTAATATTCTATAAACCGGGGGAAAAAAAACTAAACACGAAAAAATAGAAAACAAAATCAGATCACTTGTAAAAATAAATAAAATAAGATTGAAAAAATCGATGCGAAATCACTAATAAAAAAACATAACAATTAGTTATTTTATTTTGATTCTCCTATATTTTCTTATATTATATTATTTTCAATTAAATTTGGTCACATTTTTTCAAATAATTAGTTTTTCATATTCCTATTTGAATTAGGTTTACCTTTTATTATGTAGTTACTCGTATTTATATATATTAAAATAATATTTATTTTTTATTTGGGTCAGAATAAGATTTGTTTTATAATCTGATAGATACAAATATATAAGTTTTTTTTAAAAATAAGATTTGTTTGACAAATGGCAAAATATAATTGGAAAAAAAATTTACATGTGTCAAAATCTGATCGATCGGATGTCACATGTCACGATTGTGTTAATTACAACGTTTGACGCATCAAACTTTATATAATAAGATATTGAAGCGGTGGATTCGAACCTTAGTTCCTTTTTTTTAATACACTATTTAATCAGTCCAAAAAAAATGTTTGCTTGTGGCCTTACTATTTTATATAGTATAGTTTGAATTTTTATAAATCTTAAGATATGGCTTTATTTTTTAGTAATTTTTGTTTGTTTTGAAATTTTTTAACTATGCCATATGTAAAAAAAAATTCAAAAATTTTGTTTGGTAAGATCATGAGTTTGAATATTTGTTTTCTAAAAGATCAAAATGAGATCTCCTCGCCATACTATTTGCTCCGTCGGATCATTCTCACCGCATTCTAACACCAATTCTATTAAACGGTGACAACTATGGACGATGGGCAAAATTCGCTCAAAACAATCTTTGCGCCAAAAAAAGCTTGGCTTCATCGACGGGACCATTCTCCCAGCCGCCATCTACCTTCAACGATTACACCGGCTGGGTTACCATCAACTAAAGTATAGAACCCAAAAATCATAACGTTATCTTGGTTGTTGACAACGCTCGTGTGGTGTGGGAGAGTTTGAGAACTCGCTTCTCTGCAGGCAACGCACTACGAGTACATCAACTGAAGGCTGGTCTAGTGACATGTCATCAAGATGGACAAGAAGTTTTGGCATATTTCGGCAGGCTTAAAGTCATGTGGGATGACCTCGAGATATATGAACCTAAGATCAGATGCTGTTGCAACAATCGAACTTGTCCAATTTTAATCAAACACAACAAACGACGTGATTATGAAAGAATCCACCATTTTCTCATGGGTATAGATGCCTCACGTTTTATCACTACTTCTACTAATCTTTTGAGGCGTCTAACTCATGAGCAGGATCTGACTCTAGATCAAATTTACTCTAAACTCATCACTGAAGAACGACATATCACTGTCTCTTGCAGCAAGAAAGAGCGAGTGGATGATGTTAGTTTTGTAGTTCAATCTTAAGTGAATGTGATTGCATCTGTTACATGAACCCGGAAAAATCTATAATGAACTCATCGTAGTCGCACAAATCACACCGCTGACAATTACTTTGTGTTGCACGAATATCCTAAAAGGTGGTATGAATCCAATAATGGAACTTTCTCTCGCTATAATAAAGGTCGGGGACGTGGACGAGGCATAAGACGTTTTGTCCCACCTCAAGAAAACAATGCCCAAACCGCTCCCACAATGACTCCTCGGGTATTCCAAGTGTTAGAAAGGAGGCATGGAATGCGATTGTCAACTTGCTCAACCTTGAAAATTCTCCCTCATCCGAGAAACTCTATGGTAATGTTGGTTTTCTTTTCGACTCCGGTGCATCACACCATATGACGGGTGATATCGAACTCTTGAGTAATATGCGAGATATTCTTCGTAGTATCATTGTTTTACCCAACAATAAACACTCATTTGCTACCAAAGAAAAGTCACTTCATCTCGATGGCGATATGACTCTCAGCCACGTGCTTAATGTGCCAGATTTATCATGCACACTTATCTCTTTAGCTCATATGTTACATGAGTTTTCTTGTTTTGCAACTTTCACTGACAAGTTTTATGTGATAAATGACCATTTTCGAAGATGCCGATTGGAGCAGGTGAGGAAGAGAACAGTGTTTATCACTTCCGCGGAGTTGTTCCAACTAGAGCACACAAAATCACGACAATAGCTGAGGCGACCTTGTGGCATCACCGTTTGGGGCATTCTAGCAAGAAAGTGTTGTCTACTTTTCTATCTAACTTTTTTTCCAGTGGTTAAGATGACTACCGTTTGACTTTTATTTGAAGTAGTTTCTGCTAAGATTTTGAACTCCATCAAATGGATGTTCGCAGCGCTTTTCTTTAAAGTGATTTAGATGAATAAATATATATAAAACCTCCTCCAGGTTTTCAACCATCTGATCTGTCACTTGTTTGTAAGTTTCACATATCATTGTATGGCTTGCGTCAAGCACCTCGTTGTTGGTTTGCTAAGTTCTCCAAAGCTTTGATCACTATGGTTTTGTCCAATCTAAATCATATTACTCTCTCTTTAATCGTGTATGTTGATCTATAGTTCTTCACATCATGATATATGTTGATGATTTGGATATTATCGATAATGACTATGCCGTTATTTTGCAATTTAAAGATTATATTCATAAGTGCTTTCACATGAAGTATTTGGATCCTCTAAAGTATTTTCTGGGGATTGAGGTAGTTCGTGGACCTGATGGCATTTATCTTTCTCAGCGTAAATACTCCTTTGACATCATCTTTGTGTGTGGTTTTACAGGAGCACGTCTTGTTGATACACCAATTGAACAGAATCATAGACTAACTTTGATCACTGGACCTCTCTACAGTAATCATGTGCAATATCTTCGGCTTATTAGTCGTCTTGTTGATCTTGCGATGACTCATCCCGAACTTAGCTATTCGGTTCATATTCTTGTTCAATTCATGCAATCTCCATTTCAAGCTCATTGGGATGATGCATTATATGTTGTCCAGGTTAGGGAATTTTGTTGTCCTCTAGAAGCAATCTTCGACTCACATTTGATTATGATTGTAATTGGGCTACATGTCCTCTCACTTGTTTCTCTCTCAGAACTTATGTTGTTCAGCTCGAAAATTCACCAGTTTCTTGAAAAACCAAGAAGCAATGCGTCGTGTCTCGTTTATCAGCTGAAACTGAATATCGCTCCATGGGATCGACAATCCAAGAACTAATGTGGCTTAAGAAAGTTCTTCTCACTTTCGTTGTTTCGCATGACACCCCATGTAGCTTGTTTGTGATAGCAAGTCCTCTCTTCATATAGCCGCAAATCCGATTTTTCACGAATGCACGAAACATGTCGAGCTGGACTGCCAAGATATAAAATTACTAATGGAAATATTTTCACATCTCATGTTCGCACGAATGAACATATTGTCGATCTTCTTACTAAAGCTCTTCGACGATAACAATTTCTTTACTTACTTGACAAGTTGGGCGTTCGTGATCTCCACGTTCTAACTTAAGAGGTTATTAAGATATTTTTCATTATTATCTAGAAGCATATATTGTATATTTCCTTATCTTTTAGGAGTTTAACCTAAATCTCTTGTATTATAAATACTCTCTTCATAATGAATATACGACCCAAAATGTTCTCCCAAGTTTGGCACTCACCAACGAAGGGATTGATTTCCTCAGAATTTATCTCAATCTCCCATCTAAGATTGTTCCTGCTACCTTGAAGAAACAATGGGGAGGCCACCCGGCGATTGAAGCAATTAAATTACATATTCATGGCCATTGCATATTGGCTGTAGAAGTTTGCAACAAGATGGTCAGACATTTTGCTACTTGTATCTTCTTACTTTAGTTTTTCATGCCAAAGATAAAGGCTTACATAGATAAGTTATCAAATGTTTAATATGTTGGAATTCGTACCAATAAATCGATTTTAGGTTAAGATGGTTTTGGATCCTATTCTAATGTAAATATAAATGTGGAAGGTATTAACTTTTGCTCCAAACAGATATTAAAAAGCATTATTATATAAAAAAACATAGATGATACACAAGACAATATATACAAACACAAAAGGAAAGAGCCGTCTCCTGCTCATAAGTCGTAAATTATTATGTACATGTACAAAACCTGACCAAGCCTCAATTCACAGGCTCAAATTGCAACATTTGAGTTTTGTCCCTCTTTTTTTTTCATGTTTTCTATGTACAAAACATGTTTTTTTCTTTTCTTTTCATGATTCAGATTCATGTTTTTTCTCCTAAATAACTCGGTAGACCCCGTTGATCTCTGATTTCTCAGACCACGCTTTCAAAGGAGACTCTGAGGTGAGAAGGGTACCTAGGCTTTGGGCACGAAGTGTTGGCAAGTCCTTGCAGCAACTTCACCACGTCGCTAACTTCATCGAGGAAGTACTTGGCTTTGCTTGGTTTTCTACCCACTGTGCATGCAAATATCTCTGTAGACATTGACGATGATTGAGCCGAAAGGGTTGTTGTTATGCTCTCAAACATCTCCTCGTCCGATCTGTCGTCTCCAATGCATACCACAAAATCCGGTGCCTTCCCTTCTTCAAGCATTCTGCTAAGAACTTTCCCGGTGACGAGACCTTTGCTTACACCCTGTTACTCCAAAGATCTCAGTTTAGGACTATGTATAAACCAGGCAACATAAGGATCGTTTCAATTCAATGCAATGAAACAGGGACATTATAAATCATAGAAGATTTGGAGATATTTCTCTATGGATCATTGTGTTATGGGTTCTTTATTGTTCATCAACAGAAAATGGTGAAGAAGGCGTATTACCTGAGGCTTAACTTCAACGATTTGGTGGCCTCTGTTAACAACAACCGGTTCATTCACAAGAACAGTTTCTAGATGGTCCAGTAGTTCCTTGGCTTGACAAGAACCAAAGTCTGGGTCAGCATCTTGGTGATGCCACACCATAGCACTCTCTTTCGCTTCTATATTGGATCCATCGGTAGTCTCCGTATATAGTCTCATAATAGGTTCCACTATTTTCTTCCATTCAAGGTCATCAGATAAGCCGCTTGTTTCCCAGTCAGAAGACTTGTTCCACCTGCATAACAATTTTACAAAGATTGTCTTCTAAGTTTTTTTTTCCCACCAACCAAAGTTTCACAAACTATCAGAATTAAGACAAACCAGTGACATACCTTATGAAGTAACCGTGTTCAGCTGCTATTCCAAGATTCTCACACGGTGCAAGCCACTCGCTCAAAGAAACTTTCCCCCTCCCACTAACAATAAATATAGTGTTATTAGGATCACCACACAGTGTCTTCAACGCAGATATAACTTCAGCACTTGGGTCCTTTACGATCGAGGCCTCGGGAACTAAAGTACCGTCATAATCAAGAAATATAGCTCTCTTGCTCGATCTTTTGTAAGCACTAACAGTTTGCTCAATGGATAGCCTTCTGAAATTAGGAGAGAGAGCGACGAGCCTAAAACCCAAACCCCAACCCACACCCCAGCACCGTTTACTGTAATGATCTCGAGATGCCCTCTCCAAATCCTGCGAAAAGCTGCGGGACCAATATGCCACATCATGTGTACTAATGTAGTGATAGTGTTTTTTATGTCGTAGTTGCTTCTCAAAATCAGACATGGTGACAGCAGAATATATTGAATCGGCTACCGCATCAACGTCCCAGGGATTAACCCTAATTGCACCACTTAACGAAGGCGAGCAACCAATGAACTCAGACAGAACAAGTGTGCTTGTGCGAGGAGAATCGTCACTTAGTCCCAGAGATTTATCCATGTTAGGAGTTCCCTGCCGACAAACAGTGTACTTGTATGGAACTAAATTCATCCCATCCCTCACTGCATTGACTATGCAGCATTCTGCCAAGGCATAATAGGCAGACTTCTCAAACCGTGGAACAGGACGGTCGATCAGAACCACTGGCTCATAACCAGGCGAACCATAACGCTCGTTGATCCTTTTAACAGTATAATACGTCTCTTTCTTTGCTTCTTGAACGTCTTTACCTGAGCCTCTGGCTGGGTTCACAATCTGAACAAGAACTATTTTCCCTAGCATGCTAGGGTATTGCTGTAGGAGGTGTTCAAAGGCCAAAATTTTTAGACTTAAACCTTTGAATATATCCATGTCATCAACACCGAGAATTACCTTTTTACCCCGATACTTTTCTTGGATCTCTTTCAGCTTTTCAGTTGTAGCAGGAAGATTCAGAACGGATTCCAGCCTTCCCATGTGAATACCTATAGGAAGAATCTTCAGAAAAACTGTACGGCCCAAGTAGTCAAGCGCAATATGCCCTCTCTTAGATTCATACTCCAATCCAAGCATTCTACAGCAGCATGACAAGAAATGCCGTGCATAATCAAAGGTGTGAAAACCAATTAAGTCACAGTTTAGGAGCCCCCTTAGTAGTTCCTCTCGAACAGGTAAGGTTCGATAAATTTCTGAAGAAGGGAATGGACTATGGAGGAAGAAACCAAGCTTAACCCTGTGAAAACGCCTTCTCAAAAATGTTGGGAGAACCATTAAATGATAGTCATGGATCCAGATATAATCTTCCTCAAGATTAATCACACCCATTACCTTATCAGCAAATATTTTGTTGGCAGAAACATATGCCTGCCAAAGACCACGATCAAAGCGTTCACCATGATCGGGGCACATGGGTAACATGTAGTGGAAAAGTGGCCATAATTGCTGTTTACAAAAGCCAAGGTAGAACTTTTTATGCACATCTTGTGGGAGGAAAGTCGGTACGCAATTGAATTCCTCGAAAACTTTTTGGGAAACCTCGTCTTGCTCACTAACATCAACATCTGTCCTGAGTGATCCAACATAAATGACTTCCGTCTCTGGAGAAAAGCCATCCTTCAGATGTAACATGGGAGAATCATTGTCCAGGCTGAATTTCCACTTTCCAGTCTCTGAATCCCTTTTACCATTTAAAGGAAGAAAGTTGGCCACTACGATTTTCCGCTCACGGCAAGGTAATGAAATGACATCTGAATCGCCATCGCTAATTCCATATCCATCAACATCAGAGATGATGCCAGGAACAGTCATCACTCTTGGTAGAGCTCTCGGGGTCTGAGGAATGTCCAAAAGATCCCCAGAGGCCAAGTCTAAGAGATTACCAAACGATTTTGACCCCATTATTGGAACAAAGAATCATGAAAGGTACAACTCCCAAGATGGAAAAAGATCCCAAGCAACTATGCTTTATACCTAGAAGTACAAAAGAGAAGTCCATCTCATTAGAATTTTCAACAAATCAATACAGGGTTATGTTCCAACATCAGCAATGGATGCTAACAATCTAATTTAAAAATTCAAACTCATAGGTTATGGAGATTACAAAGCACAGAGAAGGTTTTGTTTCAATGAGAAAAAACACATGAAATTTGAGAATTTCTTCATGTTATTGCAAATATGTAAAGATAATCAAGTCTCAACATGGCACAACAGTTCCATTACTAAAAGGAAGTGGAAGTGTGCATATAGGTAAAGGTAGAAACTACTTCACGAGCAAACTATAACGCGTCAAAGAATTTAATCTCCAGATCATAGTATTTCTTTCACTAAATCTTCTCAAATGGAAAAAAAATTAAAAAAACAATATTTCACTGTTCTTGACCAAATTAAGAAACCCGATCCTTCCCAGTTAAACACCCAAAATCCCCAATCCCTAGGGCTAGTTTCCTCATAACCCATAGGATCAGAAGAAACCAGAGAAGAAAGGACCAGACGGCGATTCAACAACTAATAAGGAAGATCAGAGGAACAAAAAGTAAACGCTTAGGAACAAAGTCAAAAAGCTGCTCACCAAGGTAAGACACAAAAACCACCGGTGGTCACCGTCTGAGAGTTTTTCTCCGTCGTAGTTCCCCGTCACCGGCGTTTAAAAGTATCGATCCGAAGGGAAGAGACGAGAGAGAGAGAGAGAGAGAGAGAGAGAGAGAGAGAGAGAGGATATTCTGGGAGACAGAGAAGAAGACTATACTTATTAATATTATATAATGAGTTGATTCAATCTTTAAAGTTGGATAAGTTCGATAGACTCATAGACTCATAGTCATAGACTCCTATTTTTTTTTTTCGTTTTCTTTTTTTTTCATTTTTAAACTTTTTTTATTTTCTTTGTCGACATTTTCTAATCTTGGATGGATAAGATCGTGTAATAGCAAATTCACAACTTTCGTAGAGATATACGAGTTTATTATACTTACACATATTTTTTAATAAAATTAGGGAAAATGATTAAAATAATTTTTTTTTTTAAATTATTTTATTCTTCTGAAAACAGAAAATTCTACAAATAAATACCAAATTTTTTAAAACATTTAAAACTTTAGATGCTTTTTTTTTATAAATGAAACTTTAAATGTTTTTTCCTTTTTTAGAAAAAAAATAATTCCATCAAATAATCAAAATAATTTTTCAAAAAATAATTACACCCATAGATATTTTTTTGAAAATGTTTACAATATATGTAATTTCTTGTTTTAGGCAAATTGCACATAGACAAAGCAAATTGCACATAGACAAAGGGAAAAAGGTCGTTTAATTCCTCAATTATTTGCAATTGAAAGATTTATTCTCCAACTAACGTAGTTACAGATTAAATCCCCAAATTAACGTTGATTTTGTAAATTTAGGTTTGATAAAAGTCAACGTTAACTAAGAAAACGGAGATATTGGCGTTGACTTTTTTTAGTCTAATTTTGCGAAGTCAACGCAAATTTAAGTAATTAAATTGTTAACTAAAAGTTGGAAAATTAATCTGCAAAATTTCAAAATTTGGAGAATTAAATGATATTTTCATAATCATTTGAAAAATACCATCAAGTATTTTTTTAAAAAATATATCATTTTCATTATATTTTGTATATCCAAAATGTAGTATATTTTATTGAAAACGATAGTTTAAAAATACACAAAAATTATTAAGATTTCTTCATAACAACGATAAAAAATTTGACGCGGCAATAAAAACTATTGAATTTGGAAAAATATATTATATATCGTTTAATTGTATATACAGCTATACAATTAAACAACATATAAAAATATTATATGTTATTTCATTCATAATAACGATAAGAATTGTCATATTATGTCATTTAATTGTATTTATCCCCTCCATTTCATATTATATATCGTTTAATATATAAATATTATAAAAACTTATACAAAATTAGAACTAGTATAATATATTAATGTTATAAACATATAACATTGATATATATAATTAAATACAATTATAACATTAATTGTATTTGTCCTTTAATTATATAAGTTCTTAAAATATTAATATCTATAAATACTATTTTTATATATTTATGATATTTTTTTTTCCAAATTCCAAATTGTCAGTAAAAACTATTAATTTTGGAAAAAAATATCATAAATATATAAAATATTAATAAAATTATTAAATTAAAATACTGAAAAAATTTAAAAAATTATAAATTTAAATTATAAATAAAAATTTTGAATATTTTTTTTTCAAAATAAATATGATATATTAGAAAAACTAAAATCAATATATATGTATATATTTTTATATTAAAATAACTTAATATATGTAAAATTATACGTTTTTAATATATTTAATACGTCCGGATCGGGATTCGGATATCCGGACCTTGAAATTTTACTATCCGGATCCAGACCGGACGTCTCGGATATCCGTATTTTCGGAGCATATATGAACGGATACCGGATCGGATACCAGATCCCGGATAATAATTCGACCCCTAGTTTCTACTGTCACGTGACAATTTTTATCGTTGTTATGAATAAATCTTAATAATTTTTATGTGTATTTTTTAAACTATCATTTTCAATAAAACATATTACATTTTGGATATACAAAATATAATGAAAATGATATATTTAAAAAAAAAATATTTGATGGTATTTTTCAAATGATTATGAAAATATCATTTAATTCTCCAAATTTTGAAATTTTGCAGATTAATTTCCCAACTTTTAGTTAATAATTTAATTACTCAAATTTGGGTTGATTTCACAAAATTTGATTAAAAAAAATCAACGTCAACATTTCCGTTTTCTTAGTTAACGTTGACTTTTGTCAGATCTAAATTTACAAAATCAACATTAATTTAGGAATTTAATCTATAACCACGATAGTTGGGGAATAAATCTGTCAATTACAAATAATCGAGGAATTAAATTTTACCGTAGACAAAGCAAATTAATGCCTAATATGCTCTCGACGCTTGGTTTCATTTAGTTAGAGTAAGAAGAAAATCCAACTTCTCGTCGCACATGCCAGTTAGACTCATAGTCATAGACTCCTATTTTCTTTTTTCTTTTTCTTCTTCATTTTTAAATTTTTTTTATTTTCTTTGTCGACATTTTCTAATCAAGAAAATCGTATAAAATTTTTTTAAGGTAGTATGCACTGACATTTTAAACCTCCAAAATTTATCACTAGTACTTTATGTTGGACCAATTTAATCATCTTTAATTAAGGCTTCCTGGGCCAAATTAATTAAAAGATTAATTGGTAAAATGTGAAGAGAAATGGACAAATGATAAACCACTTGGATTTAATTGTTTAAGTGTGTTTTATCATTTGTCTCACATTGCTTAGATTATAAAAAATCAAATGATATATAAGAGAGGACACACACTTCTATGTGCAAAAGTGTGCACCTAGAAAGAGAGATGGCCAAGCCACACGCGCGCCGCCGCTGCCGCTCTCTCGGCTCGGCATGGCACGTGGCTCGTGGGCTTTATATTTGGCATTTGGGATCAGATTCTTTTTTGGTCAATGTCAACACAAAAGTCAACACGTTTTGACTGTACAACGTGTACAGTGAGTTTTCAACCTCCAAGGCACTCTGGAACGCTCTGGATATGAAGTACAAGTCCTTTAATGTGGGCTCTGGAAAGTTCACCACCGCGAAATTCTTGAACTACAAAATGGTGGATTCAAAACCCATCATGGAACAAGTTCATGAGCTTCAAATGATCATCCAAGAGATGGCCGATGAAGAAATGAAGATCTGTGAAACTTTCACAGTGAATTGTTTCATCGAGAAGTTACCTCCTAATTGGGTGGACTTCAAGAACTATCTCGATCATAAGCAAAAGGCTTTGACTTTGTCAAACTTGATATCCAGGCTACAAAATGAGTCGCTCAAGCGAAAATCCATCACGGATATCACTCATGATGCTAATGTAGCGGAGTACAAGAGGAAGGGAAAAGACAAGTTTGTTCCCAACAAACCTGTGCCAAACAAGATCCCTCCTCAGACATCCACAACCTTCAAGAAGCCGGCTTTCCCGAAGAAATTCGCAGGGAAGTTCACCTACTGCAGCAAGAAGAGGCATTTGGCTTCCGAATTTCTTAGAAAGGCAAAGGACGCTCAAGCAAACCTGACCAAAGCTGACATGTGCGCGGTGGTCACGGAAGCTAACATGGCTGAGGAAAACCCTAAGGAATGGTGGTACGACACCGGTGCCACTACCCATATATGCATCGATAAGACGATGTTTAGCACCTATCAAAAGAGCAAGGGTGATAATCAGCTCAGGATGGGGAACGTGTCAAAATCCAAGATTAAAGGCACGGGAAAAATCGTGTTGAAGATGACTTCCGGCAAGGAACTCACTCTGAACAATGTGAAACACGTGCCAGACATGAGGAAGAACTTGATCTCAGGGACCATATTGGACAAGCACGGATTTGCCGCCAACTACGAGTCCGACAAGCTGATCATCAAGAAGCATGGTATTTTTGTAGGTAAGGGTTATGAAAAGGACGGACTTATCAAAATGTGTGTTCAGACAGTCCTCCGTAACAATAATGTAACCACTTCCAAAGTTTCAATGAAAAAGAAATAAGTTGCTTATTTGACTGAGTCTGATAACATTTGGCATGAACGATTATGACATGTGAATTATAAATCTATACAAAGATTAATTAATTTGAACATAATTCCGAAATGCAAAATAAACAAAGACAAATGTGAAATTTGTGTACAAGCAAAACTTACAAAAACACCATCACCTCATGTTGAAAGAACAACCGAACCTCTTGGTTTAATACACACAGATTTATGCGACTTAAAGTTTTTACAAACAAGAGGTGGTAAAAAGTATTTTGTAACATTCATAGACGATTGTACAAGATACTGCTATGTATACCTATTACGTAGCAAAGACGAAGTCTTGGAAAAATTCAAAGAATACAAGACTGAAGTCAAAAACCAACTTGGAAAAACTATTAAAATAGTTCGAAGTGATAGAGGAGGTGAATATGATGGACCTTTTAATGCATTATGTACTGAAAAAGGCATTATCCATCAAACCAATGCTCCCTATTCACCAGAATCCAATGGAGTTGCGGAACGAAAGAACCGTACTCTAAAAAAAATGTTACAGGAATCTGGGTTAGCCCAGAATCTGTGGGAGGAAGCTTTGCTCACCACAAACTATATCCTTAACAAAATTCCTCACAAAGTCACTGGTAAAACACCATATAAACTTTGTAAAGGTAACGTACCTTCGTACAAATACCTCAAAGTGTGGGGGTGTCTCGCAAAAGTCGCAGTACCACCTCCTAAAAAGGCCGCAATCGGACCTAAAACCGTTGATTGTATATTCATTGGATATGCACACAACAGTAGTGCTTATCGGTTTCTGGTTCATAAATCAGACATACCGGATATTCATGTAAACACAATCATGGAATCAAGAAATGTATCTTTCTTTGAACACGTGTTTCCTTGTAAGGATAAACAAGGGTCAAAGCGAACTCGTGAAGAAAGAGATGTCACGGCCTCTGTAAATGAGGCAAGCACTTCTAGGACATCATTTAATGATATAGAAGAAGTGGAAGATGAATCTAGACGTAGCAAAAGAACTCGCAAGGAAAAATCATTTGGTGAAGATTTCTTAATGGTCTTTCTCCTCGAGAATAAACCAAGAACATTCACTGAAGCTATGTCTACACCAGACGCACCTTATTGGAAGAAAGCAGTCAATAGTAAAATTGACTCGATTATGCAACATCATACTTATGATATAACCGAGTTACCACCAGATTTTAAACCACTTGGGTGTAGATGGATTTTCAAAACAAAATTAAAAACCGATGGCCTAATTGATAAGTACAAGGATCGCCTTATGGTACAAGGATTCTGACAAAAAGAAGGTCAGGATTTCTTCGATACCTATTCTTCGGTAACGAGAATAACTTCAATTTGAATGCTGATAGGAATTGCAGCATTACGAGACCTCGAAATCTACCAGATGGATGTAAAAATTGCCTTTCTAAATGGTGATTTAGAAGAGGAGATTTATATGAAACAACCCGAAGGTTTTGTAGTCCCCGGACAAGAACACAAAGTCTGTCGACTTGTGAAGTCTTTATATGGATTTAAACAAGCCCCAAAACAATGGCATGAAAAATTTGACAACGTCATGATGTCAAATGGATTTCACATTAACGAATGTGATAAATGCATATACATCAAAATTACACCTAGTGCGTATATTTTGCTCTGTCTATATGTAGATGACATGCTCATTATTGGGAGCAACAAAGATATTATCCAACAAACTAAGAACATGCTTAGTGGACAGTTTGACATGAAAGACATGGGTCTCGCAGATGTCATTCTAGGGATAAAAATCATACGGAGGTCTGATGGAATAACTCTGTCTCAAGATCATTATGCCGAAAAAATTCTAGAGAGGTTTAAAAACCACTATATTGGGACGGCAAAAACTCCTTTAGACTTGCAACTTACCTTGTTGAAAAATACGGGTGAAGCAATTCAACAAGTGGAGTATGCTCGGGTTATCGGTACTTTGATGTACTTAACCAATTGTACTCGACCCGATCTAGCACACGCAGTCAATGTACTGAGCCGCTACATAAGTAATCCAGGCAAACAACACTGGAAAGCCATAACAAGAGTTTTAAACTACTTGCGCTACACTAAAAACTATGGCTTGCACTACGGTAAAGATCCGGCAGTTTTGGAAGGATGCAGTGATGCAAACTGGATATCCGACTCCAAAAACTCTAAATCCATAAGTCGATATGTCTTTACACTATGCGGTGCAGCAGTGTCCTGGAAATCTTCCAAACAAACTCTGTTGGCTAGATCAACTATGGAATCTGAATTCATAGCATTAGACAAAGCTGCAGAAGAAGCAGAGTGGCTTCGAAATTTTTTGGAAGATATCCCCATGTGGGAGAAACCAGTTCCGGTACTACGTGTACACTGTGATAGCCAATCGGCTATTGTACGGGCACTGAACACTCTTTACAATAGTAAATCTCGTCATATCCGGAGACGACATAAAACCATTCGACACTTGATCTCGACTGGTGTAATCACAGTAGACTACATAAAATCGGCAGAAAACCTAGCTGATCCGTTTACTAAAGGTTTGCCAAGACATCAAGTAGTTAAATCATCAAGAGGAATGGGTTTAAAGCCTATTAATTAAAGAGGAAGTTTTGATGGAAACCCTACTTACATGACTGGAGATCCCAGAAAATAAGTTCAAAGGGACAACTAATTCAAACTAACTCTAATTACAAGCATTGGAAATTACCCAGTTCCTAAGATGATCTACAGTGCTTCCGGTATAAAAAAGATAAGCGTTGCTTTTAATGATATTCACCATAACTTTGATATATTCGTGGAGTATTACAGGATACTTCATAAAACAAAGACTAATGACATATCACATAGTGAGTGAGAAAAAAGCCGTTTCTAGGAGAATAAATGAAAGGCTATATTCTCTGAATTCACTCATGATATCAGGCATGTTCAAGGCCACAATGAACACAATAGAGAACTAAGTTCTACGAGAAAATAAAATTGGGTTATGACTGTTGTCTAGGTTTACACAAAAATCCGGATGGTTCAAGATATCATGTTCACCATCTGGCCAAGTAAACCTGACAGATATTAACAATGAGTGGTTCAAAGCTGAAAAAATGCAACCATCTCAGACACAGTGATTTTTTGCTTATACTCTCGAAAAGTCCATCTGTCTAGTCTAGTCAGTCTAGTCAGTAGAGTTCTTCGAGTCTGTAAAAATCTTCATTTGTTTAGAGTCATTTCTATTCATGTGGGGGATTGTTGGACCAATGTAATCATCTTTAATTAAGGCTTCATGGGCCAAATTAATTAAAATATTAATTGGTAAAATGTGAAGAGAAATGGACAAATGATAAACCACTTGGGCCTAAGTGTTTAAGTGTGTTTTATCATTTGTCCCACATTGCTTAGATTATAAAAAATCAAGTGATAAATAAGAGAGGACACACACTTCTATGTTCAAAAGTGTGCACCTAGAAAGAGAGATGGCCAAGTCACACGCGCGCGCCGCCCCGCTCGCTCGGCTCGAGGCTCGAGGCTCGAGGCTTGAGGGCTTGAGGGCTCTTGAATGATCAGATTCTTTTTGGTCAATGTCAACACAAAAGTCAACACGTTTTGAAATCAAAAAACGAAATCAAAACGTTTCTCCTTTTTTGCAGAATCATAATGGCTCCGTGTCTTGTGCTCCACGCTCTGACATTACGCCTTGTGATTATTGCCCACGATCTGCGTCCTGTATTTATGATAGAGGAGATGATCACCTCTCTCTTGGCTATTTATACAAGCCTCATTTCTTCTCATTCTTCACTCACTCATCTCTGAAACATCAGAAAGAAAAAACTCCAGCAATCTCTCTCTCTTTTCTCAGTAAGTGTCTCGAGAGTATAGCGTAGATTCTTGGTTCGTAGATTCTATAGTCGAGTGTCGCGACTATAGTCTCACACAGTTTTATCCTGGGATTCAGAATCTCACAGATCCGCCACACTGCGGGAGATTTTATGAATTAAGGAGAGAGATCATATCTCGACTCTATGTTCTTTTAAATCGTTTATATATATATATATATATATATATATATATATATATATATATCGTTTAATCTTCTCATTAATTCGCATTTTTTTAATCCTATTTTTTCGGTTCCTACACTTTAAACCTCCAATCTAACATTATTCACAATATAAACCACCAACATGGCACTATTCTACGCGCCGCCAAAATTTTAAACGGAATAGTAAACGTTGTTAACAGAAAAGTAACTCCGTTTAAAATCAGTTAACTCCGTTTTACTTTAAAAAGGGGCAAATTGCATTAAAAACTTTCAAAGTGGTGACTACTAGCACTTTAAACCTCCAAAATTTGACACTCACATTTTAAACTTTCAAGGTGACAACTTTAACTAAATAAACCTATAAAGTACATTTTTTATTTGCGCCGACATTTTACGGAACGGAATAGTTAACTCCGACAACATAATTTTAATTTATAATTATTTTATTGTACACATGCCATTTTATCAATTAAAATATAATTTATATATTATTTTTATATATTATAATTAATAAATGATTAAAACAAAAAAAGAAAAAAAAATAAAAAAACAATGTTCTTCTTCTTCCTCCTCCGCTCTTCCTCTTTTCTCAGATCTCCTTCAATCGGAGACCATTTATTGTTCCGATTCTTCAAAAATCATGGCCCGGGTTATGGTGGGTGGAGAGGATCTAGGGTTGAGAAATCGGAGAACGGATTGGAGGCGGCGGCGACGGAGGATGACGGCGAGGGTTTATGAGAGAGGGAATCGATAAATTGAGTTTTCTGAAAGAATTAACTTCCAATTTAAGCCTCAATTCATCGTCTTCTTCAATCTGAAACCCTATCTCTTCTGCTATATCGATCGTTTCGCCTACATCTTATGTGACCTTCCACAACCCTAGATCATTTCACATCGTCTTCTTCCTCACGAAATATATTATTCCTAACAGAGTGTTCCTGTCATTGATTTCTTCTTAATATTCATATTCTGTCATTCATCTTTGGAACTACACAAAATAATTAACAACAAAATAGAAATCCAAAATTAAAGACAAAATTTTGATCATCAACATAAATAAAATCTGAAATCGAAATCCATAGTAGAAGGATGAAGAAGGACGAACATTGTTTATGTCAGATTCCTAGATAAGAGATGAAAATTAAAGAAGAAGATGAAGATTAGAGGAAAAGCGGAGGAGGATGAAGAACATAATTATTTTTTATTTTTTTTCTTCTTTTTCCTTTTTTTTTGTTTTAATAATTTATTAATTATAATATATAAAAATAATATATAAATTCTATTTTAATTTATAAAATGACATGTGTACAGTAAAATATTCATAAATTAAAATTATTTTGACGGAGTTAACTACTCCGTTCTGTAAAATGTCGGCGCAAATAAAAAACGTACATTAGAGGTTTATTAAGTTAAAGTTGGCACCTTGAATGTTTAAAGTGTGAGTGTCAGACTTTGGAGGTTTAAAGTTCTAGTAGTCACCACTTTGAAGATTTTTATGCAATTTTCCCTTTTTAAATTAAAACGGAGTTAACTGATTTTAAACGGAGTTACTATTCTGTTAACAGCGTTTACTATTCTGTTTAAAATCTTGGCGGCGCGTACAAAAGTGCCACGTTGGTGGTTTATATTGTGAATAATGTCAAGTTGGAGATTTAAAGTGCTAGTGATAAACTTTGGAGGTTTAAAATATTAGTGCGTGCCATCTTGAAGGTTTTTTATGCGATTTTCCCTTTTCTAATCTTGGATGGATAAGATCGTAATAGCAAATTCACAATTTTCGTAGAGATAAGTACGAGTTTATTATACTTACACACACCTTTTAAATAAAACTAGGGAAAATGACTAGAAAGAATACGGTTAAACGAGTTTACTTAGACGAAAGATAATTCTGACGGTAGGGTTACAAGGAGAAATCAATAAAAGAAATGGAGAAAGACGCGAACGAAAAGGCCTCGCTCAAAACTATCTCAAACAAAAATACGGTTAAACCGTGATGCACTGCAGGCATCGGGAGGTTCAGCCCGGCATCGCGGAGAAGGGGCCATAAAAAATAAATAGAAAATTTGTGGTCCACCGCTCAATCCTTGGTCGTGGGTGGCTTATCTCCGGCCAGTCCATAGACGCAAGGAAGACCGCGTCCAAAGCCAGAGTCAGGAGAAGAGGATAAAGTCAATAGCTCAGAAGCCTCTCCCAGCCAGTCCAACTTTCCGCTACCCGGGGGCCCTTGCGAAGAGTGAATGCCACACAACCTGTCGACCCAGAAGGAAGATAAATCAAGGAAAGCAAAAGTAAAAAAACAACTAAGAGAAAGAGCCAGGATTGATTCTCGCTCACCATTCACCTTGTCGGGCATGTGGTCATCCTAAAAAATAGGTTGGACCACGAATGACGGAGAGATACGCGGAACCGGAGCAACCAGTTTAGGAGGGCCAGTCCACACATGACCTTACACCATTGTAATATGGTGGGCCCATCCTTATCGACTTCTCACCGGAAATAAGAATATGGTGGGCCACGGGCGGCAGATGCAAGGGACCTCTTTGGGAGACCCGGTTGTGATAAGGCAAAGAATTTTCCCACACTGGCTCGGGGAGCTACTCAGAAACTGCCCCTAGTCGGCAATTCCCGCCACCTGAAAAGTTCATTATGGAGAAGCACACAAAATAGGAAGACAAAAATCGCGCGCTGACAACACCTGAAGAAAGACATGATGAACAACAGGAATACATAGACAAAACAAAAAAACGAAATGGGAACGACTTATCATTACTGAAGCATCAAAAATAAGAAAGCTACAAAAAACTTCGACACAAGAAAAAAATCAAGGATGAAATTTAAATAGAAAACCAAGAAGAAATGAGCAAGTGAAAACAGAAGCGACGGAAAGCCACAATTTAGAGCCGAGAAGAAAGCGGAAAGGATGAAACAAGAAACGTATTCAATACATCCATATAAAAATTGCTCTAGCCATTAATGCACTCGGAACGACGGCCACACAAGAAAAAGAAGATATAGTAGATGAAGTGTTAACTCATTGTCTTCAAGAGGAACAATCGATGGTCGACATGTGATTTCTAAGGTGCAGATCTCGCGAAAGAACGCAGCGGCAATGGCAAACCCAACGCGCAAAAAAATTATTTATCCATGAACACGCATGTGTAGACCACGGCATGACTCCAATTAATACTCAAAAGAACGACGCACTTAAAAAAATATCTCTAAAATAAGCTCATAGTCCAAAATGGTTACAAAGGGGATTCCTCTTCCTACCGGTGAGTGATTCCTGACGGTGCAGCTATCCCCTGACGGTGCTGCTAAAGCAACAAGTGCAGCTGCGGTTTAGTATCTCTTCCTCTCCTTGTTCGGAATGGGCTGCTGGGGTGGGAACTGCATCCCTTCGGTCTTAGATCCTTGGGTTATTTCTCTGCTTCTCGTCGGTTGATCTTAAGTATGACTCGTTCCTGATCCTGGCTTGTAGGGATGCATCTGTTTGGTCTTGGCTCTCTAGTTTCGGCGTGGGTCAGTATTAGGTGCCTTTGTCCTTGATGATTTGCTTTCCCTGCTGTTTTGTGGTCGGTATGTGTGTCTCCTTGGTTGAACCTGTGCCCCTAGTAGAGGCTTGCTGTTTTTGCTTGTTTTGATTTTTATGTTCATCCATTCTCCCTCTGGTTGATTTATTGGGGTTGCCTTATCTACCTCCTGGTCCTGTTAAGATGGTGTTTGTCTCGGTGCTGGTTATTTAAGGGTGACTCCTCCTTGGTGAAGAAATTTTTTTCGAGGCAGTTGTTTCCTCGCCCAGCAGCTTAGTGTCCTCTCTCCCCGCTTTCCGAATAATTTTTCTATCGGCGATGCATATCAGCAGCTTGTCCTCGATGGTTTCCCCTCTCATAGGTGAAGTTGTAGAGCGTGGTATTAGGTTGGGTATCAATATGAAGAAGCCTCGGGTTGATTGGGCTCTATTCTATTCTCTTGTTGGTGTGTCTCTTCTTCTCGGCTATTCATTGTGTTTGTCATCCATTTTAAACTTTGTTTTACCCCGGGTCTTGGTTACTTTGGCTTCAAGTGGGTGTGTAGCTCCGTCGTCACTTTCTCCATTGCCATGAAGTCTCCGTGTTTGAGCAAGGTTTCCAAGTCCTTGGTGTTTCAGAGACGTTTGCCCCTTTGTTCTTCTAGAGTTTTAGTTGGTTTGGATGGATTTTTGATTCGGGTTAACAAGCTTTATTAGGTTTATTCTGGTCTTTCGGATGTAAAGGTTTCTCGTTTGGGACTGTTATCTTCTGTAGTAGATTTTTGGCTCCGGTATCGTTTTTTTTTGATAGCCGGTTTGTGGCTCCGGTATTGTTTATTTTAATAGACGGTTTGCGGCTCTCCTTTTGTATTCCAATTCATTTTTAATATTACAATCAGATGGAAAAAAAAAAATTAGTTACCAAGAATTTTATGATTAGGAGAGGAGAAATAACATTTAAAAAAAATGGCAAGGGAGTGCCGAAGCTAATCTTATTATATAAAGTTTGATGCGTCAAACGTTGTAATTAGCACGATCGTGACATGTGGTATCCGATCGATAATATTTTGACCTTATTGAAAAAACAATTTTACACGTGTCAAAATCAAGCTTTATATAATAAGATGTGAGTAACTATATAATAGAAGGTAAACATAATTCAAATAGGAATAAGAAAAACTAATTATTTAGAATTATTTAATTGAAAATAAAATAATATAAGAAAAATAAGAGATTCAAAATAAATAATTAATTGTTAGGTTTTCTATCAGTAGTTTTACATCAATTTTTTTATCTTATTTTATTTATTTACACTGGTGATATGATTTTATTTTCCATTTTTTGTGTTTGTTTTTTTTTTACGGATCATCAAATATTAAAAGATTAACAATTATTCAAATAGATATATAATAATTAATTCATCAATTTTAAAAAAAATATATATATATATATATATATATGAATAGAAAATCGTAAAGTTAAACTTAATTCAAATGAGAACAAAAAACTAATTATTTTAAAATACGTTGTAGAATTTAATTGAAAATCAAATAATAAAAAAATCAAAATAAATGAATAACTTTTAGAATTTTCAATCAGTGGTTTCATATTAAAATTCTCAATTTTTATTTTATGTGAGATCTGATTTTATTTTTTAATTTTTTTAATTTATTATAAAATAATTAATTATAAATCCGGAGGAATCCAGAATCGAGTTAGTAATAAAGAAGGGACATTATCATCTTCAAATATGATTTGTCGTATACTTCGCAACTCACGAGTCACGAACGATATTATCACTTATTTTAATATTAAATTACTAAATAATTTACTTTAAAAATCTGGTCAATTGAGAAGTGTCTGACTTATATTTATCATTTACAATTTTCTTTTTTATATCATTAGAAAATATTATTTTTAATCCATTATAAATGATATATAAGATTAATACTACAAATTAATCTAATTTCATACCGTATTTAAAAATATAACGAATATTTTTACAAATAACTTCACAACAAACGGTTCTTTTTGCACCATATTTACAGTGAACAACTTTATTATTGACAAATAGACTCACAAACGGCTCCACCTGCACCACGACAAATAGACATCCGATAAACTTGTTTTCATTAATATATAATAATTTACATTCATTAGGATTCAAACCCAAAATTTGATGTAAAAATATTAATTAACTCTTGGTTAATCAGTAGACCAAAGGAATTTCTACTACCATATATTATCTTAGAATTAGAATTCAGAACATGAAAAAATGAGAATTTTGAATTTATCTATGTGTATCACATAATAGCAATGGTGAAATTTCCTACAAACCTTAAATTTAGTTTTAAGACTTTAAAATTTATTTTTCTTAAAATGCTTAATTTAATTTATTTTTCGTTAATCCTATTCTTGCTTTCTATACTATTTATATATATATATATATATATATATAAATTAAAAATAACTACAAATTAAAAATCTGATTGATAGATCACACAAATTAACTAATAATTGTGGTTATGTAGATTATTACCGATTACACTTTTTAAAATATCGCATTGACTATAAATTTATTATCTGATTTCGCAAAACTCATAAATAAATAATTGTGAAACAATCCTTTCTAGATCGTAAATTTAATCAATTTTTTTTTGAATATTCTATAATGTCATTCGTTTTTAATTTTTTTTTTACAGCAATTACCATTCGTTGATTAGGGTAAAACATGTTCACCTTGGAAGGGAACCAGTCCGAAATCGAGTTAAAAATAAGTGAAAAATACGGGACTTGCGCTTTATTTTTTTTGCGAGGAAATCAGCCCAGACATTATTACAACGAAGAATCAACGAAATAGAAAATGCAGAAATAAGACAGAAAAATTCCACCAATAAATCAGAAAAAGTTGGCCATGCCTCGTGATCTTCTAACATCCACAATATCTCTCAACAGTTCAAACCTCACAATATGACATCCTTTATCAAGAACATATTTCATAGATTATGTTGAGATTTAAGAAAATATTATTATTAGTATTTGTGTTTGCTAAATTGTGAAGAAAGAAAATTACATTATTGTGTTTCTTTTTTTAGCAAATCATTAATCAAATTAATTTGGTGATTTATTTGTTTTCTTTTCGTAGTAAGAAAATAATCGTTGGAGAATTGATGAGCATTAAGTGGTTTTTTTGAAAAGCAAGTTGATAAATCTATTATAAAAGAAAGATGAATTTTGTGGTCTACGTAGACCTAAGAGCTGAAACGAATAAAATATGAGTTGTTAAGAAATGTCTCCCAACTTCTCTATTTAAACAGAGAGTTGGAAAACAGAAAAGTTGCTGGCACAAGAATGAGTTTAGATGAGATATCTTTGGAAAGAGGTTGATGTCGCTGCGAGGAGCACGGAACAAGGACTTCCGCAAGAAGAAGACATGCATGATTAAGGGAGAGTAAATATTTTACTCGTGATATCTTAGATCATGTTTAGATATATGTGATTTATATCTTTTTGTCTTTTTGATGATATCTAATAAACTATATTTGCAGCCGACGATTAGTGGTTGATTTGAAAAAACCAACCGATACCTCGTTAAATCATGTGTCTTTTTATTTATCTTTAAATTTTTAATCGCTTCCATAAAATCGAATTATCAAATCTAGTCTCTTAGAACTTTTACTAGTTACAATAAGGCCTTGAACCTTTTAAACCTATAAATCGAATACCATTAGTATAAAAGAGAATCCATCCAAAGCATTCTCTGTCTCATTCCAGGACCCATTAAATTGGCAATAAACTGTGTCAGACTATTGGCTTTTTGGCTCCTCCGGGCCATGATCATCAACAAGCTCATCCATGGCTTCCACAAACTGAGCATTTTAACTTTTTCATGACTTTAACATTCTAGAATGTTACCAATCAATATTGAGATACTTAAAAACATTTTCAATCCATTATTCCATTTTAAACTTTAAATATAGTAATTTCAAAATGGAGTTGGGTTCTTCTCCGACAATTTACTCCATTTTCCATTCCTAATATATTTGTTTAGCTAATTATTAATTATTGGTTATACTCTTTATTTTTTCAAAATTACTAATTTTACCCAATTGTTTTATTTTTAGCAATATTTTAATAAAACTATAATGCTATTTTAATTAAAATATTATTATATAAATAAAATTAAATTACACAACAAATATTTTTTTTTTTAAACTAAAAAAACAATTTTTGTCATTGTAATATAAATTTCGTCTTATGTCATTGTATTTTTTAATTAAATATATGTCATTATTACATTTTAAGTTTTTAATTACTTAGGTAACTAATTCTTTTTATTTATAAAATCAATTGTATTTAAAAAAAATTATATATTTTAATTAACTAGATAACTAAAAGATATTGTTTTATACTATTTTTTTATAATGTTGTTGAAATATAAAATGAAAACATCCAAAACTTAAATACCATTTTATAAATGAAATAAAATTAAATAATGAATAGTATTACTTCGTTAAAAAAAAAAGAATAGTATTACTTCAAATATGGAGTAACACTATTTGTAACTCAATTTTGAGATGGAAATGAAGTGAAATTGTAGATATAATTTGAAGTGGAGTTGAAGATGCTGTAAAATTTGTTAATAGTACATGCACTATTACAACTCAAAGTAATTAATATCAAGGTAATTAGAGATTTGATAAGTAAAATTGTCGGAAAAATGACTAATAAAAATTTCTATTTTTTTAAAGTGTTCATTTAATATCCATACATTTTTAAAAGTCGTTTTATTTCTTTAAAAACAAAAAACTCCATTAAAAGTGTTTGTTTTGAACCTCATAAGTTATTTCCATCAAATTGTCAAATGTTTCATACTAAAAGATATTCAAACGCAGTTGTTCATTGTCTTTCTCCAGTTCTCTATTTCTAACATATCCTTTGAAGCTCATCTCGTGCTTCTATCATTCTTGTTTTTTGCCATCCATAAATATAACAGTTTTCTTTCCACCTAAAAATTCATTCGATATTCCTAAAAAGTAGATTTGAGTAATTGATAAAGAGACGGTTTACCCTAAAAATAATTTATCATATGTCGCATTCTATTTGGTTTAAGATTAATTTTAAGTTATCATGGTTTGATCCGTTTAAGTGAAACAAATAAGTTTTATTCAATTGCATATGCCACGTCATTCTCCGTTAGCGGATTAAAAATGACATTTTGACCATTTGACAGAACTAACATATGAGGTTATTACCGAACACTTTTAAAAAAGTTTGGTATTTATTTGAATGTCACCCAACATCAAAAAATTGGGCGTTATCACCATTACCATAGGTCCCGGTTGTTTTCCCTTCGTCATTATTGTTCTCAAATTTCGATTATTTATTTTGGAGACTGTCTGCCAAGGTTTAGCACGGGAGAGGAACTGAGAACTTTTGTTCTCAAGACTAGGCACTACAAGAAAACAGATAAATAAGGACGCCCAAAAATGTCTCTAATCTGTCGCTAATAATGTTTAGCGACGTGTTAACGATAGCTGGAAAAACATTGTTAATCGCATGTCGCTATCTGTTTTCGTCTTTAAAAATGACGCTAATTAGCGACGTTTTATAACATATTTGTGACTTGTTGTTAGATAGCGACGCCATAACTGTCCCTAATTAGCGACGTGTTACGGACGATAATGGCCAATGCAAAATAACAACACACATGTTGTCGCTATTTAACGTCGTATATGTTTGTTGCTAATTACCGACAAAGTACACGTCGTTAATATATCTTTATTAAAGAACAAATTAACGACGAATATTGCGTTGTTATTTAGCCATGTTTTTTTATTACGTCGCTAATTAATGAAAAAAGTTAACGACGATTTAACGACGAGTGAATTAAAATTTAATTAAAAAAATTGAAAATTAATTAAATACAACTAGAGAACCAAACGTGATTTAACAATACATTCTGATACATCAAAATACCTAATTACGAATGGTAACATCCAAAATAGCATAACCAAACACAACACATAATAATTAAGTAGATCATGAGAACACTCCTTGTCTCAATCTAATTACCTCTTCCCCCTAAAAACTCTTTCCTAAAAACCAACTGTACCACCACCGCTTTCTCCTAAAAACCAACTTTACCACCTAATTTTTTAAGTAGTTAACAAAAAATACAAAAACAAAACATAAAACTACCATCAGCTCAATTGTTAAAGAACCGTTCCTCAAAAACTTTGAATCGTTTCTTGTTTTCATCCTTCATTGCCGCCATCTGCTTCTCAAAATCAGTTTTTTGTTGTGTTACAACCTCCTTTGTCGCGTGAAGCTCTTCTTGAGTTGATTGAAGTTGTGCTTGAAGAGTAGTAATCACGGGGCTAGGAGTGAACAATGAGGAGGGTGCAATACATTCTGTAACGGAACCCAAACCATACCGACGTCCCTTCTTCAGCAGGACGATCTGGGAAACAAAAAATATTCTATTAAATTAGTATAATAGTTACTTAAGAAACTAAAATACCATGGAGCTTGAAAATTTGTTTTACAACTAATTAACTATCACAGTAAAAGATATACCAATAGAAACCAGTAATGCCAATCATAAACTTCCAAAAATAAAGAGTTTAGCAGTTATATTGCGTGTATAATAGTTACTTAAATACGTAAAAAAGACTTGGTACCGATTTAAACAGATCATTCATCTCAGTCTTTGTCAGCTCCCGAGGTGTGACATCAGATCCGTCCTCGCATACCGGCATCTGAGATAACCGCTCCTCTGTCTTCTTGTTGACCTCATCTAGAATTCGAATAGTCCGTGGATCAATGATGATGCCATCAGCCTTTCTCTTATGTGTGTCCTCGAGTAGCTCGATGTGCGAAGGAAACTCGCCAGTTTTAGCTAGCTGAAATGTCGGACTTATAATTGTTTCTAAATAATTTATGTATTGAATAATTAAATATATAGTTTACCATCTCATGTTGTCGTCGAATGAACGACTTTTGCCCCATGCAGTGTACAGACAGTCCTCGCCGTCTTGATTGCTTTTCCTCGCCTTTGAATTCCTCTTACTCTTAACAAGGTGCTCTTCACTCTGCCAGTGCAGAAAGAGTAGTTTCCAGACTTTGTCCCCCATCCATGATGATTTTTTCATCCGAGACTTCCAAGACGCAACTAAATTTCGAAGTTGCTTATTTAACTGCTTTTTGAACTTTCTTCGGATAATCTCAGTGTGCATGATATCCCAATTAAAACGTTGCTGCAAAAATTAAAACTAGTATTTTAAAAATCGTGGCTAAGTATTAAAAATAAATTAACTTAGAATTTTAGTGAAAACATACCGCAAATGCCTTAAACCAACGATTTCGCACTTCTGGTGGAGTGTTAGTCCAATTGTAGTATAGACCTTTGTAATCTGCCTCTAATATCTCCCTGATTTGCCCTGCAACTCCATGAGTTAGGTGGAACCTGCAAATTAAATGGTAAAGCTATAAAAATAACATATTGAAATTGAAAATATGTTAGAAATGTAAGTAAAATACAAGTGTATTATATAAGTTATAATAATTACCATGCACCCTCATGATCCTGTGAAAAGTTAGAAGGAGGCACCAGCTTATCCATCTTCTCCCGGCCCGGGCTAAAAAGTAGGTCCTCAGGAGTCATTCGAGATAAAACATCAGTTGATGACGTCTCTGGAACTTCACCATCTGTGTATAGTGTACTCGCTGAAGGAGTTGCTGAGGAGGAAAATGGCGCAAACTCTGAATTGGAAGCAACACTAGTATGAGAGGCCGCAATTGGTGTCTGAGACGAAAAATGAGCACCTACACCAGCCATTGAAACTGGTATCCCAGCCCCACTTTTCCGCTGGGCCATATAGGCCGTGACAGTGTTCCTTTGAGAAGGCATATATATCTGTATAATAAAAATCGTATAAACATATAACAATAACTCATTTAAAGATACAACAAAACACTACTTTGCAAAGCTGTATAAACATATAACAATAACAATATCAACAAAACACTAAAACGCAACTAAAACTTTCACTAACCACACTGATACAAACAGAATCTGTAAACAAGAACAAGAGTCAACATTTTACAATTAGCAGACACATGAAGAAGATCATTATAGATTGGTTTTCAAATCGAAGAAAACAAGGGTCAAAAAATGAGTCAATGACCAAACAAACGGTTGAGAATCTCAAAAGATCAAAAGCTAAAAACTTTTTTTCAGATTCCACACAAAAAAAGATTTTTTATTTAAATTCCCAATTTTTATTTCTCTGAGGAAAACAAAAATTCCCAAATTACAGGTTTTGGTTATGGTGATTGTGATAACTCACCGTTAGAACTTTGACAACAGAGATTTGAGAATTTGACCGGCGCGGATGGAACGGAGAGAAGCCGAAGCTACTCGAGGAACCCCGTACCGTTCAAAGGAAATAAACGAAAGAGAAGGCTTGGCTGGAAATAAAAACCCTAAAGGAAGAGTTGGGAGAAGAGATGATAGTATTTGGAGAAGATTTTGTGGTCCGTGGAGGATCTATGATATATTAGAGAGAAAAGATTATCAGAAATAATTAAAAAAAGAGATAAGAATATGTTTTTATGTATTAATTTTTTTTTGTCAACAAAGGGAAGGAGACAAGATTTTTGGCGAAGCGGTAAGATTTTTGGCCAAAAATTGGCGAAGCGGCAACTTCTAAAAAAGCAGGTAAAATAATTAGAAATTGTCGCTAATTTGTCGTTACATAGCGATGGATTAACGACATTTAAATAAAACATGTCGCTAATACGTGGTTAAGTAGCAACTCTGTAACGACAGCTTGTGCATAGTTGTTACAATGTCGTTAATTATACTCCAAGTTATTGTAATTCGATTTTTGAGAGTTGAATGTGAATATTTATATATATACTATCTTGTGTATATATATATAACTCTTCGATTATTAGTATATATTTTATATGACTATGATAGTTCTATAGATCATTATATAGTATTGGATTAGAATTTAGTAATTAAGATTTCTAATAAAATATTATATCCAAAAATGGTAGAAAACGGGTTTATTTTCCAAATTTGTGGTTGGCATAAAAAATTTTGGGTTTAGGGTATTAAATACGTTGTTAATTCGTTGCTAATTAGCTACGACGTAACAACGTATACCATAAATACGTCGGTAATCTGTCGCTAAAGAGCGACAGATTTGCGACATAAATATGGTTTTATATTACTAATTCATTTTTATCTCATTTAAAAAAACAAATTAGTGATTACGACTTCTAATCAAAGAATATGTCCAAAATTGTACAAAACAGGTTTTTATCTTATTAAAAAAATACATAATCTGCAAATATATTACACATCAATGACCATTATAATACATTAACAACCATTATCATTCAGATTCAGAGCTAAGTTCTTCTGAATCTAAATTTTCTTCTTCGGAATCTATCCAAATATCTTCGAATTCTTGGTTCTGTAAATCAGCTAACAACGTCTCCTCCGTCGTTAGAGCAATCGGAAGAATTTCCTGCATTGTGCCTTGCTGCATAGGGGGATCTTGTTCTGAAATGCCTTATACTCTTCCTCTCAGATTGATTTTGATAACAGTTAACCATGTATTTATTTTATTCTTCATACGAGGGTAAGGAATGTAACACACCTGATCTGCTTGAGACGCAAGAATGAATGGGTCATATTTTTCAAATCTACGGACGGAGTTAACATCGATAACTCCTAGATGATTCTTCCGTATCCCGTGTCCGGGAAGAGGGTCATACCACTCGCACCTAAAAAGAACGCACTTCAAATTAACAAGACCGGGGTATGTTACTTCAATGATTTCCATGAGGATGCCAAAGAAATCTGATGATTCTCCTCGAACACTTATTCCGTAGTTGACAGTTGATTTGCCACTTCCTTGGTTAACTGTGCGAAATGCAAACCCACACGTGAAATACATTGGAAATGTTACAGTTTTCATTTGCGGCCCCTCTACCAACTCTTCAAACCATGTTGGAAATATTCCACCAGATCCAGATTGAACCTGAAAAAGCATTAGTATGAAAACATGTCATATTTAAGTTTGTATATCCTCATAAAGAATGCATTGAACACTTACATAGTATTTCAACCATCCGGCAAATTCAGTATCTCTTAAGTTGTCCACTTGATCATTATTCAAATGCGGGTAAGCTTCTCTAAGTTGCTCGATGAATAAACTGAAAGTAACCAATATTTCAAAGTTTTAATATCGATTTATATGTAATATTGGCGAATTTATATATTGAATTCACTTAAACCTTTCGTATGGCAGAACGGGATCACAATTCTTCAAGATATATGTATGGGCGTGGTGGAGATCATGATCTGTGAACCATACATCTTTTGTTTTGCCGCTTAAGCGCCCTATCTGCGTAAAAACATCTGAGACACCATCAACATGATAAGTTGGTTTCTCTCCTCCATCGTCGTATCGTTTAGGCCCTCTAGCTTTCGTCTGTACATGAGGTGCAAAGTAGTATGATGAAAAATGCGATGTTTCTTCATTTAAGCTCTGAGCGATGATGGATCCCTCAACTCTGCTTGGATTTTTGGCCTTTCTTTTGAGCTGCAACATGAATCGCTCGAAAGGATACATCCAACGGTATTGTACAGGGCCTCCAAGGGCTGCCTCCTGAGGAAGATGGATCGGAAGATGCTCCATAACATAAAAAAAAGATGGAGGAAATATTTTCTCCAAATTACATAATAACACAGGGATGTTATCTTGCATTTGTTGTATCCCCTCTTCCCGAAGCGTTCGAGTGCATAGATCTCAAAAAAATGCTCCAATACCTAACATGTTTCAATAATTTTCATCAGTTTGTAAAGACACATATAAGAATGTATAAATATATTTACAAATTTTAAGAACCTGCGATCGCTGCATGCACATTTTGTGGAATGACCTCGGCAAATGCGAATGGGAGTAATCGTTCCATGAATACATGGCAATCATGACTTTTCATCCCAATTAATTTCTGACCTTTTGAATTAACACAGCTAGAGAGATTAGATGCGTATCCGTCAGGAAATTTCACATAATTTCTTATCCAATGAAATATCTTCTTCTTTGCATCTGCAGATAGCCTATAAATAGGAATAGGAGCCTTTCCATCATCTGTAAGATGGAGCTCTGGCCGGCAACAAAGGTGAGGGAGATCTAATCTTGATTTAAGATTATCTTTCGTCCTACCTTGAACATTGAACATCGTATTCATTATGTTGTCGAAGAAGTTTTTTTCGATGTGCATTACATCAAGATTATGCCTTAGAAGATGATTCTTCCAGTAAGGTAAGTTCCAGAAGATATTCTTTTTATGCCAATGATGTAGGGACCCATATGCATCCCCCTCAGTACTTCCTTTACCCCCGCGATCTATGGTCTCTTTAACACCAAATATTTTCATTTGCTCGAGCATATATTCACCGTCCAACTCTGGAGGTGGATCAGATCTAACCACATTTCCTTTCTTAAACAAATTATTGCTCCTACGGTATGGATGTTTTTTGGGTAAAAATCGGCGATGACAGTCAAACCAACAAGATTTTCGTCTGTTCTTTAGTTGGAATGCATCCGTACTTCCTTGACAGTACGAACAAGATAATTTTACGTGCGTGGTCCACCCAGATAACATCGCGTACGCAGGAAAGTCACTGATGGTCCACATTAATACTGCACGCATAATAAAATCTTGTTGTTGTGATACATCAAATGCAAGAACTCCATTATACCACAACTCGTTCAGTTCATGTATTAGCGGCTGCAGGAAGACATCTAGAGATCGACTTGGATGGTCTGGACCGGGGACTAGGATCGCCAAGAACAAGAATTCTCTTTTCATGCACAAATTGGGTGGCAAGTTGTACGGAGTCAAGATGACTGGCCATAAAGAGTAGTTTCGACCTGATTTCCCAAACGGATTGAATCCATCCGTACATAATCCGAGGTAGACATTTCGTCGCTCGGATGCAAACTCAGGATATGTCGATTGAAAGTGTTTCCAAGCTTCTGCATCAGATGGGTGTGATATTTCTTCATCGGTATAGTGCTCTGCATGCCATCTCATCGGTGTTGCCGTCCTCTCCGATAAATATAATCTCTTCAACCTGTCTGCTATCGGCAAATACCACATCATCTTGTACGGAACTCTAGTTCGTCCACTCGTTGGTTGAAATCTGGGCTTCTTACAAAACTGACACTCTGTCCGATGTGCATCATCCTTCCAGAAAATCATACAATTATCAATACATATGTTGATCATCTGGAAAGGTAAACCAAGGCCCGATACCATCTTTTGTACTTCATAGTACGTTGCAGGTGCTAAATTATCCTCCGGCAAGTATTCTTTAATTAGTTGCGACCACGCATCAACGCAACCCTCCAACATATTATAATCCGTTTTAATATTCATCATCCTAGCATAAAATAACAATGGAGAGTGACCATCTCTACATCCATCATAAATTGGATGATTAGCAGCGTCTAACATCTCATAAAATCCTCTCGCTTCTAAGTTTGGTTCTTTTGCCAAATTTTCTACATTAACCGATCCACGATATGCATCTGTCACCATTTCAACATATTTATTCCCCTCTTCCATATATCCTTGATCGTAACCACTAGTTCCATAACTAGGTTCACTTCCTACATGTTGACTAGTACTACTTGGTGGATCAATAAAATCTTCTCCGTGTGAAAACCAAACATAGTAATTAGGTGTAAAACCTTTATGATATAGATGTTTCCAAACATCATTGACCGACAAAATTTTTCCATTATTGCATTTTAAACATGGGCAGCACAACATACCGCTTTCGATGCAAATTTCTTGATTCCTTGCAAACTCCATGAAATTTTGTAATCCACACTTGAATTCTTCGGTCATCTCACCCGTCTCCTCGTTAATTCGCGAATACATCCATTGTCGGGATTGAAAAATATTTGATCCAGAACTACACATTGTTTTATTTTTCTTTCTTTTTTTCTTTCTAAACTTCACAATCCTTCACTTCTTTATATAGACATTTTTTAAAAATATGAAGGACGAAATAACAACGTATTCAAGATAATTTAGCGACCTATATTGATGTCGCAAAAAATTTGGTATAAGTTAGATACAAGTTAGGTGTGCACGTGGTCTGTGTGTACATATAAATGCGATGTTAATATTTTAAAATACATATATACGTCGTTAATATGTTGGTAAGTAACGACGTCTCTTACGTCGTTATTTTAGCGATGCGTTAACGACGCGAATTATTATATCGTCTTCAAATTGTCGTTAATACGTTGCTAATTAGCATCAGTTTAAGGTGTTGTTAATTAATGATGTGTTAGCGACTTATCAAAAAATATGTCGTGACTAAACCCTTAATACGTCGCTATTTAGCGACAGGTTTTTGATGTTGCTAAAATCTGTCTTTATTTAGCTTGTTTCCTTGTAGTGAGGATGGTGCTTGATTAATGTGGATGTGGTGATCACCTTAATGAGCGCTAAGGACAACGATGAAGTTTAACTCTTCTGCACGCGGAGTTGGAAGCCTTGATATGGACAATGGATTGCATGGTGATGCATCATGAGTTTGCCATTTCCTTTCAGATAAATTATTCAGAGTTAGTGAAGATGGTGTCATATGCGAGATTTGCCATCGCTTTCTCCACATTACTCCCATTTTTTTCAGGCTTAAAAGCTCGTTTCCGTTTTTTCCAATATCTTACATTCCATATGGACATAATGGTAAGGCAGACATTTTGCATGCAACGCTACTTCTCGCTTTTTAGATTTTATGTATGTAAACTATATTTCACCGGTTTGGTTAAACAAACTTTTTGGTTAATTGAAATTCATCAGTTGACAGCAAAAAGTTTGGTAATTATTAGTGGAATATTTCCTTTATGGAGGAACAAAACGATTTTTGAACAAGTTTGGGTATTAAATGAACACATTTAAAAAATTTGATATTTATTTGTGGAGTTTTATGTTTTGATAAGAATAAAACAATTTCTGAAAAGGTGTAGGTATCAAAAAAACACTTTTTAAAAATATGAATTTTTTATAACCATTTTCCCTAAAATTGTCCAAATACAACCTAATGTCATAGGTAATGAAGTGCGCTTGTAATCCAAAAAACAAAAAGCTAATTGTGTACTACGAAACTAAGAGAATTTACCCTAACATAACACAAAATTTATTTTTTTTGTTTCAAATCAAGTTTACCCTAAAAGAATTCTTACGTGAAAATACTTATTTACTATAAATGAATTACATATAAAATTAAAATATTATGATTGTGTTTTCCTTTTCCAATTTTGGGTTTAGATTTCTTCCATTAGAAAAGGATTTTGAGTCATTTTGATATAATAAATTTGTGTTATTATTGATAATTTAAATTGGTGGTGCAAAGTTTGGAATAAAATTTTAAAATGTGCTATTTTAGAGGATTGCCCTAAAATTAACGAATTTTTATAACACATTAATTTTAATATTTAGAGGTTGATTAGTTCTCCCACTAACACCCGCAAACGCTGCATTTTCGGGTGGTAGCGGTTGTTAGCATTTAACAACAATCATGAAAAACGCTTTCTACCGCTTCGTGCCGCTCCAAATCCCTCAAAATCAAAATCTCATTCTCTCGAGCGTTTGCGGTAGCGGGTGGATAATAAAAAAAATTAAAACTTAAAAAAAAAAAAAATTATTTAAATCCAAGATATATAATAAGTTCAACAAAAAAAATTGGATATTATAATCACACCATATTTGAATTTTCTAATATTCACTAACCACTTATCGTAATTTTATATTTATAAAACAAAATTTATAAGGTTCATTAACTAAAATTCTCTAAATAAATTTTCCTTCCGTCCCCAATATATATAACTACTTAGATTCTCCAAATCTAATCTTAATCTCCACAAAAACAAATATTCTCCATTAAAATCATTACTTTCATCCAAAGTAAATAAAATTAAGAAATAAACGTAAATATCATACACATATTGGTTTTTTATGGTCTTTTACATTCAATAGTCACCTATCGATTTTTTCCTCCGTTTTAGTTCTAAATCTAAGGCTTATATTCCATATTTTCTTATATATCATTCTACTAATATTTGGTTGAAATTTTATGTGCATATTTATGAATAATCATTTAGTGATTTATTTATAATTTTTTTTATTTAATCATGTTGAGCTTTTTTATTATAATAATATGATTTTCTATATATTTTATAACTAAACATTGTTTTTTGTGTTAATTTTTGTTTAATCGCTGCCACATCTGCTGTCAAACCAGTGATAAATATCCCGCAAACGCAATCGTTTCTAACCGCTACACAAGTCGTATAAATCATTTAATAACACTTGAAACCGCAACCACCCGCTTCCACAAACTCCCGCATCTGTAACCGTAATCACTGCAGTTCACCGTATCTGTAGCTTCCTCAATCCAGGTTTGCTAGGCGTCTTCCGATCTCGCTTTCTTCGGCTTTGTGTGTCATCTCTGTGTTTTTCCTGTTTCCTTTTTTGTATTGTTTTCTCTCTGATTTGACTTGTAGGATCCATATATTCGTACTTTGGCGACATCTGGAGTTGTATGTGTGCAATTCTTGGGTCTAATTGAGTTCTCTGTGCGGTTCCGTTCTGGTTAAGTCATCGTTTGGGTTTATGTGTGGCGGAGGGGTGAATCTCTTCATCGGAAGCTTTTGTATCGCGGTGATTGGTTCTCTTGGCCTTGATCTCTCTCCCTGTTGAGGCTTTAGCTACTGTGAGTTGGGATTTGTTAGTCTACCGATCTCTCTGCTGACATCAGAGGATTGAAGTAAGGATCTTTCTTCTCTTCTCTTCGATATTTGGGTCATGCTCGAAGGCTGCCTCCGGCTTCGACGGCTTTCGAGTATAGCTTCCTTCTTTTCTGTTTTCGCCGGTTGAAGTTTGGAGTGGTGCATGGCTCTCTTCTTAGTCTCTTGGGAGGTGATTGGCATTTGGACTGTGGGGACTTTAACAACTCTTACAGTTCTCAAAGTTATAATTTCTCCAATCAGGCTTTTTTTACTGTACTGTATTTTAAAGTCGTGAAAGTCTTTTTCTATTTTTCTTCTTTGTTTTCAAGTTTTTTTTAAAGTCACATTTGGAGACTTTTACCGGTTTAAAGTTACTCTCCCTCTCTCTTCATATGACTTTTAAACAAAAATAACTATTGTTTTTCGGAATAATTACACAATGAGACACTTTTGGGGTTTTTATTTTAAGAGGGACACATTTTAGGGAAGAGACACTTTTCCCCACTTTTTTACTGTTCACGCATGTTGTTTGCCCAAATTGTCCCTCATTCATTTTAAAAATGCGCGTGGACAAGTTGTCATGGACATACACGTGTTTTATGAAAAAAATATAAACATAGATACTTTAAAAAAAAAATGCGTGGACAAAAGTTGATGGACAAAAAACCGTGGACGTGTTATTAGGGTCTGATAGACAATTTATTTATGATACTAATGGTCTATAAGTCAAATCAATAACTTGTCCATGATGATATTTTAATGATATTATGTCCCAATTTTGAATTTGTTTGTTCTTTTTTATTTGTTTCTGAAATTTGATTAATTATGGGTTTTTGTATGTATTTTGTTTTGATTTTTGATAAACCATTTGTTGATATACTTGTTATTTCTTCTTGATTTTTTATGAAACTATAATTTTAATTATTATAGAAAAATTAATATATGTGTACCTTAACAAATGTATTTCTATTTATAGTAAAAAGTGATTAAATTATATTTGTTATTTTGTCAATTTCAAAAATATTTTTATGTCCACAATAATCTGTCCATGGATAAAATGTCTATTAGACCCTAATAACACGTCTACGATTTCTTGTCCATCAATTTTTGTCCACGCTTTTTTTTATAACGTGTCCATGTTTATATTTTTTTTCATAAAATACGTGTATGTCCATCACAACTTGTCTACGAAAAAGTGTCAATGCGCGTTTTTAACAATAAATAAGGGGTAGTTTGGGCAAACAACATGCGTAAACAGTGAAAAAGTGTCTCTTCTCCACAAAGTGTCTTATTCGAAAAAAAAGTTCTATAAAGTGTATCATAGTGTAATGCACCCTTGTTTTTCTTTTTTCTTCTCCCAACGAAATTAAAAGTTCTCTGTGAAACTAAACTAGTTTTATTACAAAATAATTTTGACTAATTAACAATTAACTTTTTCTTGTTTTTTTTTAGATCCATTTTTCTATATTTGATTAATCTAAAAATCACATGCCAATGGAGAGTGGTTCTCTTGATAGGAGAGAGACAAATGACAATGGCCATGGAAAAGTGTATATTACTACTTTATCAAAAAAAAATATATTATTATAATTTATAATTTATCCGACTAAAGAAATTTAATAGTTTAATTGTACTTTAACTTTTTGAAATTTTAGTTAGTTATAATGTTTCAACAAGTGATTATGGAATAGTTTAAGTGATCTATTTAAAAAAAATTCTTCAAAATTATTAACACATGAAGAAATATTTATCTTTTTAATTTATTTTTGTCAACAAAATTTTGGATTGATTATTTATACTAGTATAAGTATTTTGAATATGTATATAGTGATTTATTTATGAAAATATTATATATTATCGCATTATTTAATTTTTATTAATTAATAGATTTGACCAAAATATTTAGTATAATTATTTGTGCGAGTTTCGTCGCTATATTAGTACTCATGTTTAAATTTCACATAATTTATATTTTTAATAAAAAATTAATAATATTTGATATAACAGTTAAAACTTTTACAGATTTTGTTACCAATCAGACTTTTAAAAATATTTAAAATAACAGTTATAATTTTTAAAGTCAAAATCTCTACAGCTAAAAGTCTATAGTCACAGTTTTTACCAATCGGCTCATTGATGTTTCGAGGCTTTTAAATGCAATCAATTGATCGTTGGCTCTAATTTCCCGTTACTGTTCTTAATTTGGTGGTTGGTTTCCTCCACTATGTTGTTATATTACCTTCACTATGTTGTTCTCTTTAAAATTTTGCTTTGCTTAAATTCAAGTAAACCCTTTACCAAAAAAAAGTAAATGCGATGGTGTATCCATAATTATCTGTAATCGAATCCCTTTATTAAAAATCTCTCGTCTTCAGTTTTCCTCGTCCGACCACAAAATTAAATGTGGCATGCCAATTAGATAAATTATCACTTTTTTTTTGGCAATTAATTATCTCATTATAGTAGGTATAACATAGTTTGGGAGATGAGTTAAAATTATCAAGTTTCAAATATTGGTCAACACCAAAATCTCCACCCAAATATTTATGATAGATAGATGTGAGATTAAATTTAAGGATTAATTGGTAGAATAACATATTTATGAGAGAGAATTTAGAAAGTAACATGTGAAAAAAAAAATTTAGGTAACAAGTAAAGAGAAAAAAAAATTTGACGAAATCGCCCACACATTTAACTATTTTCGGAACATAGTTACATATTCTATTGATCTCAGAACATAATTAACTACATCGCAATATTTATGTAACTATCTAAAGTCACAGAAAATCACATAAAGGTCAATCGAAGAAGAAAAAGAAAGAGAGGGACCCGGTTTTTATTTTAATCGGATCTTAATCGGGTCATAACCCGGTTAAGAATAATTTTTAATGGTTAAATGATGATTTCGAAAGAGTAAACCAATTTAAACCATCTATGTGGGTAAATATGTTTCGAATTTTGATTTGATGGGTAAATATGTTTCGAACTTTCAATTCGGGGAGATATATGTTTCGAACTATTTTTTCAATGACATATGTAAAGAGCTCAAAGTTAGGGTTCTATATACGATATATCATGCTTCTTGTGGGAAAATAGACAGTTTTTCCATAAAAAAAATCAATAACATTCGTTTTGAAATATTGAAAAATCCTACCTAATCTTTATAGTTACATGTAGTTACCTATGTTTGTTTAAATAAGTAACTATTACAACAACATTTTTATGTAGTCAACTATGTTCTGAAATCAGTATAGTAGATAATTATGTTATGAATATAGTTAACTATGTTTTTAAATAGGTAGGTATTTTCTGAAAATAGGTAACTATGTTTAGATAGTTACAGAAACATTGCGATATAGTTAACTATGTTCTGAGAATAAATTTTTTGACGAAATCGCCCATACATTGCGATATAGTTAACTAGGTAATGTAGGGGCGATTTCGTCAAAAAAATTATTCTCTTTGCTAGTTACCTAAATTATTTTTTCCACATGTTACTTTCTAAATTCCCACTCACAAATATGTTATTCTACTAATTAACCATTTTGTTTATATAGTGAATGAATGAGCACTCAATATATTTCTAAATAATAGCGGATTTTCTAAATATTCAGATATATTATAGGATATTCATTTATTCTTTCATTATTAATTATTTTCTCATAATTTCAAATCATACATATTTAAGAATATATCAAAAAGGAAATTTTATTAACGTTTGTTTCTAAAACAGAAAATCGCTGAATTTAAAAGACAATATCTACATATTTTGTGCACCAAAATTTACTCAATCTAAAATATTTAAATTTTATCATCATTTATTGTTGAAACTATTATAAGAAATTCGTATTTATTGCTAATGAATATTTAGTGATATAATTTGAATTTAGATTTATATTTTTCACAATTTTTTTTGTCAAAATATTTATCACCGTTTAAAATTATTCTTAATTATCTTGTAAGATATTTTCATATTTATTATGACATAATAAATATTTTTTAGGTAAAGGAATATACATTTGACTTTCCAAAAAAAAAATTAATATATTATAGGATATTCATATATTTTTTCATTATTAATTATTTTCTCATATTTCAAATCTGATCAATGAAATCTTATTAATGATTGTTTGTAAAACAGAAAATCTTTAAATTTAAAAGATAATCTCGGCATATTCTTATGCACCAAAATTTATTCAATTTAAATTATTTGAATTAAATAACCATTTATTATTTAGATTTATTGTTGACAGTATTTTAAGAAACTCTGATTTAATGCTAAACGAATTTTTAGTGATCAAATATGAATTTATATTTTTATATTTTTTTGGTCAAAATATTTTAAATAATATAAATGTAGAAAATAAGGAAATTAATATTATTTTCGTAAATATTTAATTAAATTTTGAAAATTAGAAAATAAGTTAAAATAATAATAAAAAACTAAAAACTTAATTTTGGAAATATTTAATTAAATTTTGTAAATACAACAAATATATAAAACTGATTAAACAAAAATAAGGAAATAATTATTATTATTATTATTATTATTATTATATCAATTTATATATAAGATAAACTGATTAATAGAGTTGTATTAAGCAATATAGAAAAATGTGAAAATAATAACAAAAAATAATAATAATAGCAATAATCAAAACTTAAAAAATTAGTTTTGTAAGTATTTAATATAATTTCGTAAATTTTTATGATTTATTTAATTATTTTATAATTTTTGGAATTTTTAATTTAATTTCGTAATTTTTAAAATATTTGATTTAATTTTGTAATTATATTTATGAGTTAAATCATTGGTCAATTAAATCAGCTTTATATATGACACATCACCATTTTGTCATGTCATCTTAACACTTAGGCAAATTTGTTGATGTGGTTTCGATGAAATTAAAACAAATAAGTTTTTCCAACTTAAGTGACTTCTGAAATAATAGTATAGATAACATAAAAAGGTTAAAATCAATTTTATTTACGGTCAGTTTTTACATAAAATAAAATGAAAAACAAAACAAAGAATCTACTTATTATGGCTGACGGTTTTTAAGATTGGATTGGTTTTGCTTTCAGAACGATATGCATGGGTTAATTATGGAGGTTCAAAATTTATGAAGAAGTTTTTCCCATTACATTCCGAATTGAAAGCATTTATTTGGGTCATGACATGCATGATTGCGCAACAGAGAACATCAGCAACTTTAACAACAGACTGATCTAAGTTGGTGAAGATAATGTCTACACCGATAGATTGGCATGTTTTTTCGATTTATATATGGATAAATTCACGAGGAATAAGGGTTGTTTTCTTTTATTTTTATTTTTTCATTCCGCACAAATCAAATTTCAAGACAGATAGTTCAACAAAAATTGTTAGATTTTATCTGGATAATAATATCTATGTAAATTTTGTATTTTTAATTTGAATTTTTAAATCGTTTTACTAATTTATAGCCGTAGACAAAAAAAACTTATCATGGATTCGTATAGTATATCTTCCGCATTCTGAATCTGATAGTTTATATTAATTATCATTATGTCTCACTCGTTTTTAACGTATACTTTTATTTGTGAAGGGGCCACAAAAATTACGTTTTATGTTTTTTTCTTAAGAAATAAAATATATTTGGGCCGGAAGGCATGTGGGTGCCACGGGGTATGAAATAAACACCGTTGGTGCTGTGTCGATATGGGGCCCACTGTGGGCCCATTAGTTATCCACTTCGCTGCGTTTTACGGTGTTAGATCATACGTGGGACCTACACTCCTACTGGCATCATCCTCATCTTCTCACCGACGAAATCACCACAAACTTTTTTCTTTTTAGAAGTTTTTTTTTTTATAGTCTTTTTAGAAGTTGAGATATAAAAAAACAGTAGATTTTTTATTTAAATAGAAATCGGTAGATAATTTTATTCTAAAATAATAAGTTGTGATTTAAAAAAACATAAAGTGACAAATTAGTTAGGTACTTTAGATAGAAGAAAAAGCGTAACAAGAGCAAATAGTATTTGGGCCGTAAGAAAGATAAGGAATGTTTTTTTTTTTTTTTGAATCCTCTGAATTTATGATCTATTAGAACAACTAGGTTTGAAATTTTTTAGTGAATAAAAGATTTTAATATATAAATATTTTAAGTTTCGATAGTATTTAAATAAGTGTTTTTAGATAAGATATTTTCAAAATTGGAAAAAGACAACTATTGTAATGTAATTTTATCATATAATCCAATTTCCAACATCAAATAACAATAATTTATCTACTAATAATCAACAACAAATAAAAGTTTCACAGAATAATTATAATTGTATTTCAAACATTCCTAAATTGATATTTCTTCATGGCTGGTTAGAAAAAAATTTAAAATTTAAATCGATTATAAATCATCTTGATTTTGTGTGCTTGTGAATAATAAATATCGAATAAACTTTGTTTGTTTACAATGTCATAACAATGCTTAAAACCATTAAAAATATTAATTGGCGATGATTATTAATTTAAATTGATATTTTTATATTATATATATGGTTGATACAAATGTCATAAAAATGCTTAAAACTATTAAAAGAATTTTTACTCATTTTTTTGGTCGACAAAAAAAAAAAATATGATTGACACATAACAAAATGAGTAAAAATTCTTTTATTTTGAAAATTATACAAAACATATAAAGCAGGGGACATCAACGATAAAATCGAATAAAATGATATTTTTATTTTTTATTTTATTAGTTGTATTGATAAATTATCACTTCATCTACCTAGAAATATCTCATATTCTTAACAAATTTTCTAAGTTTTCTCAATGAAAGTCATCAGAGGATCCAACAATACTTGTGTTTTTTGAATAGTTTGTTGTTGTTGTTCGAAACCTTTTGAAAACGAACATATTCGAATATAGTTTTCTAATTGGAAAACGGATATGAACTCTTGCTAGAATCTATAATTCTTTCATATTTAACTAATTTTGAAGTTCTCCAAATATTTTTAAAAAAACTTTTCAAACATATTTACTCAATCGACCTAAAAATTAAAGAATAATAAAAGAATCCAATTTAATCACTTCAGACTTATGAAGTTCGATCCAAACCGATAATACTTGAATTTTACTTTCACATTGAAGATTAGCTTCATAAAAAATTTGCACATTAAAAAATATTTAAATTTGAAAAGTTACTGATGATTAGTAATTGCTCATATACACTTTGATAGTCTAACCACATACAAAGTCTCTCTAACATGTGGTATAATTGCTTTTTATATCACTCGAGATCCTAATGAACTCTCTTGGTCCTCGTTTTCTTCTCTAACAGCAATCTATTGAGTTTCTCATTTAAATACTAAAATAACTAAAACTAAATACATTGATTTTTTGGTTAAGTCTAAAGTGTAAAAGATATAATTTTTAAAAACATTCAAACCCTACAAAGATAGTCTATCTCATTGGAAACTAAACATAAGACGCACCATACATGCACTAATCCATCAATCTTGCATTAGTCAATCAACGTATAATTTTTTTGCTTATTTTTTCTTTTTTGCAACAACGAAACTATAACATTTATAGTTTGATATGTTTGCTCATCCACCAACTATAACATTGTTTCCGTTCAAGTTCAAGCCATTAAATAAGTCATCATGCTTGTCTTATAAAATGGCAATATCAGGAAAATAATATAATATTACGATCTTGTAATAAAATATATTTTTATAAAAAAATAAAAAAATAAAAAAATATTTTCACATATCACCATATTTGACTTCATTGTTTTCATAATTGGTAAGTTATATATTGATTATTTTTTATAATTAAGACTACTACTACCTTAAAATGAAAAAAAAATTCTAATCTATAATATATAAAAGTTAAAAAAAGGAAAATCAAAATTAAAAGAGTCCACAAAAATGGAAATTACTTGAAGTTAGCAGTTTATAAAATAAGGAAATTATGTCTTAATTTTCTACTAACAACATAAGAAGAAAATTAACTTAATTCTAAATGCTGATGTGGCATGTAACTATTGGATGTTTTAAATCACATGTGGACCGCCTTAAAAGCTAATAGCTTCAACTTTTATATAGTATAGATTACATGGACGATTATACAACAGATAAATCTACCGCCTATAAGAATCCACGCCAGACGGTTATACATGTACCATGCTCATATATGATCATGACGAACGGCTCTACTTGCACCATGTTGAAGATCTCTTGTAAGCTTGCCTCCATTAATCTGTATAAATCACATTTTCTGGGAATCGAACCTGCAACCTCCTCGTATAGAAGTATTAATGAACCATTTATCAAATCACTGGATTAAAGATGTTTCCACTAAGGAATGCTTTTAGCACTATTATAATGTTAAAGTATGATCGGAAAAAGTTAGATTTTAATTTTTTTTAAATAAAAAAAGTTTGTACATCCTTAAAATTTTAAACCCCAATCAACCCCTAGTAAGTTGACAATTGGCATTATTATTTTTAAGTTTTCTATTTTTTTATACTAGTTTCTATTTTAGACATAAACATAAGGGAAAAACTCCAATTAAGTTTTGTATTCCCAAAAATTCACGAATTTTTTAGGATCTCAAAAAAATACATAAACTAATTATTGTTGCTCGTCTAATACACGAACTGGAAACTTTTGAAGGTTTCACACCTGCGATTTAATGGACATTAACCCAATAAACAGAAACTAGAAACGGTGTTTATTTTAAAAACATGTGACTGATAAAATTTTGAGAAATTTCTTTAAAAATACACAGCTAAATAATAACTGCCAGAACGTTAAGTTAATATGATATATTGAGGCGAAAACGGTGTTAAGTTATAAAAACGTGACTAATAAATTTTTTTAGTAAACCCGATAATATTCTCACTTCTATTCCAAATAACTAAGAGAGATCATGTTCTTTCCAAGTCGTCGTGTCAGCTATATGCAACCATGGACGTCTATCCTATCCTATGTGTCGTCAGGCGTTGACACAAGATTTAATATGAGTATTGAAGAGGAAGAGTTGCAATATAATATAAACTAGGCGCACAAATGGTTAAACTCTGTAATTTCGTAGATTCATGACCAATCCACATTGAACTATTAAATTCTTCCTCTTTAATGTTCACAAGTGGTGTTAAACTCTTTTACTCTACTAGACATGACAGGAAGAGTTTGGCATAAACAACAAAAACACTTTGTGCGCCTGGCTTTTATAGATGGCAAAAACAACATAATTATGCAAATATCTTAATAGTTTGTTAGAACTCTGCTCAAGTTTTAACACAAAATTGTTTTGAGTTATAAAATAATAAAATAGCCTTTTCGTTTGAAAACCGAACACACACAAACAAAAAACAAACAAAAACTCCAGTTAGTATAAAAAACTACAATTTTTTTTTCATAACGATACACATCACAAATTTAAATTAGTCAGTATATATATAAAAGTTATTAACAAGGAGTCAAAGAAAATCTTAGGAAGACCCACCAATGGAATTTCTTAAATTTTTATAACCAACGCTTTGATATTTATGCAGTCACAATCACCACAGATCTTACAGTATCAACTCTATTTGTCTTTTACCTTCCTAATTACTTTTTTGTGAAATTAGGCCAAATGGCAAATATATATATCCTATATATATATATATATATATATATATTAGATAAAGGATCCGTATGTGGGTTTGTAATCTAATATTTTATAATATGTAAAAAAGTTAATCAATTAAAAGTAGAAATTAAAATTAAATCACCCGTAAAAATAAATAAAATAAAATTGAGAATGCTGATGCAAAACCACTAATTCAGAAGTCTAACTTTTATTTATTTACTTTGATTATTTTATTATTTGATTTTCAATTAAATTTTATCACATACTTTTAAATGATTAATTTTTCTATTCTATTTGAATTAATATTACTTTTTAATCCATTTTTAAAATTTTGATGAATTTATTCTCATGTTTTAGTTGAATTATTTTGACTCCTTTAGTATTTTATAAACCGCACAAAAATAAAAAAATAAAATCATATGATCCGTAAAAATAAATAAAATAAGATTGAAAACGTCGATGTGAAATCACTCATAGAAAAGCCTACAAATTATTCATCGATTTTGATTCTCATAATTTTTTTTATATTAACTGAATTTTCGATTAATTTTTTCACATATTTCTAAATTATTAGTTTTTCCTATTCCTATTTAAATTATGTTTACTTTTTATTATGTAACTACTCATATTTTATTTTTTTAACTCTTGACAAATCAATTTACGTATTTTTATTTGAATTAGACTTACTCACATTTTTTAATCATATTTAAATTTTTCTTTTTCAATTATGAATCAAGTATTATCTTTCTTCCAATGAAAAATGAATTATATGTGCTTCATCACTTGGTTTCTTACTTTTTATAATTTTCACAACATGAGAAATTTTCAAAATAATTTTCTTCTCGTACATCAATTTTAACTGGTAAGTCTTTAAAAAACCACAATACAATGTATAATTTTAGTCTGATTTCAAAATATAATGATAATACTTGTACATTTTATTTTGACATGTGGTTAAAGCTAATTGGAAACAAAAAATTTAGAAGAGGTTATTGAAATTTTAAATTGTTTGGTGGGAAGATCGAGAGAGTACAAAATTATTTAAATAAAGGTGAAATATTATAATCCTTAAATATTTGGGTATGTAAACCTACTTCTATTCAAAAGATTTTTACATGTGTATTTAATATTCTAATGAGAAAATATGTTTGATTTTTTTTGTCATATCTATTTTTATTTAAAATCAAAGTATATGTAAGCGTGTAAATAAGCTGATTGGAAAATGTTGAGATATGTTGTTTTTATCGAATAAGAGAGTAATCGATGGTTTTTTATAATAAAAAAAGCTGAAATAAAGTTTGTGGAAGAGATTATTGAAGTTTGAATTTTTTTTGGTGAGAAGATTGAGAGAGAACAAAAGCTTGTTATATAAAGGTAAAATATTATAATCTTTGAAGATTTGGGTATGTAAATCTAAGTCTATTTGAACTCAATTTTTTTTTATACGTGTATTAATTAATATTCTAATGAGAAAATTTTGAAACTTAATTCATCTTAATAAACGTAAAGGAAAAGAGAAAAAAAAAGAATGGTTGTACGAAAAAAACAAAACCGAGATATATAATAAAGTCAATATTTAAAGGAATAGACCATGCTTATCAATTCATTATTTTAGTGAATTATTTATTAGAAACTAATTAATTTTTTTTTATATATGATTTTTATAATCTACTTGATAAATACAAATATATAAGTTTAAAAAGAAATAAGATTTGTATGACACATGTCAAAATCTAATTGGAAAAAAAATTATATGTGTCAAAATCCGATCGACCGGCTAACACGTGTCACAATCGTGTTAATTACGAAATTACATGTGTCAAAATCCGATCGACCGGCTGACACGTGTCACAATCGTGTTAATTACGAAGTTTGACGCATCAAGCTTTATATAATAAGATATATATTAACAGAGGAGATATTCACAGAAAATTATAGGTATCAAGCAATGAGCAATTTAAGAGACATATCATTTAATTTTAACCAATCAGAACATTTCAATTAAAAATATATGTCATGGTGGAAATCTCTACATATTCTCATTAATTTTATAACATAAGCCCATTAATACATGTTTTACAAATTTAACCCAACTAAATATAATATTTTAGACTTGCCATATCTATTTTAATTTTTTTATGATATATTAACAAGATTTTTATTATTATGAAGATTAATTTAGACGGAAAAAATGAAGATCAATTTTACACTTAAAACATATTGAAATAAATAACATTTGCATATTTTTAATTAATTTTACACATAAAATATTAAAACTAATGGCATTAATATATGTTTGATCAAAAATATTTAACTTTATTACATTTAACAATATATATTATTTTGTACGTTTATAGATATTAGAAATTATATGTTTTGTTATACACGTTTAAATATTAAAAATTTGCATATGTTAAAATCGATTCGTCAACCGATTTAATCATTTAATCTCGCGGTTGGCGTGGATCAAAATCTAGTATGGTTGTTAAAATGAAATAAATTCATCGAACAATCTGTACTTAACAACTGTCTAAAATGTTTAAATAATGGTCGAAAGGAACTCGACAGTCATAAAAGAAAGCTAGAAGAAAGTGGTCAAATTAAGTGACCTTGGATCGGAAATCCCTTATCAATGGTGCAAGGTCCATCACAAAGAGATATGATATTTGCTATTGTCAGAAAGTCTTTAACTCAAAGCTATATAAGAGTTCGTGCTATCCAAAATCTTGAATCTCAAGAAAAATGCCGACGTGTCAGTCTTAATGCTACTGAAATTAGGGTTTGATAGCAACTTATAAATAGGGAGGTCATAAAGCAAAGATAGACACAAAACAATAAACTAAAAACCTTTAAAACTATATATATCCTCATCGCTTCCTAGAGGCGCGGTGGAGATTCCAACAATTGTTGCTTAACGACGGTGATACAAATAAGTTTTAAACTCTAAACGAAACTACCACAAGTGCATGACAAATCAGTGTAATATTTGAGGATCGAATCTACGGGAAACACAAACAACTCATTAAAAAGGCAAGTAACTTACTAAGCTAATGCAATAATATTGTTTTTGAGTTTTTAAAGTTTTATCACAACAACTTAAGTGAAATAAACTAAATGAAAATGCAAACCTAAGTAAACAAACAAGATAAATTGAGCAAAATGCAAAACAAGATCAAAGGAAACAAAGCAAAAGGTAAAACAAGCACAAAAAAAAAAGTCAAAGCAAAAGTTAATTTAAAGTGAAATAGGTAAGATTGATCAATATATAAGAGAAAGTATGGATTATGGGCAAAGTTAATTGATTAGGGATGATTGAAAATTAACTAATGATGCTAGAACATTCAATCACGATCATTTCCAAGACATGGATCACACAAGGAAGACTAATTCATTTCCATGAGACTAATCCTTTTTTAATTAAAAAACCAAAAAGCATTAATTAAGCATATGTTCAATAATTCAATAATTCACCTTAATCATCAAGTGTCAATTGGCTAAGTATGAAAAACATGTTTAGAGTTGGTCTAGACATTTCATCAAACACTTTCTGGACACAAGATATCCATGTTCTAGATATTGATTAGCAAGATCAAATCTAGCATTAAGTATCCTCTAAGCATAAGAAATCACAAGAATCTAATCCTAAGCATCATCAATCAATCATCAATCAACCTAATCTATCTAGTCCACAACCCATAACAAGACTACTCACACATAGCTAAAGCAAAGACAAAAACAAATATAAAGAAAGATATAATAGAAAATGAGATTAAGAGATAGAGATTAGAGGAAATCTTCACTAATATGGCATGCAAAAAAGTTTCTTCTCCATACAAGTGCAAAATACCCAAAGAGCAATGTTTTTATCCAAAGGATAAAAGATTAAAATATAACTATGGGTTAAAATGAGCTAAATGATGCTTAAATAGTAGTAGAGTTTAGATCGGGTATGGCCGAAACAAACCGAGTCGAATCCAACTAAAAAGGAAGAAAAAATAAGGTGGCCGGGTTGGATAAAATTGTTGCAACGTTGGCCGCTCAACCCGGCGGGTTTATGCGCTGGACCGGTTTGGGAGAGGCATCATGAAAGATCGATGGGTTTCTGCGAGTCTGGGCCGGATTGGGAATTCTATAGTGCATGCCCGACAGCTGAGGTTGACAGCAACCTACTTGATTTATTTTTTGTTTTTTCTTCATTCGTAAACCTCTTTTCTTGGAAACTATAAGCTGAAGACACTTTTATGAACGTAGAGAATGCTTCTTTGGTCACCTGGTCCAGAGGCACTCATGATGATGCCAGTACTAGATTTCAAACATGCATCAATCTGATGCACCATGGATGAAACTCTGATAAATACAAATGTCATATCGATGTTGCAGAACGACATTGGCGTACCATAAACATGTAAAAACAGTGCATGTCGGTCACACTTTGATCTCATCATTTGATCCAATGGTAACCGACCAATCAAAGGAAAACCTCCTACATAAAGGCTAGGCTATCAAAACATTTGAAAGATACAAAAAATATTTAATTAAGCAATTTCTAGGAGTGGCTCCTCTAATTAGAAAGAGCGCTCATAACTACTATTCATATACTCCATTCACAAATAAAATTACATTTGTAGAGATGCCAAAAAAATTTACATTCCTTCAATAAAAATGTATGATTGGACGACTGGTCCTAACAATTATATAACACAGTATTAGCAACCCATATTCACTACTGCAATTGAAATTGAATATCTTGAAGCTAACATGTACATGAGATTTTGTTCAAGTCTTACCGGACTAGCCTTCCATTAGTTTACAAAGCTCCCGAATGTTTAATGTTGTTTTATGTATTTTTTTTTCTTTCAAAAAGACAATATTTTAGAATTTTAAAGTAAATTTTAACATAAAATACTTAATTAAATATCAAATTAATATAAAAAACATAAAATAGAATAAAATATTGAAAATCAATTTGTTTTTGTTTAAACATATTAAAATTTTGTAACATATACTTTCTGTAATTTGTATAAATTTTGTGAAAACGATATTTATTGTGAAACATATGGACTATATATTATATATAGTTTTTTTCTCTCTTTTTGTAGCAGTCGGCAGTGTAGACACAAAGAAAATAATATATGTTCAATCTTTTCGAAAGGACAAAAATTAAAGATAGAGATAAGAAAAGGAAATGAAAAGTTGTGAAAATGACCTAACAAATGGATAAATACGACGAAGAAGGAATAATTAAATCGTCTTGAAGTTATAGACAACCGTGCAAGTCTTTTTATGTATATGGACATTAATCAAAGGCCACTTCAATTGTTCTACTTCCAACTTTTTTCCGCAAGTCGACAAAACTAATATCATATCTATTTTTAAAACTTCCTACAAGCTAGTTTGTGTTATGTTTCCATGTGATATTATACTATTTTGATGAATTATCCGGATCCGGATTCAAAGTTTCAATCCAAACTATCCAGATCAGAACGTATTCTGTTACAAATTTGAGATCCTTGATCATTTGTACTTAATTTATGTAAAATACTAACATATAGTTCTAATGGCGTTAAAACACTACTTACTCATATTTATCATAATTACGGATTATGAATATGACAAATATATGCGTCTCCGTCTAGACTCTAGTGTTGGAAATGGACAAACAAAAATTATTAAGAGACGTGGGATAGTTTTGTTTTTGGATTAAGTAAAGATACATCACAAATGACGTTAGACTTGTTTTTGGTATATTTAAAAGGAACAACAAAGTTTGTTTGTTTTTAAATACTATTGTGTAGAATTTGTTTTGCATTATAAAACGCAATTACAAAACAAAACAAAATTGTGAAGTCGTTTTACAAAACCCAAATTTCATAATTTTGAAAGTCACCAATCAAAACCGGTCTTGTGAAAAAGGACAATCTATCAATTTAGTGAGAATGTTAGGTATGAGTCCAAATCTTTAGACCAAACACCAACCGAGTAGACACCAATGCACCCTTTGACATTGTTAGGAAAAAATAATAATTTTCCACTGATTTTCACTTCTATTTTTTTCCCTAAAAGAAAAGAAATGCCGCTTAAAATTTAACAACTCTTTAGGTGAAGAAACATAATCTCTCCTAACTCACATTGTCTTCTAAGCTACTCTTCTTCAAGGAGGTTTGTTAAGTCTTGAAAACCATGGAGAAATTTATTAATTTGACCCTCCAAACATTTGGTGTATAGCGTGAATAGCCAAATCACAAAATACATATTTCAGCTAGTATGTTTGATATTACGATCACACATGTATAATTTCTATATATCAAAATAAAGATCTTGGGCATGTATTGTACGTGAGTTTAGTCTTCCCTTGTCATCTTATGTGGTCTTATATAACCTGTGATTCGTTGTAGTGTTTAGTGTAATTCAATGATGACACAGAAGATTGTTATTTAGCTAGGGATCTACTCGAATCCAATATATTAGGTTCACTATGTTAGAAAAAAAAAAAATTTGTGTACGTGACATACTAAAACATGGAAATTAGCAGTAGATAACAATTTGGATATCAAATTGATATTTGCATATACTTCATTATATAATATCTCTAAATTAGTCTTGTGTCTTGTTTAGTAAATCACTTCTTCTTTTTTGTCGTCTACAATTCACACACACTCGAATATAAACCCTAATTATGACACGACAACAACACAATTACAAACTACTACGCTATATCCCAATTAGTAATTTTTTTTTTAATTAAAATATTGATATTAGTAATAGAAAAAGTCCACTTATCCAGAAAATGACCCCTTTGGCTATCAACTTTCAACTTTCTAAAGAAAATGATGTATTATTCCATATATAGGTGAAGGTGTCCCTTCAATTTTTTATGTATTGACTTTTATATATTTATCTAATTTGTAATCTAAACTTGACAAGTCTACTACATAAACTTGAGAGTTTTATATGTACACTCGTCGTTTGAATTTGACATTTTTTGTGTGAATGGTTGTCACAAGTTTTGTAATATTGAGCTATTAAAAGAAAAACCTATATCGTCGAGTGACAAGTTCAACCATGTCACTAGCTAAGCAAGTTGAATGGACTAATTTCACCACAATGTCACCAGTCTTATAAATCCAACTAAAGCTTTTTGTCTAATGGGACTTTAAAGCTTTAAGTAATTTAAAGAGACATAAAGAAGTGAAGTGAGTTGCAAGTAGGATTCACTTTGTGACATAAATATGAAAAAGTATGCGATTATCTACTTTAAGATCAAAATTTAACATCCAATCAAAGACTCACTCAAATGCCACTTGTCTATTTGGTTTCTATGCTTTTGTAACAAATTTCTTTGAGTCAAAACTAGGATCATTCAATTAATCGGATTATAACCATCATGCGAATTTTGAAGTGATTGAATATGCACATCTAATAAAATTCAATTACCAACTTCGAAGAACATAGCAAAATAGGTTACCTACAACCGCATCTTTATCTTGATAAGAAATAAAATATGTTCACTATATAATTCAAAAGAAGTTTATCACCAAAGTTTAAGGCTATAGTTATATGTTCACTTTGACAATATGCTTGTTAGTTACAGATGAAAACATTGGATTGATTTTATAGTATATATTCTATTAATCGAAACCAGGGATCAAATCCTGCTGACAACAGATTTTCTATTGCCAACAAAAATCAAGAAGTGAAATTGTTATTATTGTTGTTATCATCTACAATTCATACCTACACACTCCAAAGTTTGAATATGGACTGTGATAACGACGAAGATAATAGTACAAAACACTAGACTATAAACATTAATGAATTTGGTAATTATATAAGTAGCTGGTAAAATTTTATTTTCCCCAACTATTACATTATGAATAGTAGGAAATCTTCCACCTTGTCTTCTCCATCACGGTAATGACAATCACAAACGTGGCCCGCAAGAAACAAATCGTAATTCATGGAGAGATCCTAAGGAGAAATTATGGAAAGAGAGTATAACTAAAGAATCAAACATTAGACCATATAAGTCATCCCAGCTTGCAAGATGTTCATATGAGGAACAGTGAGATTCGCAGCCCCAGCTCTGCAATTCCTCCTCAGAAACGCATAGAAGTAATTAATCACAAGCTTCTTCACAAAAATCGAATTCTTCTTCGCCCTCACATCTCCATGAGCCAGCAAATACGTTAGCCCCGATTCTGTGGCTTCTCTCAAAGCCGCAAGCTCATATTCCAGAGCTGGATCTTCCTCCATCGACGACCCTATGCTTGAAGATGGCAAAACATCTGAATCCAACTCTTGCTCTGGCTCAGACCGCTTTCCTCGGTGAATGAGAGGGACCGTGAGGTCGTCTGTGTAACTATCACTTGCCACAGAAACCCTATCGGGATCAAAATCATTAAGAGTGCTCTCTAAAGCATCCTCTAACGCTTCACATCTCAAGAACTTCTCTAGACTTTCAATCAGAAGCTGTTCAAAGACTCTAGAATCTTCTTTTCTGACATCTTTGTAACCGTACCGCGCGATGCACCTGAACATATGGTAGTCCTTAGGACAAACTCGTCTGAAGAGGAACCTCTCTTCTTGAGGAACGACCGGTACAGGAACATATTTGATGCAGACAAAGATGATTGTTGAGTGAATCGCGGGAAGAGTGAGCAAGAACTGTCCAAAAATGGAAGGTATACCTTGGACAAGCTCATTGTAAAGGAGTCCAATCCCGGGGATTCGAATTGTTCCAAGAGTTGAACCGAGTTCACGCATAAAATCCATGGAGATTCTTTCCCGGACCTCGCTTTGGTACTTGAGCACGCTTCCGTAATTCCAAATGTACATTACGGTGAGGAAGAAAGTGGCGAATACTAGAGGAACCCAACCGCCTTCCAAGATCTTGGTGAGAACCGCAAGCAAGTAAACGGTCTCGACGGATCCGAATACAAGTGGGAAACAAAGAGCGAGAAATAGATTGGTTTGCCAAATGAGAAGCATCACTACTGTTACCAAGACTGTGCTCACCATCATCACACCTACCTCTGCTATGCCTGAAACAAGAAAATAGAAGAATGGAGAAAAAACATCAAAACGCAGAGAGCTTTTCCGACGGTTCTGTACACACATCTCAAAACCGGATAAAAAAACGGAACCGAATTGAACCGAAAAACCGACCGTAAGCATTGGCAATGTGGGTTGTGCTTCTGAAGATGGAGACAACGAGTATGCACATGATCATCAAGAACCAATTGATGACGGGAATGTAGATTTGACCCATCCGTTTCTTAGAAGTGTGAATTATCTTCAGCCTTGGGAAGCAACCGAGAGCCATGGCTTGTTTGACACATGAAAAAGTCGCAGAGATCATGGCTTGGCTCGCTATCATAGCTGCTAATGTCGCGATCACAAACACCGGCCAGAATAAACTCTCTGCTTAAAATTGCATTTTCACAGATTTCAGCATACTACACATTACCATAGCAACAAATAACTGATGAGCCGAGGCCTTGGGGATATTGATTCATTACCGGGAACTGAATCATAGAATATGCGAGCTGAGGCATCAGGATGCTTTGTTAGATAAGCAGCTTGACCCATGTAAGCTAAGAGAAGGCACGGGAACACCACGCAAGTGAATGCCATCTGATCCAAATATCATTTTTATGGTCATCATCATCAACAACATAATCAATTTGATCATAAGGTGATGCCTAACCTGTATAGAACGAACTGAGAAATGTCCCAAATCTGCAAACATTGCTTCGGCTCCTGCGTAGTTTCAAACACTTTGTAAGAAAGGTTTGATTTTTTAAAAGTTGTTAGGTGAGAATGTGTGTTTTTACCTGTAATGCATAAGACACATCCACCAAGAGCAGACCAAGCCTGTTTGCTATTCTTGTTGAAGAACAAAACGATATAATACGGGTTTAGTGCTCTTATGACAGTGATGTCGTACTTCAATAGATTATAGATTCCAATAGCACCGAGAGAGAAAAACCAGAGCGCGAGAACTGGAGCAAATAGAAAACCCACTTTACCCGTCCCAAACCGTTGTATGCTGAACAAAGCCACGAGAATCACAATCGAAGACAAAACCAATGCATCTGACACAACACACACCAAGATTGGATATCAATTATCAAAATGACATTAAGATAAAATTGCTTAGACATATAAAGAGAAATCATGTGATAGTGATACCCACTTGTTCCAAATCCTTCAACTTCACCTTGTAGACCACTCATTGCAGACATCACTGCATAAGAATCAAAAGGAAGATCAAACCTCAATCTCGACCTTAACCACTTCTTAGTTAATGAAATCTCAACTGTAAAATGCAGCCAAAGTTACACTGTATGGATCCAAATCTTTTGGGAAACTCTATTGCAACAAATACAATGCAATTCAGACTCACCTGACATAGCTGGTGTCAGAATTCCATCGCCAATAATCATGGAAGTTCCCATTAGGACTAAAAGCAAAAGAAGAGTTTTCATATACCCTTTTGTCTCCAAAGCTTCTTTAATGCTCAGAGCTCGTTCCAACTCAGGAGTTGGGAGTTTAAGCCTGAAACTCGAGATCTGCTCATCCGCAGGTTGTTGATTTGGCAGCTTATTCACCTTTGCATACCTACAAATTAGCGAATACAACGCAAATGTCCCTCCTGCACAAACAAACACATACTGAGAACCACTTTTACACCACTTAAACATTGATTTGGTTACATTATACACGCTTACCTTCGCCATTGTCGTTGGCTTTAAGGACGACGAAGACATACTTTGCTAAAGGAATCACAGCAATAGTGTAGATAACGAGAGACAAGGCACCAAGAACATCAACTTCTGATCTTATAGGAACTTTACTGAAGACATCACTGAACACATACAAAGGGCTTGTTCCCATGTCACCATACACAACACCTAACGTCTGAAACGCTATCCCAATTGTACCAAAAAGTGATAAATCCTAAAAAAAAATCAATTTTCAATACAAAAAAAAAAAAATTGGATTATGTCAATAACACTGAAAAAAGTTCAAAACTTGATTCGTGGGTCAATCTAAATTTCAAACCTTTAGATTGTGACCATGAGCACCTGCAATTTCCATGGCTTCAACATCGAGAGAATCAGCTCTTTTGGGCTTTTTCATTAGTCTTCTCCTCAGATTCCCAAAATTATAGTCTCCATCTCTGATTTCCGAAAACGGCGGCGTTTCAGAGTCGACCTCGCTTCCGTCGACCCATCTCCGGTCACTGCTTCCGGTACCAACACGTCTTAAGCTGTTGTTACTGCTTCCTTCTTCAATCCTATCTTCTTCCTCCATTGTGACAAATTTTCCAAAAACACGAAAGCAGAGAAAAAAATATTAGCAGAGTTTGGATTGGTCCTTTCTCTTCTATTATTGCTTGAAGGTGGCTTCACTGACGATCTCTCTCACGAGGACAACAACATGTTTAGAATTACTGCGAAGAAACTGACAAAGGTTTCATTTTTTATAATTTATTGGTAATAATTCCTAACATCACCAATACAAAATATTATTATTTTTTCTCGATTCTGTATCCTCAAAACGTTATCCCTTGTTTGTTCATTTATGACAGTCCTCACGTTTCCATAATACACTCTGGTTTGGTTTGATTAGTGTGCAATTATAGAAAAAAGAAAAACAAGAGGAATTAAATAGTAAGAAATGGAAAATGATAACCCAAATGACATTTAGAAGAAATCTTTTTCTCTCTTTATAAATTAGAGGAAATTTTTTTCTCATATTTTATTTTTGTGGTATAGTTATTCCAAAGGAGAAGAATGAAGTATCATTCTACTTTTTTTTCTTTTCCATTTGTTAAATTAATGTGGAAATATTATTTCACTTTTTTTTTGGGTAAAATTAAAAAAAGAAAAAGAAAAATACTATGAAATGTATTTCATAAACTCATATTTAAAAAAGTAGTCTACTTAATATTTAATTAATGATATGGTATACTGAAATACCATTATACCATTTATTTTTTCTATCAAAAGTTATTATGACGTGACACTCTGATGTGACAATTATTTGTCAGAATCACTATTCATTCGTATAGAAAAACGAGTTAAACTATTTTTTCTCTCCATTTTTTTCCGCAATACACTATTTATCAGCATATACTATTTTCATATACAGCATACCATAACATATTATCTAGATTGTTTATGCAACTATATTCACTAACAGAATATAATATACCATAACTTGAAAATGACATTTTATTAAAAGATGTTGATGATCAAACTTTATTACTTTGTTTAGGTTCTCTTTCTATAATGTATAACTTTGGTTCGGTTTATTGAGATTTCACATAATATTTCTAGATACGTCATACCATAATACATTATTCATATTTCAAAATATAATTATATTCATACACAGAATAAAACATACAATAACTTGTAAATGACATTTCATTCAGAGATTTTGATGATCACATTTTATTATTTTTGTTTGGATTCTCTTTGTATTGATTTAGGGTATAGTTTAAAATAATTAAAATATTTATAATATGAAGTTGTATGATATGTTATCGAGCCTTATAATTGAGTGTGAACTTATATTTTAAATCTTAGAGTTATAACTGAGATTTAGAGGTGAGTTTGAACATATAGTGCTATGTTTGTATGTCATTTTTTAATTAAAATTATTTGTAGGTAGTTATCACATCAAAACATGATATATAACATATAACATGCTATATCATACTAATATATGCTATGAAATATATCACGTAACATGTCATTTTACTATATAGCATGCCATACCATACGAACATATAACATGTTATATTTATATTATATAAACATATAACATGTTATATAATATCTATGATGCTATAAACAATCTTTAAAATATACTATTATGCTTATTAGTAGTTAACATAACATAACATATGATATGTATAATAATATGTCATACCATGTTAATATATGGCATGTTATATATATTATAACATGTTATATTCTATATAACATGTTATACCATACAAACATATATCATATAGCATATTATATTACGTTATGTTGCAATATTATATGAATAATTTGAGTAATTCATGTTCATGTATGATAATAATATGATATACCATGTTAATATATGACATGTTATATATCATATAATATTTTATATGAAATATAACATGTTATACCATACAAACATATAGTATATAACATATTATATCACGTTTCATTGTAACATTATATGAATAGTTTTTTGTAATTCATGTACATTTCTAAAATTTCAAATTGTAACATATGCGAAAACAAATCTTGTTTTTTATATACATAGATGATAAGATGATTCAACTTTTAAACAAAACATTAGATCAAACAAATATCAAATGGAAAAACAAATTGATGAAAGAGAAAATGATTTAAAAAGCAAAAAATGAAAATTGTCACGTTATGTCTTCTCTATGGCATGGTGTGTCAGAAGGGCATTTTTGTCTAAAATTTATTTCTCTTAGCTATGTGGCCTAATTTTTTCAGAAACGTCTATTGCTTATATTTTTCTCTTAGGGGACATATTACATAAAATCACCCAAAAAATGTTTATTAGAATTTTAATATAAAATTTGCTACAATTATATATTTTTTAAAACTTAATAACAGGTTATATTCTATAAACTAACTATCGACATAAAAATAAAAATTTGATGACAAAACATTATAAATTAAAAATATACCAAATTAATTTAAAAATACAACAAACTAATTATCTCTTAAAAATAAATAGAAATCAAAGATAATGTAACATGAAATTATGAAGGACAAAGATAAAAGCAAAGGAATAAAAATATATATGACATGAGGAAATCTAAGAATGAAAAAATAAATGATAGTAATTTATAAAATTCACAATTGAGTGGCAAAATGGATGAGGAGACTAAAGATCGATGATATCGAATTTCAATAAACGCATAATACAAAAAGAAACGCATAATCTGCCCAAGTGAAGAATTAATATAAAGGTTCCAGTGAAACAAATATATAAAAGGTAAGATCCTTTGATGAAAGGAAAATGAATATAAATTTACACTTACCAATACGTGGTAAAAAAAAGCCCAAAAATGGAGATACTTAGATGGTGAGATTCGAACTCTAGCCTAAACTTACAATACATAGGTTGTCTTGGTTAATTCAACCGGTTATTTGCATTATTGGTAGGAATTATGTAGTCAATAGTATATTACAATATATGAGTGAATGTAGAATTTATTTGTAAGACATAATTAATTTATAAGTGAATGTAGAATTTATTTGTAAGACATAATTAATTTATAAAAATTAGTCGATTTAAATTATATTTTATATTTACCTATTGTCTGTTATAAATTACTTTAGATTCGCTTACGCGCAAAACATCAACACATACTTGAGTTTGAATTTTGTTGGTTAGTGCAATGAAAATGATGCATTGCTAATCTTTACAAAATAAAATAGAATAATTTAAACTTCTTAATAATGTTAAAAATAAGTTGCAGATCGATAGAGTCGAACAAAGACAAAATATTACATGGTCTTTCCAATAAAAAAGACAGACGACGATGGATGTTTTCTCAAGGAAGTGTGGGAAGCTGCCAAACAAAAAAAACACATCAAAATATAAAACATAACATGAGAGAAAGGAAACTTATTTTAAAACAGGGAACTTATGCTCATCTCAATGTAGCTTGTCACTACGCCACGATATCACATAACTCTAACAAATCCCTTGTTTTTTCAATCTTCTCCAAATGAGTCTTGGAACTTCCAAAAGGGATTTCCATGCTCATAAACACCTACTCCAGTCAACAACATCAAGTTTTCTCCCTTTGAACCTTTCATTTCTTTATCCGTCGGATTATGAATGCCCTGTGAAAAAATCAAATTTAGGTTGAAACTTAATAAAAATTAGATTGAAATTTAAAACAAAAAATACAAATCAACGTTACCTTTACTTCACGTTCGGTATAATTCTGAACCATGATGATCTGAGCAGCAACATGGCCAAGCTTAAGGAGTTTCTCTAAGGCCACCTCAAATACATCATGAGGAAAAAATACACTGGTGATGCCTTCGTATTATTTTTCGTCACTTGTCGCGATGTCTTCGTGATCTTCTTCATCTTCGTGTTCTTTTTCATCGCTTGTCGCGATATCTTCGTGATGTTCTTCGTCGTTTGTCGTGATGTCTTCCTCTAAGTGAATAACCTCCACCCATGATACCTTGAATCTGTTAATAGAGTTTTCCTATTTAACAGAAAAAACTTATAGTGGGCAGTGTAAATAACTTTTACGGTTTTTCACATCATCATTTTAAAGCTTCCACATAATCAACAAATAGTAATTACATTGAAACTAAAATTTATTGATTCAATTAACTTTTTCTTTTTTTTTTCTCTATTTATTGTCTTTTATTACTTACCACACAACATACGATTTAAAATTTACTCAAAACAAAATTAAAAATTACAATACAACAAAAATGAATAGAGATTAGAAGAATTGAAATATAAATTCTTCCAACTTAAAAATTGATCAAAATTATAGATAAATCATACATCATTTTGTAGTACAAAAACAATACGAATTTACGGTAAAGATAAAATTTTATGTTTATTTCATAAAGTTGAAAATTTGTAAAACATTCACAAAAATAACAAATGATTAAAATTATAGATAAATTATATGAGATAATTTTTAAAAAAATATAAACCAAATGATGATAAATGTTTGAAGAAACATAATAAAATGATAAAATGAGAATCGTGAGGTAGAAAATATGAGCAGATAGTGAAAAGATTGAAGTTTGCTGAAAGATATGAACAACTTTTACTACAAAATTTTGAAAATCAATCTATATTATGACATCTTATATGTGAGTAAAAAAGGTGAAAAGAAAAAAGATCCAGGAAGGAGAACAAGTGTGTCTTAGAGCTCAAAAATATGTAGGTAAAAGACTAATAGAAGGAGTAGTTTTTTATCGGACTCAGAACCATGCTAAATTGTTTGGTCACACCAGCGTGGTAGGTTGGATGGAAAAAAAATATTTTTAGATTGTTAAAAATTCTCTTATAGCATGTTGTGTTTGCTTCAATTGTTAAAGCGTACTCGCCAAATTCTTTGTAATTGCATAAATATTCCGTTCGTACATCTCTATTTAATGATGTATTTTTTTTTGTCAACAACAAATTAACTAAAACGGCTTACAAATCCAAATCGAGGGAAAAGAGTTTACATAAAAAATATCAAATGGGTAACAACGACCGCTGCATGCTAGGTTATCAGTCTTGACATTGCTACTCCGAGGGATATGCGATAGAGAGAAGTGAATGTGGTTCATTTAATGATATATAAACTCTAAAAATATGTATTTAATGTGGTTCGGTGCTAGGTTAATGGTTAACATCAGAACTTTTAGAGTGACATCTTTTTGAGGGCTGAACATGGAAAAAAAAATCTCCCGGATAAGAGATCGTGTAATTGGTGCCAATGATGTTTCCTCTTTCTGGAAAATTCTCAACTGATTTTTCTTGCTACGTAGCAATTATCAATTCATTTTTTAAATGAAAATTATCTATATTGTTTATCATTTGGTAAATTAAGTTTGCATTTATATATATTTATCTTTTAAAATTCAAATCATTATATTTATATTTAACGATTTATATTGCTGATATATTGAAAATGATATCCTGCGCGCACGCGTGGGTATAATCTAGTTGAATATAATGTGGTTCTAAATATCTCTCTGAAAACCAACAACGGGAGAAGAAGACGATAATCATCGTTGTCAAATGTTTAGACCATGCGCAGAGAAAAAAACAAATTGCTATTAATTATGAATCGAACAAGTTTCAAGGAGATATTTGAGCGAGTGATGCCCTCATAGCTCATGTACCTAGGATCGGGGATAATACTCGAAATATAATAAAAATTCTTATTGACTTTCAAATTTTTAATGATCCAGTTTTTGTAGAATTCGATTCATATCTTCCTCACAAAATTATATTTTTGTTTTTGTCTTTCTTCACTCATTTACTAAAGACTTAATTAGTTCTATGCCAAAAATGGACAAAAGAATTAAGGAATTGGGGATGATTTTTTTTTTTTTTTTTGCAACACAAGATAATACATTTTTTGTTTTGACAAAAATACCTTCTAATATGTGGACAAATTTTTTGAGAAAAACTGGTAGGAGGTGGGCCAGACATCATCATGCGCTTTGGGTTTTACGAGAAATGAAATGAATATTTTTTTATTAATAAATACATTTAATGATGTTTATGGGATACACCATCTTATATCATAGCATTGTTATTTTTATGTGATATATTAACATATATCGTAACATTTTTTTACGTGATATATTAACATATATCAATTATCATGGCATTATAAAATTGCTATTTCGTGTGATATATCAACATATAACATGAAGTATTAACATATTGTGTGATATATAAAAATAAGTCAAGATCTATTAGTACATATCATGATATATTAATATATAACATGATATATAAATATGTATTAGTTATGTTATTTTCAATTATAACAATATGCATAAATATATCGTGTGATATTTCACTATACAACACGAGACTTTCCTTTTTGAAAGTCAATAACTTACAATCTTTATAAAACCAACAAAAAACTCTATTACATAAACTATAAATGTAGATAATTATGTGATCATCTATATTTTATACTTAATCCAATCTTCAACTGTTGATCTCGACGGGTGAAAACCGACCCCAACACTAGCCTTGCTTTATACCTTGATTCCTCAACTCCTGGAATTCCAGATTTCTATTTAAAGACTCATTTGCAGCCTATCACTTTCTGTTTCTCTGGCCTTTTCACCAATTCCCATGTCTTGTTTCTGTGCAATGAATCCATCTCTTCATCTGCTGCTAAGTTCCATTTTTTCCAATCTTTGCTTCTTTTTGCTTCTAAATATGACTTTGGTTCATCCATCTCAATGTCTGCTGCACTTGATAACGCAAAAGCTGCAACATCAAAGTCATCATACTTGAAAGGAAACTTAACTCCTCTTCGATTCCTATCTCTGGCCAGAATATAATTATCAAGGTTTTTTTGGTAATTATCATCATCATTACCTTCTTCACTTCCTGAGTCACTTCTTGAGTCAGTTTCTGTTGCTTGATCTAATGTAGCAGGTTCTGAAACTGCTCCACCTTGAACTGAATTTTCTGCACTTTTAGCACTGTTTGATGGATCTTGAATCAGATTCTGATCGAATGAAACTCTCTTTTTCTTCTGCTTCACTAAGCTGTCTTTTTCATTATGATCTGAACTTTCAGTTTCTGCTGACTTTAATGTATCCTTATACATCTCTGATTCATTGAAAATCATATTTCTGCTGATGATAACTCTTCCATCTTCTTCAATCCATATTTTGTATCCCTTTGTGCTTTGAGGATATCCAAGAAACACACCTTTAACAGCCCTTGGACTAGTCTTACCTTGAGAAACATGAAAGTAAGCAGAACAACCGAAGCTTCTTAGATATCCTAAATCTGGTTTAGACTTGCTCCAAATTTCTTCTAATAACTTGAATCCAATAGACGAATTTGACGATCTATTAATCAAGTAAACTACTGTTGAATCAGCTTCAGCCCAAAACTTCTCCTCTAAACCACTTTCTGCAAGCATGCATCTGACTTTGTACATGATCGTCTTGTTCATCCTTTCTGACACTCCATTATGTTGAGGAGTGTAGGTACATGTCTTGTGTCTCTTGATAGCCGATGACTTGCACAACGAATCAAACTGGTTGTTATAGAATTCTAACCCGTTATTTGTCCTTAAACATTTGATCCTCTTGTCTGTCTGGTTTTCAACACTCACTTTCCATTCTCTGAATTTCTCAAAAGCTTCATTCTTAGTTTTCAGAAAATAAATCCATACCTTTCTTGAGAAATCGTCTATGAAGGTTATGAAGTATTGACAATCTGCAATACTCTTTGTGACTGATGGAGAACCCCATAAATCAGAATGAATGTACTCAAGGACCTCCTTAGTTGTATGCTTAGATCTCTAATAACTCAGCTTGTGTGCTTTCCCTAACACACAATTTTCACAGAACTTAAGCTCCTTAACTTCCTTGTCTGTTATATATCCCTCTTTCACCAGTACATTCATGCACTTAACACTCATATGTCCTAACTTTGAGAGCCATATGCTAGTCATATATGTTTTTGCCTTGACTATTGAAACTACATCTTTAGTAACAGTTCCTTCTAGGTAATACATCTCGTCTCTGTAGTTTCCATCAAACACCTTTTGATTTCCTTTATAAAATTGTACCCTTCTGTTTCCTCCTTCATAACGACAACCAGCTTTGTCCAACCATCCATACGAAATTAGATTTCGTCCCATCGTTGGCATGTATCTAACCTGTGTGAGAATCGCAGTTGAGCCATCTGGATTTGTTATCTTATCTTTCCCATACCCTTAACATCACTGTGAGTGTTGTTTCCCATCAACACTTTTCCTCCTTTGAATTCTTCTAATTCAAACAAGACGTCTTTGTTTGGGGTCATGTGAAAGGTACATCCAGAATCCAAAATCCAGTCATCTATCGAGTCATAAAAGCTGGCTATGAGAGCAACTGCCTCCTTTATCTCTGTTGAATCTTCTACAATGAGAATTAGAGGTTCCTTAACCTCTGTTGCTATATTTGCTGAGTTTTTCGGTTTCTTATAGTCTTTGTCTGGACACTCTCTTTTCCAGTGTCCCTCCTTACCACACACAAAGCAAACCTTGTTCTTTACCTTCATATGTGATCTGCCTTTGCTCTTTGATCTTTCTTTCCATTGGTTCCTAGTTCCTATTTTCTCAGATCTTCCTCTAGAACCAACGAACAAACCTTCTGAATTTGATCTCTGCTTATTCAATAGGCCTGCTTCCTTAAGTTCAACTTCTTAGCATACGCAGAAGTGACAACTTCACTCACAGTTAGTGTTTCCTTTCCACTTTCATACTTAATAGTATGGACAAGAGCTTCATATATACTTTTGTGGTAAACTGGTTAAAATCTGAATTGCTTGATCTTCATCTGAGACATTGATATTTAGGCTTTCAAGATCAGCAATCAACTTGAGGAAATCATTCAGATTCTCTTCAATACTCTTTTGTTCCTCCATTCTGAAACCTGCAAATCTTTGTTTTAGGTATATCCTATTTGGTAAGGTTTTGGTCTGGTAGTCTCTTTCAAGAGCCTTCCAAATACCTAAAGCAGTAGGTTCTTTCATCACTTTCCTCAAGATCAGATCACCTAAACTCATACATATCAAGTTCTTGACTTGTTTCTCCTTTTCTTCCATCTTTGGATCTGGTTTTGCCTTGGTTTCACCTTCTGGTTTCTCTATCGCTCTCTCAGCAGATGATGTAACTTTCTCTGAAAGTGATGCAGCTTTCTCATCCAGAACTGATGCCAACCCTAGGATCTCTAGTTGACACGTCATTTTAAACTTCCATAGGCCAAAGTCTCCTTTGCCATCAAATTTCTCAACTTCAAATCTGCCTGAAGTTGGCTCCATGTCTAACTACTCTTTCTCTTTATCTTATTTTTGGAGGTACCCAGATTCAACCAACACACTAATAAGATCAAGGAGATATGCAGACAATTCGAGAGAGCTTTCCAACTACCAAAGAGAAACATAATTCCAGCAAACAGAACAGATAAGTATCGATACCTTTTCTTGTTATCTTTCTGTATGAATTCTGCTTCTTTGATCCTTCTGTCCCTTGAGAGAATTGCTTCTACTGTTTCTGCTAACTCTAGCTGGAGCTCTGATACCACGTGTGAAGGATATCATTTGATCATTAGAGCTAGATAGAAACAAAGTAAGCAAGAATACAAGCAAATTGTTCACCCAGTTCCTTTTGGGTACCTCTGGGGAGGGGATCTCTTGTCCCTCAACTTCACTAGATCGAAAAGGTTTACAAGCACTAATCAATCTATCTCTCTCTTGCATAGGTTGCTCTCTCTAGAAAAGAAGCATTACAAGGAAAAAGCTATTTACAAGCTTATATAAGAAGAAGATCTATATAGGAGATAAACACATGAAGAATATATGCTCCGATTCTTATGCTTCAATATGTTTATCTGATTTCTTCTTCTTATGGTGATAGGCCTTTGTGCACTCTTGACCCAACTCTATCTTCCTTGTATTTTGATGTTCATGTGTGTGGGAGTGTAAATCCACACAATTGAATTTGGTTAGACTTTTAGAGGGATCTGAAACTTCTGAGATTAGAATCACAAACATGAAGATCCAAAGATGGTTCTTTTATTAAGCTGTTTTGAAAGTTTTTTGTATGAGAGCAAAAGTACAGAGTTTCTACTAGGTAAAAATTGTCTATCCCTCTTTCAAGGGAGGTACATGAATATATATACAAGTCCAAGTCGGCTAGGACGACTCCTAAAAAGATAAGGAAGATTTTCTATTCCTTCGTATTTTTCCTTTCTTCATGTCTATCTTCTTTTTCCTTCAGCCCACAAGATTTCTAGTATGACACCTTGGCCCATTAAGACCCAACAACTTGGCTCGGGGACGTGAAGGTTAAGGCCCTTTAGCTTGTTGACGATGGGCCGATCCCCTTTTTTGGCTCGGGTGGCATTTCTCCTTTTGCGGCTCACATGACACTTTGCTCGGGTGGCAGTTCGTGGTTCGTGTTTGGCTCAGGTGGCATGGTTCCGCGGCTCGGGTGGCATCCTTCCTCGGCTCGGGTGGCATTTTTCTAAGCGGCTGGGGTGATATTTGGTTCGGGTGGCATCTCGGGTAGTCGGTCATAGTAGTACCCGAACCGTTTTCGAGTGACACCCAAATCGTTTTTGAGTGACACCCGAACCGTTTTCGAGTGACACCCGAGTCATCGATAGATGACAAGGGTGAAGGATTATTCGAGGCGTCGAAGTGGCAACGATGCGTCGAAGCATCTCGAATTATCCCCGAGGCGATTCATCCATCTGTCGTGCCAATTAATGCTGGCGGAGCTTACACCAATTCTACGGCATCTGCGGTCATATTTTCGAAGATCACCTGCCCAGGTGATCGTCTCCCTCCATTTGATACCTTGCTTAGGGACAAGTCCTATAACGATGTGTCTCTTCGTGGCGTCAAGGTATGCCGCTTGTCATTGTTTAAGTTTATCTTGTTGCTAAAACCCGAGTTATTTATGCGCAGTTCATAGCCCATCTTAACAGGATGGTGCTGGGGTATGAATTCGACGCTCGCAAGGACAGGGAGAGAGTTGACGATGCCCGAAAGAAAGCTATTGAGCTTGATGGGAATCTCAGAGAAATCGAGGCGAGTTACACCGTCGAACGAGAAAGGGCTCTTAAGAGAATCCAGAGTCTTGAGGGCGAAACAGAGAGGCTCAAGAAGCATCGAAAAGAAGCCGACGAGCGGATTGTGTGGCTGAAATCTGGTAAGGCAAAGCAGGATGCTCACATTGCCAGCTTAACGAGGCAGCTGGAAGCGGCGAATGAGCTACACGAGAGTAAGGTTGAGCAAGCCGTGCTTGAGGCCAAGGGGGGGGATGATGACAATGTTTGAAGAGAAAATCTCCCGAGCCAAAAAACTTCTTGGCAAGATCGATGGCGAGCCAAAAGAAGATATGCTTGATCTTGCTCAGATCGAAGGCAATCTTCAGTTCATAGGATTGCTTCAAAGCGATGAGCCGCCATCTCTTGACTCTGAGGCGAAGAATTTGGCCGAACAGAAGGGAGACCTAGAAGGAGCCCACGAGGCAGTTTCTAAGCTTATAGTCGAGACTAGAGAGATCCTGAAGTTGTCTCCCGTGTGGTCTAACATCCTGAAGGAGCTCAATGATGGTGCGCCTATGGAAACGGCTGCTGCGAGCGTTGGTGTTCAGGATTTTTCTGGTTCGAACAGGGGAACGCCGGGCTTAGCTATTCTAAGTTCGAAGAAAACTTCGGAAGATCCAATGTCTCCAGATTCAGGCGAAGGCAACTCCTCTCTGAAGATGAACCCCGAGCCATCTCCCAAGAAAAGTAACGAGCCGGAGAAAGTCATGGATCTTGTCAAAGAGCCAGAGGTGTTTGCGGAGAAATTTCCTAAAGAAGACGTAGCCGAGCGCCCCATTGATCCGGAGCAGGAGAAGACTGTGAATCCTGAAGAGACAAAAATCTACGATCCTCACTTTTTGTGTAGTTTAAAACTTTTGTTTTGTGCCTGGATGGCTTTATCCATGTTGTAGTCCTTTTTCGAACTATTGCTTTTGTCTTACTGTCGATTGATCGTATAACTGTAGGATGTCATTTTAAGAAAATGCTTTGGGTCTGATGAATGCGTCTACGAGTAGCGTTAAGTGTTCTTTTCTGATTTGGCAATAGATCTTAAAGATTTGCTTGTATCGTCTTGATAACCGTGACCATTTTGATAATGAACACATGTTTGCGTAGTTTAGTTTGAGATGACTTATTTCGATTTTTTAAGTATGTTACAAATATGTTACCATTAACTTATCTGCTCCGATATGAATCATATGTTTGCATAGTTGTGTTTGAGATGAACATTTCGGTTTACAGATACGTTACCGTAAACTTATCTGCTCCAACAATGAACATAGACTTGCATAGTTTAGTTTGAACATTTCGGTTTACGGACACGTTACCATAAACATATTCGCTCCGGCAATGGACATATGCTTATATTGTTCGGGATGAATATTTTGGTCTACAGATACGTTACCTTAAACATATCCGCTCCGACAATGAACAAATATTTGTATAGCGCGCTTTTAATCCTGAGATGGATGCGACAATTTAGATCCGAAATGGATGTTGGAGTTCACTACTGTGGCCAGCAGCAATGAAGGTGTGGCGAGATGCCTGTTGTAGTTTAAGAATTTGAATGTCTGTTTTGTAAGACTTAGTAATCCTTGAATGATGTTAGGTAAAACTTATCTTTGAAAGCTTTGCTTTGATAGATCATAGAATCTATTACAAAGATAGGAGTATACGAGTATATGTATACGTACCCACTCTCCCCCCCTTTTTGAAGGAGGGGGCAACTGAACTCATCCAAAGATGGGCTACCTACGTACCCTTTGCAGGGATCAAGTCGCCCCGTAGTTCGTGTAAAATTGCTTAGTGATAGTATTTCTTGAGATGCATGGCGTTCCATGATCTTGGTACCGGAACATCGGTCATGCTGGCAAGTTTATAAACACTTGGTTTGACTACCTCTGTGATCCTGTAAGGTCCTTCCCAGTTTGCTCCCAGTTTTTCGGCATTTGTTTCCGCCGTATTTTGGAAAACTTTTCGCAAAACTAAGTCTCCTTCGTAAAATCTTCGTCCTCGAACATTGGAGTTATAGTACTTCGCTGCCGCGTTCTGGATCTTGATCAAGGCCTGATCTCATTTTTCCTTGACTAAATCCAACTCATCAAGTAGTAACAGGTGATTGAGCCCTTCTTGTTCCAGAAGAAGTCTGCGGCAAACTCCGGGAAAATATATTTCTGGTGGAATAACACACTCTGTTCCATAGACAAGGGCAAATGGGGTTTACCAGTTGCTCGTCTTGGGGTTATGCGGTGAGACCACAATAGTCCTTCTAATTCTTCAGCCCAACATCCCTTCTTTTCATCGAGACGCTTTTTCAGACCGTCAATGATTTTCTTGTTGATTACTTCCGCTTGGCCGTTTCCTTGTGGATACCTTGGAGTGGACTTGCTAAGCCTGATCTTCCATCTTTTGCAGAAGGCTTCGAAACGATTAGAGATGAACTGCGAGCCATTATCTATTACGATCTTGTATGGTACTCCATGCCGGCAAATGATATTGTTTCATACAAAGGACTCCACTTGTGCTTCTTTAATGCTAGCGTAGGATCGGCTTCGACCCATTTCAAACAATAATCTGTTAAAATCAACAGGAATCGCTTCTGCTTTGAGGGGTGCAGCGGCCCGACGATGTCCATGGACCATCGCATGAATGGGTATGGTGACGAGATTGACGAGAGCACTTCCGTTGGTTGGTGAATCATTGGCGGTGAGGTTGGTACTTCTCATACTTGGCCGAGAACTTGTTGCAGTCTTTGATCATCGTTGGCCAATAATAACCGTGGCGCTTAACTTTTTATTGCCAGTGCTCTTCCTTCTGAAAGATTGCTGCATGAACCGTTGTGAACTTCCTCCATGATTGCATGGACTCGAAGTTTACGAGCTGCCCACTTTTCGGTTGGTAAGACCCCGTCGTATATATATTCTCTGATTGCGTCGAGCCACTTCTTGTTGCAGCCATATTCTGCTTCATCATAGATCTCAATTGCTTCTTCATCGGGTTTTGGTTCGACGACTGGGTCGTCATTGCTTTCGGTGATTGCCAACTCTTCGAGAATGTCCTCTTCTATTGGACCAATATCGGGTTCGGTGGATGGTGGGTTTACCGGTCCTTCCTGCATTTCAGCTGTCATCTCTTGCCCGTTTGTGACTTCTCTTGCTTGCTTAGCTGCTTGTGAACGAGTTATGGCATTCATTGTGTCAGAAAGATTGATGCTTGGGTGCTGAACGAATTCTACCGGGATAATTCTCTTTAGATCCGGATCAGAAGTTGATGCAAGGGCCGCAAGTGCGTTGGCCGAAGTGTTCTCTCCTCCTGGGATGCGCGTCAGTACGAATTCTTTGAATCGCGCAGCCAATTCCTTGACGATCTTTAGGTAAGCTTCCATTCAATCATGCTTTGCTGCATACTCGCCACCGAATTGATTTGCGACTAACTGGGAATCGTAGAATGCGTGAAGCTGCACGATCTTCAGGCCACCAGCGAGTTTCATCCCAGCGATGAGGCTTCGTATTCTGCTTCGTTGTTGGATGCGCGAAAACCTAAGCGAAATGACTGTTCCAGAATTTCATCGGGTGGAGAGGTTAGACGTATTCCTACTCCCGAGCCGCTTTTGGAGGATGAGCCATCGATGTGAAGCTGCCAGGACGGGCTCGGTGTTTCATGGTCAATGCTCTCTTCAGGTTGTTCAATCAGGAAATCGGCTAGGACTTAAGATTTTGCACATGTGCGTCCGCGATACTCGATATCATATTCGCTCAGCTCGATTGCCTATTTTGCTAGCCTTCCTAACTGACTTGGGTTGTGCAAAACGGACCTTATCGGGAATGTACTCAGGACGATGATCGAGTACGACTGGAAGTAAGACCTCAGCTTTCTTACAGACATTACGATAGATAGTGCCAATTTTTCCATTTGCGGGTACCTTGTCTCAGCGTCTGTTAGAGTTTTACTGACGTAGAAGATTGGCTTCTGTTCCCCGCGTTCGTCTCGAATCAGCACACCGCTGACTGCAGTGGCGGAAATTGCAGTGTATAGAAAAAGTGGCTCTCCTGCTACTGGTTTTGCAAGAACGGGAGGGGTAGCCAGGTAAGTCTTCAGTTGTTGAAAAGCTTCTTCACATTTTTCATTCCATTCGAACTTCTTGTTTCCCCGTAAATTATCATAGAAAGGTAAACATTTGTCGGTGGATCGTGAGATGAATCTGTTTAGTGCGGCTACCCTCCCGGTAAGTCTTTGCACCTCTCTTTTTGTCTTTGGCGAAGCCATCTGTATGAGTGTGTCGATCTGTTTTGGGGTTTGCTTCTATGCCACGATGAGTAACCAAATATCCAAGGAATTTCTCCTGATGTGATCGCGAATCTGCATTTGGTCGGATTCAACTTCATGTTATGACAATTCAATCACGCAAAGCCCTCCTCGTGGCTTGTTGTGCCGATATCGATGCCGGGCATGTCCTCCGCTGCCCACGCGAAAATGTTCACATTCTTTTTCAAGAACGAAATGAGTTCTCCCTTGATTTTTTCATCGAGTCTGGCTCCAATCTCCACGCATCGCTCCGGACGTTCGTTGTCAATGCAAGCTGATATTACGGGTCACATGTCGGCTTGGTTACTTATTCTTTGCGATCTTCTTCAATCTGTAATTGCTATAAAAGTTTGGAAATCTCTTTGAACGGTGCTCTGTCGGTCTTCATTTTCTTGCGCTTTAAATTTGCCACCGGATTTCTGAGTTTGTGTGCTGTCAGGAAGCAGATGCGAGACTCCTTTTGGTTTCCACGAATTGTTTTTACTCCGTTTGGGGTAGGGAACTTCAGGCAGAGGTGATATGTTGAAACCTTAACGCGCATAGAATTCAACCAAGGGGTCCCCATAATGACGTTGTAGATTGCCGGGTGATCAGCTACAGAGAATTCGACAATTTTCGTCACCTCACCATCTCGGACAAGGAGTTTGATCGTTCTGGTGGTCATTGTTGTTTCCCCGAAAAATTCAGTCAATGGTTTTGGGGTTGATACCACTTCAGATAAATCAATGTTCATTCTTCAGAGCGTTTTGAGGAAGATTACGTCCACCGTGCTGCCGGTGTCTACCAACACACGTGCTACATCGCAATCGTTGATAATCAATTCGATCATGAGAGGGTCATCGTGTGGCCTGACGATTCTGATTGTCTCCCTTTCTTCGAATGAGATCACGTCGTTTGGAAATTTCGAGGTTTTGGACCAATTAATGCTGATGTCTGCCCATCGCTGGAATGCTTTGAACGACAAGACAATATCCGAGCAATAATGAGATCCCCCCATTATCATGTTTATCCTCCTTCTTGATTCGGAAGGTGGTGTCTCGTCATCCCGGCTATAACGCTTAGATTGATCTTCCCTTGTCTGGTCGGGTTTGTATGCATTTACGTCCATCTCGAAATCTTTAAGGCTGATGTTTCCACCAAGTTCACCAGCTGCTAACTTTTTGGCAAGTTTTAGACCGAGAATACGGCAGTTTGCGATGGAGTGCCCATAGATGTGATGGTGTTCACAGTAAGAACTGTCGCTCTTGGTCCATGTGCTCCATGAACTCCTTCCGCGGCCTCGGCCCCTTCCTCGTCCGTAACCAGGGGTGTCAATCTGACAATTGTGAGCTCCTCTAAAGCCTCCCTCATGTTGGACATAACCGGAACTTTGGTTGTTTCTCTTGCTATTTGAAGAATTTGAAGCCTCGGGAGGATGGCTTAGTGCTTTTGCTTTTCCATACTTTTCAGTGAGGATCTTCATCTCCTCTTCTTCGGTTATGAAATCTGCAGCTCGGTGCATCGCGTCTTGTATCGTCGTGGGGGCGTTCAGCGCAATCTCTTTGCGGAAGTCGGAGTTAAACCAAAGCACCCGCTTTAAGGCTAGCAGGGCCGCCTTGTCGCTCAAGTCTTCCACTTTGGACATGACCGCTTTGAATCTTCCGACGAAACTTTGGATTGTTTCATTCTGCCCCTGAGTTAGGGTTCACAGGCCGGCATCCGAAGTTCCCGGATCCATGAATATGGAGTAATGCTTCAGGAATGCTGCGGATAGCTGATTGTAGTTGTCGATGGAGTTCCTCTCGAGCCTGGAAAACAATTGGAGTGCCGGACCATTAAGGTTTTCCACGAAAAAGAGGCACTGTCCGACATCCTTTTCACTTTCTTTGAAGTTGGAGCAACCCATGGCTATGGCAAAAGCTGTTAGATGCTCATTCGGGTCAGTTTTTCCTTCGTAAATTGGAACCTTCATCTTCCTTGGATCGGTAATTCTCGCACTAGTGATCCGTGCCGTGAACGGAGTGTTTTGTGCTTCCTCCAATACGCGATCTATTTTGGGCACCTTGCTAGTTGCCTTGTGCATCATGGATCGGACAACCTTTATATATGCGGCTGCTCGGTCAATATCCGCGTGCATCGCAGCCATCTTCTCTTTTTGGGCTCGGATCCCTGCTCTTCGCTCCCCATCGATCCGTGTTTGCTCGGCCCAGAGGATGTTCTCTTCCTCTTCGGTCAGTTCTTGATCTCCTTCTGCGATGGCTTCGCATCGTTCGGTTCAGATCTGGCCAACTGCTGGGAGCTCGGGGTCATCGCGGCTCTCCGTGTTGCACTCCACTTGGTTCTCCTCTTCTAGATTGATAATTTGGGCCGGCTCATCCTCCTTTGGTGCATCGCCTGCTCCTTGCGCTTCGGAGGTCAGATTTGCTGAGTTTTGATGGAGCAGTGGCAATCTTCTACGGGTTCTCAGCACGTCGAGAGGGGTCGAGAAATCTAGGGCTGTTGGGTTAAGGCGCCTAACGCCATGTCCGATCGGGTTTGAGATCCTGCTACTGGCTCGGGTCTCCATCGCCAGGGCTTCCAACTTTTGTGTCATCGTGCCGTTCAGCTTATCCTACTCGTCGGCCTTTTGAGAAGCATCTCCAACATATTCTTCATCTCCGTGAGTGTTTTTAAAGCCTCCTCAGTGTTTTCAGGTCGATTCGTCTGATCCTCCATGCTGGTATCTCCGGTGTCAGCAGCGTCCTGCTCTCCGTCGTTGGCCATCGTCCTTCAGATCGGTTTCGCGGTGGTTTTTGGTGTAAGAAAATTTCAAGCTCCCCACAGACGGTGCCAAATTGTGGGAGTGTAAATCCACACAATTGAATTTGGTTAGACTTTTAGAGGGATCTGAAACTTCTGAGATTAAAACCACAAACACGAAGATCCAAAGATGGTTCTTTTATTAAGCTGTTTTGAAAACTTTTCGTATGAGAGCAAAAATACAGAGTTTCTGCTAGGTTAAAATTGCCGATCCCTTTTTCAAGGGAGGTACATGAATATATATACAAGTCCAAGTTGGCTAGGGCGACTCCTAAAAATAAAAGGAAGATTTTCTATTCCTTCGTATTTTTCCTTTCTTTATGTCTATCTTCTTTTTACTTCAGCCCACAAGATTTCTGGTATGATGCCTCGGCCCATTAAGACCCAACAACTTGGCTCGGGGACGCGAAGGTTAAGGCCCTTTACCTTGTGGACGATGGGCCGATCCCCTTTTTCGGCTCGGGTGGCATTTCTCCTTTGGTGCTCACATGGCATTTGGCTCGGGTGGCAGTTCGTAGTTCGTGTTCGGCTCGGGTGGCATGGTTCCGCGGTTCGGGTGGCATCCTTCCTCGGCTCGGGTGGCGTTTTTCTAAGCGGCTGGGGTGATATTTGGTTCAGGTGGCATCTCGGGTAGTCGGTCATAGTAGTTGCGTACCCGAACCGTTTTCGAGTGACACCCGAACCATTTTTTAGTGACACCCAAACTGTTTTCGAGCGATACCCGAACTGTTTTCGAGTGACACCCGAGCCATCTTCATGCGACACCCGAGCCGTTTGAGTTTGGCTCGGGTGTCAAGTCACTTAGTTGACATTGAGCAATTTTAGTCATTTTCTCATTTGTTAACTTCAGGTGGGTGAAAATTGACCCCAACAATGTGTAAGCCCAAATGTGAGCTCATGTTACCTGACCCGTTTGGCAGATATTGACCCGGTTCAGCTATGATTTTGACCCGAAGACAACCCGAGATTTACAAAATTTTAGGGTTTAGTGGACTCATTCTCATCAAAAACAAATTATGGTAAATTTGAATTATTCGAAAAATCATAATTTTAGGACCACCCAATTTGAATTTTTTTAAGAATTATAACTTGGGCTTTATTGAAAGTTTAGATAAGGGAGAGAGAAAGAGAGTGTGTGCCACCGAGAAAAAGATAAATTAAAACGTTGTTTGTGTGTGGGATATTTTCATCATTAGCCGTCCACTTTAAACCCTCTAAAAGTTACAAAACTGCCATTGTTCCCGCTATTTAATTATTTTGATATCTCTTGGTATTAGATACAAATTCTCTTTACTAAATCCATCCATCTATTTTTGAAAATTCTATCAACCACTCTACTTAATTCTTTTCAAAATCGTTGGCATTTAATTAGTGTATAACCTACTATATTGTTATGGAAGTCAGTAAAAATGACGTTCTCACAAAGTCAAAAATAGATGCATACACATGTTAAATGATATACATAAAATATTATTTTGTGTGGAGTCAACGGTCACTATGCATGTACATTAATTTACTTTCTTCATCTCTATATATACGAACGATTTTGTTCGATGTAATTTACATCAGCACAATTCACTTTGATAAGAAATGAGTAATAAGAAACTCTATATATATATATTCTCTCAGTATATTATCTTCCACCGGGTATAAATTTTTTGACTTTCTTTATATCTATTCTTATGATGAATTATACCACTATTATAACAAGTTATTAGCACGATCACTCTAAGTTATGGTAAAATATATAATTATAATATATGCACTGCTATAGCGGGCGGTATGTCACCTCTAAATTAATTTATAATTTTTATAGTGGCCGTTTAATGCACCATTATTCACTTGATATTATAGTGGACGGTTTGTCGCCTCGTTATTATTTTACAACTTAAATATTGATGATTTCTTCACCACAATATTACCATTAAATATTCGTTTATGTTATAGTTATTATATAAAGAGGTTCAGTTACATGTATATAAACCTTTTAACTGATTGCTTATTAAAATTTCCACATTGATTTTTTCTTTATCTCTTTATCACCAACGGTCACAAAGAGAAAATTTTAAAATTTTGTCTACCTTTTAAACGGTTATGAACAATGTTTTCAATCTATAAATAAACTCATATTTCACTCATTTCAAATCATTCAAACATTTTATCTTCTCCCAACTTTTTTATAAGAAAATTGTTTACTCTTGATTTTGTAGGAAAATATTTCGTCGGTTATTGATTTTAAGTGTGTGTCTAATTTTTGGTTCTATTTATGGTCTTTCCGTTGAAAAATTTACTCCCTAAGAGTTACCATCAATGTTGCTTTACTTTTTCTCTAATTATTAATGTAAACGGTTCATTTTAATATAAAACAATATTATTTTTCTAATAATATATTTACAATTTATTTTAGAAATCAAATTGTAAATATTGAGAACCTTAAGTTACCAGCTCTCAAAATTATTGGTGCTAACTACATAACGTAGACAACTGATGCAGAACTCTATATGAAATCGAAAAATTTATCCGCCACGACCAAAGAGAAAAATGAATCATCTAACCAAGGTCAGAGAAATGCAATAAATTTTTTGAAGAAACATCTAGATGAAGCAAAGCTTTGGAAAGTTCTGAAAGAAAGGTTTGACAACCAAAAATAAATAAATCTACCTCATGTGATGGAAGAGTGAAAAATCCTGAGATTTAAAGATTTTGAAAAAATGGAGGAATATAATAACGTAATGTTGAGGATAGTATCACAATTAAAATATTGTGGTAACCTGCACCGAAGCAGAAATGCTCGAGAAGACATACCTCATATTTCACAAAGAACACCGTGTCCTGCAAGCAATGTATAAAAATTGCGGGTACACAAGATTTTCTGAATTGATTGTAACACTATTAACCGCAGAGAAGAACAATAAAATTCTCATCAAAAACCATAACTCTCGATCTACGGGAACCAAGGCAACCCTTGAAGTAAATGCAATGGATGTGAAAAATCTGGAGAAAAAAAAGTCAAACCTATCGGGGTCATGGTCGTCGATTTAATCGCGGACGTGGGAGAACTTACAATCTACAAGGAAGAAAGTCTTTCTAGTGGGTTACAGATGGGGATCCAAAGGACATTGGTCTAATGTATGTCGAACTTCCGAGCATCTTTGTAAGTTATACCAAGAGTCCATCAAAGGCAAAGGGAAGGAGGTGAACCTCACCGAACACTTTGAGGGTACATCGTAACTCGATTCTCTCGACTTTATGAATGATTTCGACGAGACCACTCTAGCGGATAACTGAAAATGCTTGTAGTGAGATTGCTGAATAAGTCTCCAGTTATGCCATGTATAATTATTATGTATTTAAGTTTCAACGAATAATGTAGTTTTTCATAACAATCTAATGTATAATTATTGAATGTTTTCCTAATGAATGAAATTTAGTTTCTATTTATTAATGTTTTGTTAATTACAGAAATGGATGGATCAGTATCCAAGGAAATGGTTCGAGAAATTTGTATATCAGATAGTGGAACAACATACACTATTCTAAAGCACAAGAGATATTTCTCTAACTTAAAACTGAAAAATATTATTGTCAACACAATATTAGGTCCTACAGACCTGATTGAAGGAAGTGGCAAAGCCAAATTCATGTTGCCTAATGGAACAGATTTTTCCATGTGGACCAATACATCCACCATGTGGACCATTCCACTACTTTATGGTATTAATTGACGCATCCAGCATATGGTCACATGTTTGTCTATTATCATCTCGAAATATGGCATTTGCCAGATTTCTAACTCAGATAAGTAAACTGAGAGCTCAATTTTCTGATTATCCCATTAAGAGAGTTAGATTAGACAACTATGATGAATTCACCCAAACATTCCATGATTATTGTATGGTAACGAGATTGAAGCTGAACATTCTGTAGCTTATGTTCATATACAAAATGGTTTGGATGAATCATTAATTAACTGATTGCAATACCATTAATCATGTGGTCAAATCTTCCATGTATGGGGACATGCCATTTTACATGCAGAAGCACTCATTCGGATAAGACCAAGTGCATATCATAATTATTCTCCATTACAGTTAGCATTTGCTCGAGAACCAAATATTTTCCATCTGGAAAGTTTTGGTTGCGCGATATACGTGCCTATAACACCACCACAACATACAAAGATGGGACCACAAATAAGGTTGAGAATATATGTTAGTTGTGATTCTCTATCAATTATACGATACCTATAATCGGAGACTGGTGAGTCTTTACAGCATGATTTGCTGATTATCATTTCGATGAGAAAGTATTCCCGGTTCTAGCCTTCTAGGGGAGAAAATAAACAAGTAGGAAATGATATAAATGGTGTGTACCATCTATGTTAAGATTATTTTATTCTAAGAATTCAAATGGTTAGTTTTGCAGATGCAGGATATTTTTCAGATCCACACAAAGCTCGATCACAAACTGGTTACGTCTTCACGATCGGAGGCTCCGCTATATCTTGGCGTTCTTAGAAGCAAACAGTTGTGGCTATTTCTTCAAATCATGGTGAAATCATTACACTCCATGAAGCAAGTAAAAAATGTGTATGACTAAGATCAATAAGCCAACACATCAAATCAAATAGTGGAATTCGCATAACTATGTGGCCTACTATCTTATATGAAGACAATGCTGCATGTGTCACCCAGAATAATGAAGGATATATCAAAAATGATATAACCAAACATATCCCTCTTAAGTTATTTTCATACAATTAAGAACTTGAGAAGAATAAGGTCATAGAAGTCAGATATGTTCGATCATGTGACAATGTTGCAGATCTTTTCACGAAATCATTATCTACCACTATGTTCATGAAGCATGTCCATAACATTGGAATGCGTCATCAACGAGAATTTTCTTGCCTTGCTATGGTTTTTTCCACTGGATTCTCCTAGAAAAAAATTTTAACGAGGCAACAAAGACGTTAAAAAGGCTATAGTGACACTGGTCTCCAAGGGAGAGTGTTGTGGAAGTCAATAAAATGGGCGTTTTCACAAAGTCAAAAATAGATGCATACACATGTTAAATGTGATGCACAAAATATTATTTTGTGTGGAGCTCACCATCATTATGCATTCATAGTAATTTATTTATTTTTATCTCTATATATACGAACAACTTCGTTCGATGTAATTTACCTCAAAACAATTCACTTTGATACAAAAATAATAATAAGAATATTTCTATATATTTTCTCATTATACTATTTATTCATCGAGTATAAATTTTTTTATCTTTCTTTATATCTATTCTTATGATAAATTATACCACTATTATAACATCTATGATATTTTTTCAAAAAAATGGTAGTAAAGTATTACAGAAAATGATAGTAAGGTATTAAAGCGGAATTATATGATTCCAAAACGGAATCAAAGAAGTAATAACCCAATTTAATAAGTTAGGTGCGAGAAAGGCCCAACAAAATAGGCCCAAAATGATTGCCGACTTTGAAACCCACCTCAAATATTGAGCACAAGATTTCGTCTCAAACATTCATCGCTTCTCCTTCTTCGATTTCTTCTTGTGGAATCTGGGTTTCTCTCCTCCGATCCAGGTGCGTTTGATTTAATCGGTATTCCGAGCTCTCTGGAAACTAGGGTTTCTGAAATTAGGGTTTTCTTTTTCGTTTTAATCCGCAGGAGAATCACTGAGCTTTTGCGTTCCAAGTAGAAGATATGGTAAGCGTTTCATCAACCCTTCTCTCTCTCTTTTGTTTTTCTTCATTGTTTCAGGTTATAGCTATTGTATCCTCTGCATTTTTCTTCACGCTTCGCTGTTTTCTTCAACTTCTCTGTTGATTATTCGCGAAAATTTCGCTAAATTACAAATCTTCAATTGATATTTGATTCGCCAGTGGCTGTCTTGACGCTTCGTTTTCAATATTATCGAGAGATGTTCTGTTATGTTGATTTTACTTATCTCGTAGAATGTTCAGTTTCGGTTTTAGGGTTTCGTAGATGTTTTTTTTATCTTTGCTTGAATCCTTATACTGTTCTCGAGTCTTACGTGTGTCTGTTTCTTTCTGAACAAGATTACTTGCTAACTAAATATGTTGGATCTGTTGTAGGCAACTCTTGAAGATTCTTTCCTTGCAGACCTTGACGAGTTATCTGACAATGAAGCAGAATTGGTGAGTGTGCCAAACAATTTGATTTTTCGCATTTATTTTGATACTACTTCATTCATAATATTTACTTGGAGGAGCTATGGTTGAATTGTAGTTTGTTCGATTATCCATATTCAGGACGAGAATGATGGTGATGTTGGAAAGGAGGATGAAGATATTGACATGGACATGGCGGACTTAGAAACCCTTAACTATGATGATCTCGATAGCGTTTCTAAGCTACAGAAAACTCAGAGATATGCTGATATAATGCAGAAAGTGGAGGAGGCTCTCGGAAAGGACTCTGATGGAGCAGAGAAAGGAACTGTACTAGAAGATGATCCCGAGTATAAGCTAATCGTGGATTGCAATCAACTCTCGGTTGATATTGAGAATGAGATTGCCATTGTCCACAACTTTATCCGTGACAAGTACAGACTTAAGTTCCAAGAGCTCGAGTCGTTGGTACATCATCCGATTGATTATGCCCGTGTTGTGAAAAAAATTGGCAATGAGACAGATTTAACCCTTGTTGATCTGGAAGGCCTTCTTCCTTCTGCTATTATCATGGTTGTTTCAGTTACTGCTTTAACCACGAAAGGGAACCCACTGCCAGAGGATGTACTACAAAAGACGTTAGACGCTTGTGATCGGGCTCTAGATCTTGATTCTGCACGGAAGAAGGTTCTTGACTTTGTGGAAAGTAAGATGGGATCTATCGCACCAAATCTTTCCGCCATTGTTGGGAGTGCTGTTGCAGCCAAGCTCATGGGTACTGCTGGAGGTTTGTCAGCACTTGCAAAAATGCCCGCATGTAATGTTCAAGTTCTTGGCCACAAGAGGAAGAACCTTGCTGGGTTCTCTACTGCAACATCACAGTCCCGTGTGGGTTATCTGGACCAGACAGAGATTTTCCAAAGTACGCCTCCTGGACTTCGGATGCGCGCTAGCAGGCTCTTGGCTGCTAAATCGACTTTGGCAGCAAGAGTTGACGCTACTAGAGGAGACCCATCTGGGACAAACGGAAAAGCTTTCAGGGAGGAGATCCGTAAAAAGATTGAGAAGTGGCAAGAACCTCCTCCTGCAAGGCAACCGAAGCCACTTCCTGTTCCTGATTCTGAGCCTAAAAAAAGAAGGGGTGGTCGCCGTTTAAGAAAAATGAAAGAAAGGTAAGCTTTTCCATCCTACTTTGGGGCCTCTTAATGACTGTAGATTGAATTCTGTTGCTTGCTGCATTCTTACCTTTCTCTTTAAATCAGGTATGCAGTGACAGACATGAGGAAGCTTGCCAACAGGATGGCATTTGGTACACCCGAAGAGAGCTCTCTAGGTAAAATATCTTGTACATCTACTCGTCAATGGCCTTTTATTTTAAGGCACTTAATCTAATATTTGCTCTTCGTGATGATAGGTGATGGATTAGGTGAAGGATATGGAATGCTTGGCCAGGCTGGGAGCAACAGGCTGCGTGTATCCAGTGTCCCGAGCAAGCTGAAACTTAATGCTAAGGTTGCCAAAAAGTAAGTGTTCCTCTATTTTTCGACTTTTACTTTCTTCCCTTTTTTTACTGTTAGATATTAATCCTTAATGATCCTGTCATGTTCTTCCATATCTCCTGCTTTGCTGTGCTTCCTCATTGTGATATGTTCATCAATGGCTTTTCAGGCTCAAAGAAAGACAGTATACAGGTGGTGCTACTACCTCTGGATTGACATCGAGCCTGGCGTTCACTCCTGTGCAGGTACAAACAATTTCATTCGATTCTAGTCAAAAGTTTAATCTTTCCTGATCCGCTTGCTTCGTTGTCTGACTTTAGAAACTTGAATTGTATGTTGCAGGGAATAGAGTTGTGCAATCCCCAGGCTTTAGGATTAGGCAGTGGGACTCAAAGCACTTACTTCTCAGAGTCGGGAACCTTCTCCAAGCTCAAGAAGATTTAAATGAAGCACTGCTTACTCTTGGGATTTATCTTAGAAAATGATTGTGTAAATGAACGAAGACACAAAGGTTTGAAAGTGGTGTTTTTACTGCCTTTCTATTTCTCTTTTGTGTTTTACAGTTTCTGCCACTGAAGAGACAGCCTCTGTTTGTTACAGTCTCTCTCCTGAATCAGTTTTATGAAATTTTAAGATTCTCGGTATAAGGGTTGTTCGATTTTTGTTTGGGTTGGGCTTGAGTTTAAAATTAGGTCTCTTTGCACACAAATTTTGTTTTTATAGGGTTCTTACGGTTTTGGAATAATCTGAATTGGTTTGGTACGTTTTCTGTTTTGGTTTGGTTTTTTTTTGTATTCGAATAGGAGTATTATTTAATAGTCGAATATATAGTTTTGATGAAAATGAAAGTACCTCACTGATAATTAAAATATCGTGATGGGTCCTCCAAAGTTACATGTTTGATTTTTCTATGAGAAGATAGCACCGTCCATTGTTTCCGGAAAATTCTATCTAACGAATTTATTTTTATGGAGAACTCTAGAAAGAGCACAGTCTCGAGTCCTAATCAATAAATAAGACCTGGAAATATCTTTTTTCGAACCAGTTTCTAATGCCAAGTGTACAATTATCACATAAGTGGCAAATTATATAAATTTATTCGGAAATATTTAATTTCAATTACGTTTGGCTAACACAAAATAATAAAATACAAATAATCACAATTCATCTTAACATTTAAACCAAAAAAATATATATAATAGTTTTGTTACACAGATTAAATTATGTATCAAAACACTTAAATAAGCCTTCAAGAATAGTTATAAAAATCAATTAAAAAAAAACCTGAAATAATTTTTCATCCAATAACATCCTCGAAGCCTCCTCCAAAATTAATAAATCAAATAGACAAATACACATCATTGGATCAATCAATCAATCGAAATGCGTGTTTATCTAAAACTAAACAGATAAAAAAAAAAGAAATTATATAAATCATTGAAGTTAGGAAAAATATCAGAAGGGTCGTCATACAAAATTGTCGGCTACTTCCATGCACGGACCTTCACGACAACTTGGTCCCTCACACACTTCAACGCCACGGTATACCACGTGGCAAATTTTCAGACCCCCAAATTTATCAACGAATCATACCTTTTCACGTGTCGCAAACTTGTAGATAGTTGAAAAACCCCACACACACGAAGTGTATATATCCTCACAACACAAACATACACAACCTCAAAACACTTGAAAAATATCTTCCTCATCTTCACACTATGATTAATACACAAACCGGGTCGGATCGTCGGATTCTAACTTTTCCGGCGGTAAATCCATGCGAATCGATCTCCATAACCACTCTCCTTGACTCACTGTTACAAATCGCCGGCGAGATTCTCAGCTTCAAACCAAAACACTTCTCAACCAACAAACCAAGTGTCAAAGAAACTCTCCGACATATCCAAAACCTTGTGATCGTCTTCGAGGAAGTCCGGATTTTGATCCGGGTCGGGTCTCGTTCGTTCCCTCGCTCAGCAATCTTGAGCCTCTCCGAGCTCCACATCATCTTCCAGAAACTCAAGTTCCTTCTAGAAGACTGTACGCGAGACGGAGCTAAGCTTTACATGTTGATAAACTCCGATCAAGTATCAGCTCATTTCCGGGTCTTGACCCGATCCATATCCACCTCCCTCGACACGTTCCCAGTCGGGTCTGTGGACTTACCCGGAGAAGTCAAGGAGCTAATCTATCTATTAATCCGTCAGACCCGTAAATCCGAAGCAAGACCCGACCCGAATGACAAACGAGCCATAGACTCGGTCTATTGGATCTTTAATCTGTTCGAGAACAGAATTAAGCCGAAGTCGGATGAAATACTCCGAGTTCTTGATCACATTGGTGTCCGGAAATGGAAAGATTGCGTCAAAGAGATCGATTTTATAGGAGAAGAGATCTCCGAAGAGAAGAAGGATAAGAACACTAGTAAAGTCGAAATCGAGCTTCTTAGCAGCTTAATGGGATTCGTATGTTACTGCAGATGCGTGATACTTGGAGGCATTGATGCTGAAGATGATGATGAGAAAGAAGAAGAAGACGATTTGATTCGAGGTTTAAACGTTGATGATCTTCGTTGTCCGATTTCTCTAGAGATTATGAATGATCCAGTGGTTTTAGAAACAGGGCACACGTATGATCGGAGCTCTATCACCAAGTGGTTCGCCGCCGGTAACATCACGTGCCCTAAGACCGGGAAGAATCTGGTGAGTACTGTGCTGGTGGATAACGTCTCCGTCAAGCAAGTGATTCAAAGTTACTGCAGACAGAACAGCGTAGAGATTGATGAGAAGAGGAGGAGGAAGAAGAAGACATCGATTGTTCCGGACAGTTTAGCGGCGGAAGAAGCCGGTAAACTCACGGCGGAGTTTATCGCCGGAGAATTGATCAACGGAGGCGAAGAAGAGATGATTAAGGCATTAGTGGAGATCCGAGTTCTCACCAAGACAAATAGTTTTAACAGATCTTGTTTGGTTGAAGCTGGTGTTGTTGAATCGCTAATGAAGATTCTTCGTTCGAGAGATCCGAGGATTCAAGAAAACGCCATGGCTGGGATTTTGAATCTATCCAAGGATATCGCCGGAAAAACTCGAATCGCCGGAGACGGCGGTGGATTGAAGATCATCGTTGAGATTCTCAACGAAGGAGAGAGAAGAGAGAGTAGACAATATGCAGCAGCTGCTCTCTTTTATTTATCTTCTACCGGAGATTACAGCAGATTGATCGGAGAAATCCCAGATTCGATTTCAGGATTGGTGAGAATCGTTAAAGGTTGTGATTACGGAGATTCAGCGAAACGTAACGCGTTAATCGCGATTAGGAGTTTGATGATTCAACAATCAGATAATCACTGGCGTGTTCTCGCCGCTGGAGCTGTTCCTGTTCTTCTAGATCTCGTTAAATCCGACGAGTTTAGCGACGGAGTCACGGCGGATTCGATGGCGATTCTAGCGAAAATAGCGGAATATCCCGACGGGATGATCTCTGTGCTCCGTCGTGGAGGGTTGAAGCTCGCGGTGAAGGTTTTAGGTTCGCCGGAGGTTTCGCCGGCGACGAAGCAGCACTGTGTTGTTCTGCTTTTGAATCTGTGTGTTAACGGAGGAATTGACGTCGTTGGGGCACTCGCTAAGAATCCGTCGATTATGGGTTCGCTTTACACGGCGTTAAGTAACGGCGAGTGTGGATGTGGGAAAAAGGCAAGTGCTCTTATCAGAATGATACATGATTTCCAGGAGAGGAAAACCGGTACGGTTGAACCGGCTTTTGAAAGAGAACGGTTCGTACACGCCTGGTGATTTGGTTTGGTACACAGTAACTCTTTCGAGTCTTTTTTATCAAAGGGTTATTATTTACCAAAATATATAACTTGAAAAAAAAATTATAGGTTTAAGGATCAAATATTATTTATTATATTTATATGTATATATTTTACTTATATCTGTAAATATTAGCTCTGGGAGTTTTTAATAACCAAAGAGCTAATAATACTATTGTAATCAGTTTCTGGTTTTGAAAGAGAAGCTGTGTGCAATGTCAATGTGTACTGTAATTGTTGTACTCATTTTCTGGAAATAAATGAAGAATATAACATAAGTCCTTTTTGTAATTTATTTCCATTCCCCTCGTATATTTTTATTCAATAGAAGGAAGAAACATTGTACTGTACCTTGTAAAAGTAAATGGAGTAATCCACATATCAACACTTCTTATATATTCATAAATCTTTATGATTTAAAATACTTTTCCAAATTAAAATAATTTAGTTTTATCACATCATAAAAACTCATTTCTTAACTAACACTTAAAGTCCTCGTCAAAATAATTTTTCAAAAACAGAAGCGTGAAAACCTTATTTTCTCTCTGCCACCACCGCTACAGTAGAAACTCGAAAATTTGCAAGTTTTGGTCCGGCAACCGGCAACTTCCACAGCGCTGATACCGGGTCCATTGGATTTCTCCTTTGCTTTCTTTTATGTTGTTTTAATTTGTCTTCTCAGATTTAGTCGTAGGAATCTTATCCTTTGGAGTTTGGTTTCGATTCAAGAGGCTGGGTCCGGTGAAGCTTTTGATCTCAGATCCGTCTGGATTTTGGGCGGTGGCTTTATATAGGTCGGTTTGGGGCGTTGAAGCGAGTGGTCAGGCTGCGCCGCATCGCTTCGGGTTCCTTTGTCCTCCGATATGTGGTTCTATCGCCGGTATCTGAAGATTTTCGTCGAGCGTGGTGGTTGTTGGGGTCAATTTTCACCCACTTGAAGTTAACATATGAGAAAATGTCCAAAACGGTTCGGAGTCAACTAAGTATCTTGAACACCCGAGCCAAACTCAAATGGCTCAGGTGTCACACAACAATGGTTCGGGTGTCACTCGAAAACGGTTCGGGTGTCACACAACAATGGTTCGGGTGTCACTCGAAAACGGTTCGGGTGTCACTCAAACGGTTTGGGTGTCACACGAAAACGGTTCGGGTGCGCAACTGCTATATCTAACTACCCGAAATACCACCCGAACCAAACGCCACCTGAGCCGTAGAAGATAACGCCATCCGAGCCGTAGAGAAAAATGCCACCCGAGCGGTAAAGAAAAACGCCACTCGAGCCGTGAAGGAAAGTGTCACCCGAGCCGCGGAGCTCTTCGCCACCCGAGCCACGGAGCCACAAAAGTCGAATGCCTTTGATCCAAACATGGGTTTTGGCCACCCGAAGCGACGAGCCAAAAATGGGGGCTTGGCCCATGATTTACAAGCCAAAGGCCTTGATTTTCACAATGAGTCAAGACAAGTTAATGGATCTGAATGGGCCGAGGCATCACACCAGAAATCTTATGGGCTGAGAAGGAAAAGGAAAATAGACATGAAGGAAGGAAAAGAAGCGAAAGAATAGGAAAACTTCCTTTTCTCTTAAGGAGTCACCATAGCCGACTCATACTTGTGTATATATATCCATGTATCTCCCTTGAAAAAGGGAATCCGCAATTTTACATGGCAAACACTTGTATTCTTTCTCCAAACAGTTTTCGTAACAGCTTAATAAAAAAACCATCTTTGGATCTTCGTGTTCGTACCTGAAGAATCTGCTCGGCAAAAAAATGGTTGGGTGGAGAGAGACAACTCGGGAAATGAAAATTGGCTAGGGCTATCAGATAACCTGGAATATGGCTCGGGTGACATATACGCAGATAACTGAGACATCCCTTAGGTTTAAAAATGGATCATGATCTTTGGAAGACAAACAAACAGATCGGAATCCCTAATAACTTAGGAGAAAGGATATAAATCTTCGAAGAATTGGAAAACAGATCGGGGCTCTCAATAACTTAGAAAAATGGATCAAAGCTTTCTGAGGGTTGAAGAATGGAGCAAGATCCTCTGAAAAAACTAAAAAACAGATTCTAAATCTTCAAGCAAATTGCCGGATAATTCAAGAACAACGGCGGAGCTGATTGAAGATGGATCGGGAAACTCAAATTGGGTCGGCGACGAAGGAAAAACAACAGAGGCCCTAACTAAAAAATAACTTATGCGAAAATAGAGAGAGAAAGGAGAGAGAGACTACCTGTTTTGGAGAATTTTTCGGAGAAATTAAGATGTGAGAAATCAAGTGTTCTCATGGTTTATATAGGCAAATAGTGATGTCATACGCCTCGGGAATCAGCAGAGACATTTAGACTCCCCGAAAAAGGTGATAACTTGCCAAAGTTCCCCGAACAATGTTAGTGTGATACGGCGATCCCGAGCCAAATTTCTTCGATAAGATAACGTTGGGGATAAGTCTACATCACAGACGGCTCGGAAAATATCTGCAGATTTTATGATCCCCGATCCAAACTCTTGATTAGCCTAACCCAGTTAAGCATCATAACTGCTCGGTGGCATATTTCAGCGCATCGGGGACTTACTCAAACGGTTCGACACCCTCACTTCAGCGGTTCGGGTGACAGGGAGAAAAAGCTCGGGGTCACCGTGAAAAATGGTTCGGGTGACAGTGAGGAAAAGCTCAGGATCACCACGACAATTCGGCTAGAGAAGTTAACTTCATAATGCTCTTAACCTCGACACTTTCATCACTAAAAATGACGAGCTAGGGGGCTAACTGTTGGGTCAATTTTCACCCACTTGAAGTTAACAGATGAGAAAATGCCTAAAACGGCTCGGAGTCAACTAAGTATCTTAAACATCCGAGCCAAACTCAAACGGCTCGGGTGTCACACAATAACGATTCGGGTGTCACTCGAAAACGGTTCGGGTGTCACTCAAACGGTTCGGGTGTCACACGAAAATGGTTCGGGTATGCAATTGCTATGTCTAACTACCCAAAATACTACCCGAACCAAACGCCATCCGAGCCGTAGAGGATAACGCCATCCGAGCCGTAGAGAAAAATGCCACCCGAGCCGTAAAAAAAAAAGCCACCCGAGCCGTGAAGGAAAGTGTTACCCGAGCCGCGGAGCCGCAAAAGTTGAATGCCTCCCGATCCAAACATGGGTTTCGGCCACCCGAAGCGACGATCCGAAAATGAGGGCTCGACCCATGATTTACAAGCCAAAGGCCTTGATTTTCACGACGAGTCAATACACGTTAATAAATCTGAATGGGCCGAGGCATCACACCAGAAATCTTATGGGTTGAGAAGGAAAAGGAAGATAGACATGAAGGAAGGAAAAGAAGCGAAAGAATAGGAAAACTTCATTTTCTCTTAAGGAATCGTCCTAGCCGACTCAGACTTGTGTATATATATCCATGTATCCCTCTTGAAAAAGGGAATCCGCAATTTTACCTGGCAAACACTTGTATTCTTTCTCCAAACAGCTTTCGTAATAGCTTAATAAAAAAACCATCTTTGGATCTTCGTGTTCGTGGTTTTTACTCAGAAGTTTTGGATCCCTCTAAAAGTCTTCATAAATTCAATTGTGTTAGTTTTGACTCCCACAGTGGTTGCCATCTGCCCTCCACGGTGGGGATGAGTTTTGACTCGCCGCTGGTCCTGTTGAGGGACTTGGTTTCAGTCCGAGTTGTTGCTCTTTTCTTGCTTGGCCGAGTAAGCTTCGTTTCATTCCAAGCTTTGCCTATCTGCTTTTTTGCATCGTGGTCTTGGGTGACTAGTGGTCTTTCTGGTCTGGTTTCAGTTTTTAACTGCCTTATCGTTAGAATTCCTTATCTTTGGGGTTTCTGGTTCGTCCCCTTGCATGTTCCGCCGCAGTGCTATTTCCGAACCTCTTATGGAGGTTTGTTTGGTTTAGCCTCCTCTCCCATCTGGTTTTTAAAGTGAAGACGTCTTTGTGTTGAAGTTGCGTTCAGGGGAGTTTTTCCTCGCCCAACAGATTTGTGCCATTTCTTTCCGTTTTCCGAATAAATCTTCAATCAGCGTATATCAACAGCTTTCCCTCAATGATATTGGGTTGATTTTTTTTTGAAGAAGTCTCGGAGCTGATTTGGTTTTCCTCTTCTGTGTTGGTGGTTTTTTTCTTCCTGGCTTATTTTATCCGTCTTCCTTTTTGGGCTTAGCTTTAGCCACGGTCTCTGGTAGCAGTGATTTCTATTTTCAGATGAGTCAGGTGGACTACCGTTGTTGATTTAAATTGGTGCCCGTAATAGTTTCTTCAGGTCAGATTTTCCAATGGATTGATCTATCGGGTTATTGTCGTATAAAATATGTATATTTTGGTATCGTTTAGTTTGAATCACTTGTTTGGACATTGCGAATCCCTTGTTTGGACTTTTAATTCCGGGTATATCTCTATTTTCTCTAGCTTTGTATCGTGAATGTATCTTTCAAGGTTCTTAATAAAAAATTGAGATGACAAAAAAACCAAAAAGTATAACACTTAAAGTCTTAAGAGAAGAAAGAAGTAAGACAAGCTTTAAACTCGAGTAGTGCAAATATTTATTTTGTGAACTAGAATGTGTATTTTTTTTTTTATCAATCTTTTCTTTTGCATTAAGCTTGTAAACATGGTGATTCTTGTTTTAAATCCAAAGACAAGAAGACTTCGAAAAAAATTGGGACACTAGGCAACAAAGGATGAATAATCTTTTAAAGAAAAAGTTTCAGGCTTTGGATTTTACCGGCACTCCAGCTTCGACCCGCTTGATCTCAAAGATGAGCATTCTCCACATCTTCAGCACAAACATCTCAGCTTCCTCGTCTAGTATCGATTGCAACAGCTCAAGCATCTGAGAAGCTTTCACGTGCTGTTGAATGTTTGACACAATGAAATCTACCAGTGTGGCTTCCTCTTCTCCAAGAAACTCCATGATTTTCTTTGAGATCCATGGCTTCATTCTTTCGTGCAATTGGTGCTTTTCAATGTTAAAAAAAGACGAAACATGTGAGCACCAAAACAAACTCACAGGGAAGGCAACAAGAAATCATCTAAGGGATCATTGATCTAGTAAAAGCGGAATGAGATTTCTGAGTAGCTTACCTTGTCATACATGGCCCAGTTTATCTCGTAAGAAAATAGATCTTCCTTTGTCTTTGGGATTGTATCTATCAATTGTTTCGCATCCACAAGCTTCTTGGTATCAGGTATCTTTGCCTTTCCAGGCTCTTTAGCGTCTTTAGTTGGACCACTATGCCCGACACCTCGGTCCCTGACTCTGTCTCGGTCCCTTTCCCTTTCCCTTTCCCTGTCCCTGTCCCGGTGGGTTGCCTTATCATGAGAACGTCTGCTCCTTTGTTTTTCGGTTTCTGTGGTCTCTTCCTTGGGATTAGTACTCGAAATTCGTTTTGCAAATTCAGCGGCTAGAGCCAAATGAGGTGGTGTAAGCCCTGAGCCACCATGGGCCACAGCCTCCTGTTCCTCGGTTGAGTAATCTATAGGAACCAAAGGTTTCATCTTTTTATCCTTATGCGCTTCGTCTTCATCCTCCTCATAGAAAACAGAAGGAACGGATGTCCGCTTTCCAGATCCCACAAGTCCAAATCCCAATTTCTTGGAGGGGGCATGTGCCTCTGATCCACTATTATTATCAATAGACATGGACATCTCATTACCAGAACCATTTTGTTCAAAATCTGCACGTGGCAAAAGGAGCCATTAGAAATAGAAAGAGAGACAGAGAAGAAGGAGAAAGACAATAATGAGGGATAAGACAGAGAGGAAATAAACTCCTTACCTGCTGCATGGTGCTCATGGACAGATTCACCGACAGTTTGGAGAGTTGCCTTATGATCGTTTTCAATGGGTGATGTCTGGACCGGCTCGCTTCCAATAGCTGCATGTCCAGATAGGAGCCTTAAGGCATCGATTTGCTGTTGTTGCAGCTTTTGCTCCTCGGCATTCCTCTTCGCCTCAACAACCTCTTCCTCTTCTTTCAATCTGTCAGCTAAGTCATCCTCTTTCTCTCTTAGTCGTCGTCTTCTTCTCTCATCTAACGCACCCCTATGCCATCTTCTTCTGGAATCATCATCGTCTTCATCCTCATCTTCCTCGTAGCGGATTTCCTTTTTCCTCTTACGCTCTTTATCTTTCTCCTTCTCCTTCTCATACTGTCGTTCCTTCTCCTTTTCTCTTTCTCTGCGTTCCCATTGTCGAAGACGAGTCTGGTAAGCTCGCTCTGCATCTTCAAGTTTTCTCCTGTGCTCTCTCTCCTTCCTTAATCGTTCTCGTTCAGCCTCCCTCTCGTATCTATCCATTTCTTGCTCCTTTTCACCTCTGTCTCTGCTTCTTCGGTCATTTCTCTTACTCCAGTCAGGTGAACTTGTGTCAGGCCTATTATGTTCTCCAGGAGTCTCAACATCATTTGCAGCGGAATCTACATGAACGAGACATCTTGTCAGACAAATGATATAAGTAAAACAGAAAACGGCAGCTGAATTTTTGAATTTTTTAAAGGAAGACAAGAGGAGGCAAAAACACAGACCACTCCTCGCTATGTCAGTGTTGGAGTCTCCATCCTTAGATTTGAAAGCAAGTTCCATGCCTGAACCATCAGCAGGTGGTGGTGGAGGTGGTGGAGGCAGAGGGTTGGTCTTTAACCTTTCTTCAACAGCACTTTCAATCTTCTTCATAGCCTCTCTGTCAGCTTCTTTTTCTTCATCAGTTAAGACCGCAGAATTTGCAATATCAATGTTCTTTGGTTCTCCATCCTTCCCCGTCTCCCCTAAGGTGGGCCTAGCAGATACACACTTCTCATCACTTTCAGTTTTTTCTCGCTCACTCTCAGGACCTTCCGCTCGGTTCTCTCCGGTTCCTACAGCTTGACTTTCCTTGGCTTTCTTTGCATCCTCTATTTTCTTCTCAACATATTTTAGCAAATACTCCTTGGTTGCCTGATTAACATTCACCTACCATATAAAAAACGAGATGAGAACAAAGCTAGGAGATACCGTAGAAGCTTATATAAATCTTGGTTGGCATCTGCTTGGGGAAACAACATATTTTCAAAATTGAGTAGAGAGATCCACAATTACCAAAAGCTCTTGTCCATCTATATTAAGTTTGGTCAGCAGGCGTATTGCACGGAGAATCCCTTCAGCTGATTCAAATTCATAGAACCCAAAACCTTTAGGTTTATTGGTGGTGGGATCTTCCGCACGTAAACAGTTTATGACATGGCCACAAAACTGCAACAAAAAGTGGCAAGATCAATTCTTAGAAAACAACATAAGAAAATGGAAGCTAGTGCCTATAAGTCAACATAAACAGCCTTAAAAGTAGTAGAAGTGAAAAATGCAAATGGAAAGAAGAAAACAAACCTCGAGAATAGACATCATAAAATCATTTTCTACAGTTGCTATCTTGCCTATGTAAATTGTGGTCTGGGGTTTCTCTGCTGGTGGTACAAAAGGAACAGAAGCTGGTCTAATCATAGGAGGCATTACAGGACGGAGACCAGGCATTCCTGGGATAGGGGGACGTGGTACTAGTTGCACAGTACCAATTGTACCAGGCGGTCGCATAATAAATCCAGGACGAACCATTGTTGGATAGGGAGAAGGATACCGGAGAAGCCCTGCATAAACAAAAGAAAACAATTCTCTGCAAATTCATCAATAGATGTTTTACATCTTAATAGAACAATTGCATTGGCATAAATCAAGAGTGTCATGAAACGGAATTGAAAATTCAATTTTGTATTGTTACCACAAACTAGAGCAAATTAGATATGCACACCAGAGGCAGTACAAATACCACCCGGCTGAACAGAGAACCTGAAGGACACATTAAGAAGATAGCACCAGTATCGTAGTCATTATTACCACATTAAGTAGTCGTACCTCATAGGGCAACTTGATAGAGATAAGAATCTATAACCATCTGACAAACGTTGGATTTGAGATTGGATAATACTGAAACCCCCATCATATCATGCCCACATGAAACTTAAAGAAACTAATCTTTTTATCATCATTTTAGCTTTATCTCAGCCATTAGTAGCTTGACCACAGGACGGAAAAAGAAAGAGAAACATGTGGGACGTAACAGAAGGTGTAATTTGAAAGAAATTGCAATACCTCAAAAACCAAGACCAAGGAGCACTCAGTCGCTAGAAATGCTTGCTTCCGGCAGTTGGCTAACCCATCAAGTTCAAAGTTTTTAAAAACTACAGTAAATCTCAGTTTAACATAAAACTGGAGACAATTGGGGAACATGAGGCAAATCTTTCAAGAACCTTTAGGTCAGCGGTTTGGTTAAAATGTGTTAACAATGCTATCTTCAAAGGAACTACACTAACTAAACAAAATTAAGGAGAGAAAAAAGCGAATTTGCGCATACCAAAATGAGGGAGTCGTAGAAGTGAGTCCCTACCCAAAATTTGATGCCTCCCAACCTTTCTCACGGAACTCAATCAAGACGCTGTAGGAGAAAACACCCGGTCATCGGTGTTCCTGTTCTAGTTTTCTCCCTAATTCCTCTTTCAATAAAACTTCTTTCTACCTAAACCGTTGATCTCATCTAACTAAATTGACATATACTTCCACTTCAACTACTTTTATGAATCACATTCAACATACACAGAAAGTAAACGCCACGGAAACAAAATTCTACAGCCTAAATTGCATCATAAGCGATTAAAAATAAAATAAAAATTAAGACTTTAGAAAATTAAACAACAGATAAAGCTAGAAAAAGATAGAAGAACCCACCCGGAGGAGGAGCAACACCATGAATTCCGGGGTAACCATTAGCCATAGGCGGGAAAGGTCTCATACCAGCCGGATTAGGAAGCTGCCCAGGCTGCGATTGATACGTAGGCATAGATCCTGGAGCCGCCATAACCCCACCAGAGCTCACGCCGTGAGGAGGAACTCCCGAGTTAGGGTTTTGAAAGTTCGAATTCGGTGTGAACTGCATACCGGGACGGAATGGTGGTGGCGGCGGAAGATTGGGGACAAGTGAGCCAGGAATCTGAGATGGAGGAGCATAAGGCGGACCAGGTTGAAAGACCGGTGTTTGGGTTGTTGGGTCTAGAGCAGAGACTTGCGGCTGCGAAAGTTGTTGAGGCGGTCGTGTTGGTGAAGGATTTGGATTGGGATTGGGATTGAGATTGGGAATCGGAGTAGTGGGCTCGGTTTTGTACGAATTGAGATCCACCGTGGCCGGAGAAGAAGAATCGTCGGCCATGGGAGTCTAGTTTGTTAAAAGCTTGGTAATGGAGTAATGACTTCACCGAATCTGGATTTTTGCCCTAGAAATCAAAACTCCAATTTTACTCTATCCCCTTTGTCAAAGTTATATAACTTATTTGGCAAAAAAAAAAAAAAAAAAAAAAACCCACCTTGATTATTGTTACACGTGCTTGTATATCATTGGCTAATTGTTCTTTTCTAAAAAAATCATTTTGATTAATTTCTTAGTTATAATTTTTTTTTTGTTATTCACCAAATTAAATTGGATTGTACAACCAACAAAAAAAACTATAACTAAGAAACTAACTAATTTTCCTAGATCTAATGGCTATAATTTTGCCACGTATAACATTTTTGGTTAGTTTCTTAATTATAATTTTTTTTTTATTATTCACCAAATTAACCATTTTCATCTAATACTCTATGCCCAAATATTTTTTTACGGTTTAAAATTAAATTATAACTATTTGAAAATCAAAACCAGAGGTACAAAGTTTACATAAGTCGTGTCGTGCGGATAAAGCCTAGCACTCCATGCTAACATGTCCGCCTTTGCGTTGGAAGTGTGTGGGATCCACTTGATAAACAAAAAAGTTAAAAAAACTCTTTACTCTTTTGAACTCCTACTAATTGTATTGAGAATGCATACCATTTTGTCGGTGTAGACAACAACTCTGAACAGTCTGTTGCGTGTCTTTTGTTGTGCAAATTACAGTGCATAACCCATATTAACGCTTCTAATTCAGCATATAGTGGCGAGAGATTTCTTCGTAGATTTCTAGCTCCCACAGTTGATCCATCTACACCTTCGGCGAAGCAGTGCCAGCACAAACCTGAAAAAATATCAGTCTCTTTCTAGGAGCCATCTATATAACAATGATATCATGTGTATCCAAATTCCACAGGTGTTGCTGTTCCATAGTATTATCATTAGTTTTTACCTACTCCCACTCCATGGCCTCACTTTCCGTAATCTTTAAAACTTCTCTTGGGTCTTTATCCATATTTTTTTAGAGTTTTTACTTCTGTTTCCAAATGTACCAAATAATCCACAGAAAGTTACAGATATGTATATCATCCGGAATTCTCCAGAAGATATAATCAAAATTAGAGAAAACCAATGTCATTGGAAACACAGTCGGGGCCGTTGGCACCTAAGATAGGGTCCAAACTTGAAGCGCTTGCGGACATTCAAAAAGTACGTGATTAATCGTCTCCTCCTCTACCCCACACTTTACACATTGGGAGCCATAGTTGATCCCTCGATTCCGCAAGTTTGATGTGAGTGATACACATCCCGATATATCTTTCCATATAAAATGCCTTATTTTTGGTGGACATTTTAGTTTCCATGAGTATACCTGAAGAGGACGGACATATAGGCCATACAACTATACCTTAGGACCAAAGAGTGAGACGTCCTTCTCTATATAATAGCTTGACCTGATCGTATATTTCCCTGATTTAGAAAAATGCCATCCTAAAGTATATGTCCAATACTTGCTACTTATAGGTATACTCCGGATGATTGAATCATCTTTTGGGACGATTATTGCATTGAGTAACCCCACATTCCACGTTTGAGTGATTGTGTCAATTAAATAATTGACCATGAAATTTGTATAAAGGTTTGGCCCCTTACATGTTGTTGACATCGGGCATTTGACTGGTATCCACAGATCATTCCAAACGGATATAAAGGATCATATACCAACTCATTTGATTAGCCCTTTTTAACTACAGGTCGAGCCGAAATAATACTCCTACATCAATAAGACGGGGAATATGATATAATTGGATCCAAGAGATTTGACTTCCGAAAGTATCAACCTTTGAATACTTTAGCAAAAAGTGAGTCTGGGTATCTATTAATCGCCAAAGCTGTTTTGCCAACAACACAATGTTAAAATCGTTGATAGTCCAAAAGCCAATCCCCCCTTCTGATTTGCCACGACACATCTTTTCCATGCTAACCAATGCATACATTTTTGGTGACCATTTGAACTCCACCAGAAATGTGTCATCGCACTTGTAAGTTTTGTAGTTATTGACTTGGGGGACTTGAAACAAGACATGACATAAGTCGGCAAAGCTGCTGCCACTAATTTAATGAGAACTTCTTTGCCACCCTTAGACAGAAATTTTGAATTCCATCCATTAATTCTATCATGAAGCCTCTCTTGGACAAAAGCAAAAAATTTGCTCTTTGTCCCTCCCAAACTCTTCAGAATACCTAATATGATTTCATTCCCCCGAGATTCGAAATCCCTAGAATGTGTTTCACATCTTCACGTGTCGTATCGTCAACCGTGTGTCCAAATTGTATAGATGATTTGGAGAAATTAATTTGCTGTCGTGACATCGATTCATATTGTTTGAGTATATTCAGAATAATCTGACACTCTTTCTCATTTGCTTTGCAAAAAAAATAAGCTATCATCCGTAAAAAGAAAATGAGAGACATTTGGACTTGCTCTCGCTATTTTAACCCCGTTACAGATTTTTCCCGCTTTGCTTTACATATGTTGGCTATCAGAGCCTCCGTACACATGATGGATAAATAAGGAGATAAAGGGTTTTCTTGTCGGAGTCCTCTCCTCGGTATTATTCTTCATTGTGGTTGACCATTAATAAGTACCTTACATTATACCAATTTAATACACCACATCATCCATGAACTCCATTTTTCTGCGCAACCAATTTTTCGGAGAAGGTTCTCAATAAAAATTCATTCCACTCTACTATCTGAGCAACTTGCACATCCAACTTCTTAACATGGATGGAAAGGGCTTTGAATTTTCTATTAAGGTCAATGTACATGCTTTCTACTTTGACGGTGATGTCATTGACTGATTTTTGCTGGTTTATAAAGAGTTTTTGCCTCATAAGCTCGAGCTTGTTGTCTTGAGATGAAAGAGTTGGATTAGCAGCAACTTGGAGAGGCGCCAGGAAATTGGTGAAGAGAAATTTTTGCTGAAATTTTTTTAAAACAAAACTGTATTTTTGTTTCCTTGGTTTTGAAAAAATGATTTCAAAGATCTGTTTTTTAATGTTCATATCTTAGATTTGATAAAAAAATATTATTTTCTTTTAAATGACAATGTTAGTTTTACATATCAATTTAGATTTTTTTTGTTATATATTTTAGACTCTAAATGATGATCATTAAAAGAGAAAAAACGGAACATTGAATTCTTCTCCATTCCTTAAAAATTACACAATTCGTAAGGAATTTTTGGTACCTATAATTCTTCTCCATTCCTCCTCCTGCAGAGAATTATAGAACAACAATATTCCCAAATCAAATTTGAGAAAGAACAAGAAGAACAAAATATTTCTTCTCATTCCTCAAATTTTGTTTCTTTTCATTATATTTCCTTATCATTCTTTTTATTTTTCTAGTGATCATTAGTTAGAGCCTTAGTTTAGGATATGTCAATAAGAAATATTTCGATAATTTTGATAAGTCCATATAGAAAATTGTCTATTTTAAAAAAAAAAAAGCATAAGTCCAAAATCTAAAAAATAATATATATATACCATATTCATTTTGGGAGAATATGCCAAGCAAGTTTACGAGTATATTGATCATAATGGCACTTTCATTTTTGTGTGGGTGATCATGTACTAAAGAGTGTAGATTCTATTTAGGAAAAATGATTGCCAGCTACGCGAAGTATAGTTCAGTACATGGCTATACATCCAGACTAAATTAATGTATCAAAATCTACACCAAGAATTGAATTTACATGGTGACATATACAAATAAACATAATTTATGTGACTAACACCATAACCATAATTTTTGGCACTGTTCCGGTGTACCGCACGACGGAATCCGGTACCGTCCGGTTAGATCCGAATTGACTCATAAAAAATACCGACCCGGTTAGTACTTATAACCGACCCGACCGAAAGCACAAGTGAATCGGTCCAGATCCGTCCTAATTCTTAACCAAATAAAACATATTCGACCTTAGGCCTGGGCATTCGGGTATTCGGTTCGGTTTCGAATCCGGATCTTTCGGGTAGAGGAGTTTAGGATCCATATAGGTACGGAAACAGTTTCGGTTCGGTTCTAATCGGTTCCGGGTCGGTTCGATTTTTAATTATGAGAATCGACAATTACTCGAAAAATTTCGGTTCTCATTCGGTTCGGTTCGGTTATCTATTACCCAAACTACCCAAAAATACCTGAAAATATCCAAAATACCCGGAAAATAATAATAAAAAATCTATAAAATTGAAATAATACAACTAAATTGGTTATTTTTATCTGAACTATCCGAAAATATCTAAAAAGACCCGAACTAACCGAAAAAATAACAAATAAAAAATTATAAAATTTACCTGAACTACCCGAACATACCCAACCTAGAACCAAAATACCTATGGGTTAATTTATGTTTCGGGTATTTCTAGACCGATTCACTTGAGCTTTGGGTCGGGTCGGTTATAAATACTAACCGGTCGGATATTTTTATGGGTCAATTCGGGTCTAACCGGACGGTACCGGATTCCGTCGTGCGGTACCACAAAACAGTGCCGAAAATGATGGTTATGGTGTTAGTCACATAACCTATGTTTGTTTGTGTATGTCACCATGTAAATTCAATTCTTGATGTAGGTTTTGATACATTAATTTAGTCTTGATGTATAGCCATGTGCTGGACTATATTTCGTGTAGTTGGCAATCATTTTTTCTTCTATTTAATCCTCAAATATTATTCATCTATAAGATTTTTTGTGTATATTGAAAACGCAGGTGTTGGTAAATAAATTTCTTTTGTAGATTTAAGCATATAAAATGTTTTCAGTTCAACAAATATCTTACTCAACCCACAAACTCTATCAGTGTCAAAATTGAGAAATTTTTAAAAATATCACTTTTGAAATGCCACTTTTCAAAAATACCACATTTTCAAAATCTTTTCAAAAATGCCATTAATATTATATCATTTATTCAAAATATTATTTATATTTGGGTTAACTATGTTATTTTAGAGTTTAGTTTTGAGGGTTTAGGGTTTGTTAGGATCAAAACACTTTTTAAAGTTTATAATTTTAGGATTTAAGTGTTAAAAATCATTAATTCGTGGCATTTTTTAAAATAGACAACTCATGGTGGCATTTTTAAAAATAATATTTTAAAAGTGGCATTTTTGAAATTCTCCCGTCAAAATTTCAGCCAATGTATGTAGCATCTTACCTTTTCGGGTCTTTGTTTCTGTTTTCATTTTGTTATTTTTGTATCATTTTGTATTTGACTATTGAATATGTTTTGTTGTTTATACGGTCTTGCCCATGAGTTGCTTCAAAAAACAGCGGATGGATTAGTTCAAGAGGTTGTTGAAGTGAGTACTGTATAAGGTTGGAGAAAATGTCTTAATCCCTGAGATGATTGTCGCTCTGTCAAAATCAAATTTTCTTTTCAGGATGAGGCGTAGCAATTTTCAGTCATTGTTACTTTCGCAATGACCATAAATAAGAGCCAATGACAAAACACTGGAAAAGATTGGTCTGTTTCTACCAAGAACATATTTCACCCATTGACAATTATATGTTGATGTGTCAAGAGTAACATCCAAAGCTTTGGAGATTTTGATCACTGATAAGAATGGGAAATCTCAAAGCAAAGCTATGGACGTTGTCTAGGATGAAGTTCTCCAAAATATTTGAGCTCCTGTTTTAGTGTTTGCGGAGATTTTATGTGGATTTTTGTTGTTTTGGTTGGTTTCATTTTCTCTAGTATTAGATTTGGTTTTGTTATTTTGTTTTTAATGGTTTTACACACTGAAATTAAGTTGGACCGTCCTTTCCTACTTTAGAGTTTATATTTTGGGTGTTATCTTGGTCTTGTGATCAGATTTTGTTACGGCTAGTTAGTGTCAACATAGCTCTTACTTATTGCTACTCTCACGGTACGGTTCAATTCATATATTTGAGTTTAGTTTCGTTTAGCTGTGCTGATCAGGTTATTATGTTTATTTGACAAAAATGGTAAATATTTAACTATTATTCGGATTTCAAATTCTTTATATCCGTTCTGGACGCGGGAAATCCACCTAATTATGTTTATTTGACGAAAATGGTAAATGTTGAACTATTATTCGGATTTCAAATTCTTTATATCCGTTCTGGACGCGGGAAATCCACCTAATTAACACTATTTATCTTTTAGTATTTTAAAACCCTAAAAAAATCTATAATGTTTGGTATCCAATTTCCCAAATATTTCCGTTTGGGCAATTACCAACGAAGAATTGTTCTAATGGCAAAATGCCAAAAATTACGAAAGAAAAAAAGGTTTATTTGGGAAGAAAAGAGAGTCCCCGAACAAGTGAAAAACTGAAAGTGAAGATTCTGAAGAAAAAAAAAAATTGTAATGACGAAGAGGAAGAAGGAAGTAGAGGTAGATTGTTCGGAGAAGAAAGATTTTGAGATTGATTGGAAATCGGTGATGGACGACGACGGTGACGGAAAGGAAGATGAAGTGCCGGAGTTAGAGATTGTTAATGCCAAAACTCAGCCCCTTCCGCCGCCGTCAATTATTATCTCCGACGATCAGATGGCCTGTCAGAAATCCCTAACCGATCACGCCCTAGACGAGGAGCTGGAGCGTAACAAAGCCTACCTTGTGAAACTTGGTCCCAGCTTACCCGACAAGGGTGAGAAAATCCGTTTCAAAATCGCGAGCCTCGAAGAGGAGAAGAAGCACAGGGTTTTACGGCGGTCGAAAATGGTTTGCATTCACATTCAATTGCATACTATTTTTTTTGTTTGGTTGCTTTTCCGAGGAGGTTGATTTCTTCTGTTCTCTCTTTGAATCTTGTTTTGTGTGCATGAAGAAGCTTTTTAATGGAATCTGAGAGGATTGATGTTACAATGTTAGGGGGGTTTTCAAGTTTCTGCTAAAGCTTTGCTTTTGTTGACTGCAGTTCTCTTTATCTTTAGTGTTCTTTCTCTCATCTTCCAAGCTATATTCGAGCTCATTTTTATGTATGATCTATAGTCATGGTAACTACTAGGCACAGCACACCCGGAATTTATGTAAATCAAGGGATTTAGTGATGATAGAGATAGTTATCTGATTAGAAATGGAATTGATATTGTCTGAATATGATGCCACACGACTTTCGTTTTGGCAGGATGTGGACAGAAGTTCTAAGCTCATGCATTCGACAAGCTCAGGTATCTTGTTTGTCCCGTCTAAAATCTCTATGAAATGGTACATATATTCTTGGTGGACAATGTTAAAGTTTGTTTGCTTCTAACAAATAAGTTGGTTAAGCTCAAGCAACTGTTACGACCCCTTCTTGAATTGGAACTATTATATGCAATTGGCTTCTCAATAGCAAAGATCAAAGTCTCAGTGTTCTGTATGGTTTTAAAAGCTTTTCTATTTATCTCTCAATATTTCGACTTTAGTTTAATGAGCCACGTTTCACGTAGGTTCAGATGTCTTTGTGCAAGGGAATACAGCCTCAAAGGACACCTCTAGACAAGGGGATACAGACTCAAAAGAAGTCTCACGGTCAACATTTGCTGCTTTTTTTAGTAAACCGAAAGTATGGAGCTTCTACATTATGCCATTTTAAACTGTTTTAGATGGCTACTTCATGATGCAACTTTGTAATCTGTGGTCAACAGACGGATACTCAGTCAATGAAAGCATTTGGTAAAGAACTAGAAGATTTGGGATGTGAAAGTGGGAAACACAAGGCTGATAAAAAGACTGTAACAAGGCCAAACAATGGGTGGCGGATGTTGTCAAAGATAGGGAAAGCTGAGAACAGTGAAAAGCAGTTTTGTTCTAAAGGGTCAAAAGGGAATCAGAAACCCAAGGAATTTTATGGGAAGAAAAAGCCCAAGGAATCTTCCACTTATTCTCTGGTTGACGAGGATGACAATGACTCCATTAGCCATGAAACTTCTAGGTCCATTTCCTTTCTCCTTTTCCTGCTGTTTCTGCTACTAGTTTGTTGTTTTCTTAAGGGGTTCTCAAGTATACCATTACTGGTTACTGCTATTTTGTTGTGACTTGCCGTTCTGGTACAGAAGAGAATGAGTTATATTGTAATCTCTCAACCTCTTTCTCTCATAGGGACTGGTCTTGGCAAGAATCTCCATCACAGAGTTCAAGGCGCCGTAAGGTATTCTTGCTTACTCCTGTTACCATATATCACGCAATTGCATTTTTGTACGCAATCATTATAGCCTTCTAGAAATTTACTCCAGCAGGAGCATGGATCCTTTTCTAAAACTTCTGTTATTTTCCAACCAACAATTTAATAAATTCCTTACAAAAGACTTCAATTTTTGAACAGTTAATTGCTCTCTAGATAAACTGCAGACGTATGCTGTTTAAAAAGATTTATATATGGCAAGGAAAGCTTCCTACTTGGCTGTGGCATATTTCTTTAACTTATCTAATATTCTCCTTACTCTTACACATTCGCTATGCTGTGCTTCTAATTTACTGATAATATTCTCCAATAAAACTATAGAAATCAGACGATACAGTGATTAATGTGGATGAAGAAGAACCTCAGCCTTCAACGGTGGAGGAGCAAGCGATCGAACTGCCTGAAGGGTAAAAATGATCTCTTTCCTGTTTATCCCCATTAAGTTACAATTCTGGTTGGATATAACCTAATATTTGATGAAACCTGCAGCTTACAGGAAGAAATATGCTACCCGTCAAGGTAAATCTATCTCAAGATTGGTCTAGGCTAAATTACCGTACGTCCGTAACTCTCAAAATATCAATATTTTCTCTTCACTTCATCTGGTGATCCAGGAATGATCCAGACTTTGTTCAAGTGTGTCTTAAAGATCTTGAGTGCCTTGCGCCTCAAGAATTTCTAACATCGCCGGTTATGAATTTCTACATCAGGTGATTTTGGAGTGATAGACTTGCAATATATGCCATTTTATATTATGGTAGCACTATTTTCATTAAATAAGTGTCTATCGAGTCCATACAAAGTGTTGGCGAGTTTGAGATTTTCTGTGAATTTGGTGAAAGCATCGCATAATTATTTTATGTGATTATTGTCTCTGTTTTCTGTGGCTAGGTTCTTGCAGCAGCAGGTATCTTCAGCGAATCAAATCTCTGCTGATTGTCATTTCTTTAATACTTATTTCTACAAGAAGCTTAATGATGCCGTCTCGTACAAGGTGATTATTTTTCCGGATTATCTCAAGAAAATGCATCAATGGTTTCCTAGTGATGTTTGGTTTGCAATTTAAAATTTCTAAGTTCTCGAGATATTTCAAAGTCTATTTGTTTTACTCTATAGAAGGATCAGCCATATGCAAAATATGAAGGCTGAAGCTAAATATTTCAACTGCAACTATAACAATGTGATTGATCCTTAGAAAATAATTCTCTATTGGCATTCTTGTGATTCACATTTTTATCCTTGTTACTTATGTCGACTGGTCTATCCGTGTCTTTTCCTTTCAATAAAATAGGGAAATGACAAGGATGCCTTTTTTGTCAAGTTCAGGCGGTGGTGGAAGGGTATTGATCTATTCCGTAAGGCTTATATATTTATACCAATTCATGAAGAGTAAGTTGTTTTCCTTTTACCCCTGTAATTTCAACTTTATGAGAAAAACCTGAATTTATTTTTCCAGTGGCTATTGTCATCTAAAAAACAAATCCACCTTTACTGTCTTTCTGATGGAGAAAATGTTATCAGCCTCCTAAATCTTTAGATTGATTCATAAGATTTCTATAGAATTTATGTATCACGATGATTCTTGTACCATGTTTCAGTCTCCACTGGAGCCTTGTAATAGTTTGCATCCCAGACAAGGAAGATGAATCGGGATTGACTATACTTCACCTGGATTCATTAGGACTTCATTCGAAAAGATCAATTGTTGAAAACGTCAAAAGGTGGGACACCAGGAGCTTTTTATCTTTTCACGTGCTTGGCGTCATATGTATATATGGTTTCAATACATAAAAGAAGAAGGTATTTCAATAGTTTGAAAATGCAGATACTATCTTCACTAGATTCTGTGTGCAACTTGTTGCAGGTTTCTTAAAGACGAATGGAAGTATTTGAATCAAGTTGATTATTCCTCGGATCTACCAATCTCAGAAAAAATATGGAGAAACCTCCCACGTAGGATCAGCGAAGCTGATATACAGGTCAGTCTTTTACCTTCTTAGTCACATGATTCAAGGAACTTCGTTAGAACGGTTTCTTCTGGATTCTGACTACTTAGACAATGAAAACCACCCAAGAAGATCATTCATCTTATGATATTTCTTTGTGCAACCAGGTTCCGCAACAGAAGAATGATTTCGACTGTGGTCCGTTTGTTCTGTTCTTCATTAAACGGTTCATCGAAGAGGCACCTCAAAGGCTGAAAAGGAAAGACCTTGAAATGGTGAGTCATCTCAGACCCTCTTCCTAATACCCAATCATATATCTTCTTACTCTTGTATAAACTTGTGTTTCAATTCATACAGTTCGACAAGAAGTGGTTTAGACCGGATGAAGCCTCTGCTCTGAGAATCAAAATTCGAAACACGCTCATCAATCTATTCCGTGTCAGTAACCAGACAGATGGCCACAATGACCAGTCAGACCAAACGTGTATAGAACAAAAAACATCTGATGACAATGCAGCATCCAAATCAAGACATTGCGCACTGCCCTAACAGAGTTTAAGTTTTTTTATTTTGTATAGACGTTAAGATCAAAGTATTATTTGGGCCAAAAAAGTTGAATCAATAACTGGCTCCATACTCCATAGGTACAAATTGTACTCCATTCTACATCTAATTGTAGTATCTTCGCTAGAAACTGCCAACAAAAACTTCATTTGATATTTTGTAGTTTCCGCTTTTCACAAAAAAATTATAGTTAAAGAACCTCTGGAGAAAATTAATTTTGACATCTAATCAATGTTACAACATGGTGAAAGATTTGGGTTTTTGTCCTGATCTGACATTTGACAGATCAAACTGATGCTCTTAGAGCAGTGCGGAACTGCTCGGGCACCCGCATCACAGGTGCCTGAATCGTCCCAGGCATGCCAAGCTGCCCACAGGCCGCCATTTGATCGTTCCCTCGGCTAAACCGCATTAAAACGGTGCAGCCTCCTTCAGCCAAAATGTTACGAAACTTGATCATCTTGTCTTCCTCGGTCTGTATGAACTGAGAACCACTGTGTGGGTTGAATTGAATAAGATTAATCTTGCATGGAATCCCCTGCACAAGCTCCACTAGCCTCCTTGCATCATCCATGCTGCACAGTTAAAAGAGTTTTTGGTTCATGATGGTTTCAGAATCGAACCATTTTAATGGAGGAGCCTTGAAATTGCAGAACAGAGAGCTTAACAGTGGTCTCTAGTGATGATTTCACTTACCTGTCATTCACTCCTGCGAGCATCACATATTCAAACAACACTTTGTATTTGTGCCTTGAACTGAGTTCTTCTCTAAGCGTCTCAAGGAGCAAAGATAACTTGTATTTCCTGTTGATAGGCATAATCCAGTTCCTAACCTGCACGGTTCACGGTCAAGGAGGTCAGATCATACCTCATGAACTGATGACAAGAGAGCATGAAAAAAAACCTCATCAGTTGTTGCATTCAGACTGACTGCCAAAGCGCAATTCGATTCACGGAGAAACTGCTTCAGCTGAGGAACAAGGCCACTGGTCGAGACTGTGACCTTGCGGGGACTAAAGTGAAGTCCGTTCTCGTCTACCATTATGTTTGCAGCCTTGATGACATTGTCAATATTGTGAAATGGCTCTCCCATTCCCTAAAAAACACATCCAGCTCCATGAGAAACTGAAGAAACCGGTAGATCTTAAACGTGATAAAATAAGTTCAGTGCCGAGAAAAATATGTGGGTTTTTTGTCTAGCAAACATGCATACCATAAACACGACATTTGTTATTGACCCAAATTCATGGGAAAGCAATCGCCTGGCATAGACAGCCTGCTCAACTATCTCAGCAGCAGTGAGATTCCTCTTCAAGCCCATCCTGTGAAAGCAGATAAACTACATGCATTAAACCAGATATCGAAAGCTGAGAAAGTGGCTCAAGAGAATATCTTCATTCTGGCTTACCTGCCAGTGTAGCAGAACTGACAATTCATGGCACAACCTACTTGGCTCGAGACACAAACTGTTGTCCTGCCACGATCACAAGGTATAACAACTGTCTCGATCACAAGTCCATCATCCAACGTGAACAGAATCTGCAACATCCTGCGAGTTATGAATCAATGAGAAGATTCCCCAAATCTCATTGAGATATAACCATTGTCCAGTCAGTAACTCATCTACATCATCCATGCATCACAAAATATAAAATTTCGGAATACTTTTAACTATTTATATGAAAAAGAAACGATCTATTCACCTTCCGAGTTCCATCTGAAGCCGAACGAATATCCTTCACAGATAAAGCCCCAAACTCAGCATGTTCACTGATCATTTTCTTAAAATCTTTGTTCAGGCCTATAAGAACGGACGCATAAATGGGAATCAATCGGCATTGCTAAAACACAAAATCTTCTGAGCAAAGACATATCAGTAGACAAACCTTCAAGTTCATCAACATCATGTGCCCATATATTGTCCTTATATAATCTCTTCCACAGCATCAAAGCCTGCCCTGGTCGAAACCCATGCGACTCAACCCATTCCTACAAGTGGAAATTGACCAAAATTCCAATTAAAGATCATTAACATTTGTTCCCTAATGATCGAAACAATTATGGAAAAAGCATTTCCTCAGGAAACAGGAATCTTTTGACAAAAACAGATGAACAAAAAGATTGAGAATTGAAAAAACGTACTTGGAGCGAAGCATAACTCATACCCTTCAAGACCACCTTCTTACTATCATCTCTCGCAACTGAGCCTAAACAGATATATAATCATCGATGATTACTACATTTCTCAGCAAAATTAACCCAAATCCTTAACCGAAACAGTCCTTGGTTACAAGTACTCACCTGTAGTTGATGAGAACTCGTCGAGCGAAGGAAGATAAGCTGCCGAAGAAGAAGAAGAGAAGCAGGAGAAGGAGAAGGAGACGAGGCTTCGGGATTCGAGGAAACGAATGGAATTGGGAAGACGGTGGTTGCGGAGGGGAGAGGGTAGAGTTAAGGTTCCGGGGAAAGCCGCCGTTGAAGAGAATAGCGTCGGAGTGACGACGGCGGAATTCGAGACGGTGATGATTCCAAGACGCCTCATTGTCGACAAACGAATCATTATCTCCATCCTCAAGTGAAGTAATTATTATTACGATTTAATTTAGAGAAATTCACTCTCTTGATCCCTTAATACGCGGGGTTTTAATTATAACTTATTTATAAATGATAAAAAATAAAGTAAAATGTGTCGGTAATTGATTAAATTTAATAAAGATAAAATTTATGAAAATGTAAGAAATATATGTTAAATCTTGTTGATATAAATATTTAGATTTTGATTGTTATTCGCACACTAATTTTAGATGTTGATTAGTAACTTTGTTTCAAACTGAATTTCAACTCCACGTATTTCATCTCGCAATACAATTCATGTATTTCATCCATAATATTAAAACCATATTTTTATTCCATGTATTCTTTGTCAATCAATAATACCCAAAATTTTCATATCAAAATAATATATGCATAATGCATTCTATCAAATTTATGTCTATATATGTCATTAGTGTTCAACAAATAGTAAGAAAATTAACAAAATATAGTAGTAAATAAATTTAAAAGTATTAACAAAACATGTCGTAATCTCATGAATCAATTTTTTATATGCCGCACTAATACTTTTAGAAATTGGAAATAATTTGTCTTATTTTCTTTTTTTAGTTTTTTATTTAGTATTCCCTTTTAATTTTTTAATAATATGTCTTATTTTCTTTTTTGACTATTATTTCATTTTAGTTACACTACAATTATAAATAATTTGTCTTATTTTTCTTTTTTTAGTCTTTTTGATTTACTATTTCTTTTTAATTTTTTTAATAACATGTCTTATTTTTTGTTAGACTATTATTTCCTTTTAGTTACACTACACTTTGATTTAAGAAATAAATAATGTAGAGAAAGAAAATTTATATTTTTATATTAATATATTGACACGTGTCACAATCTCAATTAAAATTAACACATGTCACGATTTGCCTACGTGTCACATTCACGTTGGGCAAAATTTAAAGTAAAATAGCTTTGATCGATTTGTGGAACTTTCGAATTCATGATTTGCTTGAATGATGTATTTTTTTTCTTTTCTTTCTCGATTAGTTATGACATTTTTTTTTTCTTTTTTTAAACGTATTGACATGAAACAAATTTTCTTTTTTTAATGATATTTTTTTTACAAATTTTTTCCTTTTACCTTTTTTTAATAACATTTTTTACAAATTTCCCATTTACCTTTAATTAATGACATTTTTGTTTACAAATTTTTCCAATGATGTATTTTTTTTCCTTTCTTTCTCGGTTAGTTATGAAATTTTTGTTTTTTTTTTGTTTTTAAACGTATTGACATGAAACAAATTTTTCCTTTTTTTTGAATGATATTTTTTACAAATTTTTTCTTTTACCTTTTTTAAATGACATTTTTTACAAATTTTCTTTTTACCTTTTTAGTGACATTTTGTTTACAAACTTTTTCTTTTTTTAATGACAATTTTTTTTACAGAAGGACATTGACTTTTTTTTTGTTACGTTATGACATTTTTTTTTGGCGATGATGTATTATATTTTTATATTAATATATTGACACGTGTCACAATCTCAATTAAAATTAACACATGTCACGATCTGATGAGTTACGATTTTGCCTACGTGTCACACTCATGTTGGGCAAAAATTAAAGTAAAATAGCTTTGATCGATTTGTGGAACTCTCAAATTCATGATTTGCTTGAATGATGTATTTTTTTTCTTTTCTTTCTCGATTAGTTATGATATATATATTTTTTTAAACGTATTGACATGAAACAAATTTTTTTTTTTAAATGATATTTTTTTTACAAATTTTCCCTTTTACTTTTTTTAATAACATTTTTTTACAAATTTTCCCATTTACCTTTATTTATTGACATTTTTTTTACAAATTTTTTCGATGATGTATTTTTTTTCCTTTCTTTCTCGATTAGTTATGGCATTTTTTTTTTTTTTTTTTTCAAACGTATTGACATGAAACAAATTTTTCCTCTTTTTTAATGATATTTTTTACAAATTTTCTTTTTTACCTTTTTTAAATGACATTTTTCACAAATTTTCCTTTTATTTTTTTAGTCACATTTTGTTTACAAATTTTCTCTTTTTTTAATGACAATTTTCTTTTACAGAAGAACATTGACTTTTTTTTTTGTTACGTTAGGATATTTTTTTTTTTGCATTGATGTATTTTTCTTTTAACTTTTAGATAAAAAGGAAATATTATTTAAATTAAAATTAACTTGATACGTTAGTATATTAATACGTGTCATCATCTCAATTAAAATGACACATAGCACGATCTAATGAGTTATAATTTTGAGTACATTCTCTTTTATATAATAAAATAATAAATAAATTATAACAGTTTAGAAATTCAAACTAGAAATACAAAAACCAATATCATAGAAATATTTTTTAGCACTCTTGTGTTTAATTACCCTCTTTTTTGTTATTAAAACATCGAATTTTACGTTTACTTTATAAATATTTAATAATTCTAGAATAAACTATACAATTTTTTTGTTTAACAAAAAATATACATAACATTGATATACCAACGCATTTGTGGTCCTGTAGCGTGACTGTCTTGGGAAATAGTGTAAACTTGATTTCCTTACGTGTGAATTTTTTAACAGAATGGTCCATCCCTAGAATCAAAGCCTATCAAACCCTTATATAACCGAGCATTCCACTTATTACCAATTAGTTCTAGCAAATCTACCAAAAGTGATATTCAGTTCGAAATAAATGAGTAAAAATAAGCATGTTAGAATATTTTACATTGATAGTAAAAATGATTCAACAGTAGTATATACATTACCAAAAAACTGTCGTTTTCCAACGAAATAATTTATCGCAAATTTTTTTTTTTCACAATTCTGTTGCTAATTAGCAACAACTTTTTATAAAAAAAATCCAACACAAATTCATTGCAAATTAGCAACGAAATAGCAACGAATATTACTTTTTGTAATAAAAAATAACTAGTCGCAAATTTGTTACTAATTAACAATGAATTTACGACGAATATTAGATTTTTTTGTTCTTAAGGTAAAGTTGTTTTTAGAAAATAAAATTATCGCAAATTCGTCCGAATAAAGTGTAATCATGATTATGTATAAATGATTACGTATAAATGAAACTTTTGAAATCTTATTACCTAATGATTAGTTTTATATTTAATTAACTAAACTTTCACATAAATGTATGTATAACATAGTATTATGACACATTTTATCATTATTTTCACCAAAACTCAAAATTTACAAAAGGAATAAAATATTATCATAGTATGATTAATTATGCTAAAAGAATAATCTTTAATACAATCTACACATATTAACACTACAAGAAAAACTGTTTATAGCCACGAAGTTAATTGTAGTTATAGTCATAATTTCGTGGCTATTTTACACTTAGCCACGAACAGACACAAACTCATATTTGTTGCTATGAGCTTGTGGCTATTACTAACTTGTGGCTATTTGTGGATCTGTTTCCACGACACTGTCATGACAAAGTTTGTGGCTAATATCGACGAAATAGACACGACTATATTTGTATCTACAGTAGCCACGATTTGTCACACACAAAGTCGTAGTTATTATCCACCAGTATCCACAACCATTGTCGTGGCTAAAATACACGAATTGCCACAACTAAACTTGTATCTATAATAGCTACAAGATAGTTACGATTTCATTCGTAGCTATAGGATACAAATATCCACAACTCCAATTGTGTCTCGTTGCAACAGATAGCCACATCTTCAATTGTGGATATAAGCAACAAATAGCTACAATCGGTTTTTGTATCTTAGCAACAAAAAACTGAAAATGTTGTGACTAATTATAAATTCTGAATAAAAAAAATAATTGAAACCAAATGATTTCATAAATGAAAATTGCAAAAAAGTTATAAACCTTAATATTGAACATTCAAGAGTTTTAAAGATATTAAATACAATATACAAAAGTTACGAGATTCATGATTCTAGATTACAAAACACAAAAGTCAAGAGATTTATGATTCTAAGTTAAGATAAGGATTCCAATAAGATAATACATGAAGAAAAATTAGTTAAAGAGTTTTTCCAATGGATTGTGGCGTGTTCTGGTTAGGGAACTGGGTAGGATCATGAGCAGACTCCGAATGAGGGCTTGGAGCAGATAACTCATCTTCACCACGTGAAATCTGTTGAAGTGTAACCGGATGTCCGGATCTACTCCATTGGTCCGTAAAAGCGTTTCCTTGGCTCTTTTCAGGCATGTCACGTCCTTCTTGACCTCGCCTATGGGGCCTTCCATTCCAGTCATACGCATCTGTACATCAAGGTTCCTACGTAGAGAAGCTACAACAGACTCGTTGGGATCAACATCAAGATACTGAATTGATCCAAGACCATAGACACGTCCTTTGGAGTTCATTGCGACCTACGTAAAAAAGATAACATGTTTGACAAAACATCTCCAAACTGAATAGAGATTAAGGCATCTCAATAGGCAAACAAAAGCAGAATTAATAGGCTAACAATGCAGAATTATATGAACAAGTAAGCAGAACTAGTCATGGAATCATATTCTATCAAACAAACAGAATTATGCATCTACCAACCAAGCATATTCTATCAAGCAAGCGTAATTATATGCAAAAGTGTAACTGGAATTGATAGGAGCTAATTAACTAATATGAACAAGCAAGTAGAGCATAGCAAAACTGGAATTTGAATCAGATTCTATGCATATCTCAAACCATAATTATATGCATCTATCACTAGCAATCATAATAAGATTAAATAAACATGAAAGAACATTGATAGCAAATAAGTCAGAGAGAAAATACCAGCTGACAAGTAACAGTGAGCTTAAATGATAAACAGAAAAGACCAGATTACCTCTATATAAGCAACAGTGAGTTGATCGCCTTAAGGTTCAGTGACAGTTGATCCATTCTCGCTGTCCACATTTGATGCCTCTAATCGCTGCCTTGCTAATTCCTTTGCAGCGTTCACTTTAGCCTCTGCTCGCTTTTCAACGTAAGTGCCATCTTTCCGGGTGTGTGTTCTTCGCACCACCTCAGTCGCTGGAGGTGGTACTCCACCAGCCTCAATAGCCTGCAAAAAGAGAAGAGTGTTAATAATAATTCAATCATACCATACTTACAGAAGCTAACTAATATGAAATCATACCATTTCATGAGCAACTCGGGTGTGCTTCTTTGCTCCTGAAATGTGATAGGGTTTGCCTAAACCATCTGGATCCGAACAACAGTTTTCAGAGTTTTTGCTTCTCTTCTTGTTTGGCTCCTCTTTCCAAGCGTCTTGCATAAGATCCCAGTCTGTCAAACCAATGTAAGGTGGTTTCTTCCCACTCTTCTTCGTCTTGCTAACAAGGTTGCGGATAGACCTTCAACTCATGTTCCCAGCAAGCAATAACCATATCATGATGCTTTGGTTCCCAATAGTATTTTTGCTACAAAAAACAGAAGTATTAGTTGAATTATCTAATAAAATGTTATGATAATTAAAAACACAACAGAATATTGAACTTACCACAAATGAATATTAGAATAACCACTCCATGTTTCTTGTTCACCAACGTGGTGACTTCTCGATGCTTCGCCGCTGTAGTCGCAATTTTCTCCATGATGCGTCCACACATAATAATTCTCCTTAAATCCTTTCATAAATAGGTGGTTCGCCACAGTATCAGCTTTACGACGCAATTGGTTCTTGCACTTCTTACACGGGCATAGTAAATTCTGACGCTCCAAGTAAGAAGGATGACTACGAGCGAAATCAAGAAAAAAATTTATTCCCTCAACAAATTCATCAGAAACGCATTTTCGGTTAGAATCTGAAAACCGTTTATACATCCACTCTCTAGATTCTAAAAAGTTGGATATTTTTTTGTTATTGTTTTTTCTTCTTCTTATTCCAACACTGATGAGTTCGTGGGTATTTTATAACCAATTTCGGTCACGGATAGCCACAAAATGAGTCGTGGCTAAAACGAATATATTCCACGAATATATTCTCTGCTAAACCTATACTCTGCAAAGCTAAAGACGACTAGACTTTTTGCAGGCGAATATAAATGCCAACGGATAGCCACGACCAAGTTTGTAGCTAATATCAAAATATCTCCAAAATCTAAATAAGTTACGAATAACCACGACCAAGTTTGTGGCTAACCATCTTTTGTTAGACATAAAAACATTCTCGTGAATTGCTTGATATGACTAGTCAACAAAGGCCATCAACTCAGTATGTAAAGCTATCTGACGAGAGTTTTTGGAAGTGAATATAAGCTTGCAACAAATAACCACAAATTATTTGTGGCTATATGTAAAATATCTCCCATGTCGGTAAAGATCATGAGTCACGAATAGTCACAAACAATTTGCGTGGCAAGTTGATACAAATTGCTACAAATATTCGTTGTGTCTCGAGTTTCCACGATAATATTGTGGCTATTTCGTAGCTGCAGTTCCACATAACATTTTTGTGGCTAATCATGGCAAAGACGCTACAAATTGGCACAAAACGGGATCGTAACTATATAGCCACAAAATAGCCACATTTTTGCTACGAACTTTAGATATTTTTAGATGTGTCTAATTTTTGGTTATTTACCTATAGCTACGGATATGTTGTAGCTAAGTTGTGGTTATAAACAGTTTTTCTTGAAGTGATAACCAACTTGTTTAAAGATCATAAATTTCAGATCGTGGCGAATTTTTAACGATTTCGCGAGGAATCATTGTAAATCTGTTGCAATGTTCAATCGCTGTATCATAGACCCTAAATCCCAAACTTCATTGTTATTTACCTAAATATATGTTCGTTTTTTGCTACCCCGTGCAAATTCTCCATTTTTTAGTTTTAAATACTATTACTGTTATCTCCTACCATTCAAATTTATAACTAACTATAATCTTTTACTACTATCGTTTAACGCCTTATACTATTGTACGACCAATCCGTTACAATTATTTTTATTGTTATTCTATTATATTATACTAGATTAGGACCCGCGTTAATACGTGGATAAACAAATTAGAAATTATTGATAGAAATATTTAATTTTAGTTAGTAACTTGTTGAATTGTCAAAATATTTTGAAATACTATTTAAACGCAGATATTAAATTATTATAATTTATATCCTAATTATCCTATCATGATCCATATCATGCGGATCCAAAAATATGTATAAGGGGAATCCAAATCATATTCTTAATAACAACTAGAAAATCATATTCTTACCCGTTATGAATATTTATTAGTTATATGATAAAATAGTAAAAACAATTCAAGTATTGTAGCGTTAAATAAGAAAAGAGTAAATTTCATGTTAATAAATTCATAAAAACCTATAAAAGATATTTATAAATAATGTTATTGAGTCTTGAATCTTAGTACTCAATATAGTATTATTATTTTAATTTATATAAATTTTTATTTATAAGATTTTTTTTTTTAACATTAGAAAGTAACAATGTCGTCATAAGTTTGAAGATTTTCATGTTTTTTGTGATATTCTACAATTCTATTGATAAATAAGTATGTTGTAGTTATTTTCTTTTTAATATGCTTGTGCATATCTTAAATTTATAAATTGAAATTTCCATATCCTTTTTAACTTTTAGGTTTTTTAATTTATATATTCTCTTTTGTTTTATCATTTATATTTTTTAATTAAAATTTCTATTCTCTCTTATATCTTTTCTATTTCCTTCTTAGTTTTTGTTCTCTAATCAGTTTGGACTATTAGAAATTTTTTTTTTTACTATTTGGTTAGTTACTAAATAATTATTTTGTTAGTAATCTTACTTTTTCTTAGTTAATTTTAAATGTTAATACATGTCATCATCTATTAATATTAGACACATGTCGCAATCTGGCGAATTATAATTTTGTCTACGTGTCATGCTCACGTCAAGCGCAGCTTGCTTTATATAATAAGATCACTAATCGGACTTAATTATCTATGTATACTATAGTTTAAACTCATGCAATATTAATTTAAAAAAACCGTCAATTTTTTTATATAGAAGGCTATGTAAAATTTCAAAATTAAAAATAATTTTTTATATCAACTATCATATATATGATTATATTTTTTTTTAATGTTATATGGTTTTTTCATATACATTTTACATGGTTTTGGGAATAAAATTATTTAACTTGTAGATTTTTAAAAAGGCACACTTTATTGATGTCATGTCTATTTTTAGTAACAACTATAACGATGTAATGTAAATAACATTTTATTTTATTTGTATTGTAATCTATTTTTTTAGAATTATGCTATTGGTTAGAGAAATGTAAATATTTATCTTAAAATTCTAAATCGAAACACTTAAAAAGTCGAGTTCGATTATAATCCACCCTATCAAAACACCCTACATGGCTACATCTAACATTTATTGAAAAATCGCTACAACTGCATGACCAATAAATTCCAATAAACACTTTTTTTCTAATTCCAATAAACACTTAAAAACGCAACAGTGTTGAAACGATTCCTCCCATCTTATCTGTTTCAATTGTAACTAACAAATCATAAAGATCAAAACCTGGAGAGCAAATTCAGGGTTTTATTCATAAACCCACCCACGGGAAAATAAAATTACTGAGTCGACAAAATTGCATAGAGAAAATGTGAAATTAAAAACCGAATCTTCAATCCTAATCATATCATATGATTCATATATAGTAGCCTCGAATATGGTTGGATAACATGAACTCTAGTGGGTTTGGATTTAGAAGCCGAATCTTGCAGATCACGTAATCTTGTTTCCACTTACTCGCAAGCCTATACTCTTCCATCACCCAAATCCTCTTATCTTTTACTCGTCTCTTCTCCTTTTCCCAAAACCTAAATACCGATTTCGGCTTCTCCTTTTCGCAGAACTTAAGAATCTTCTTGAACCCTAGAATCTTCCCGGTCTTCTTCGTCTTGATCAGTTTATCACGACCCATGATTCTCCAGCAACCCGATTCACATCCATCGGTTTTACCAGATTTCTCTCTCCGGTTAACGAACAAGTATCGTCCGTCGTGTAGGATCAAAGGCTTTTGAGTATTCAAATGCGTCCATGGAGTCACGCAGTACACGTCTTCGCTTCGGAGGAAGTCGCTAGGCCAATCGTTTCTGTTGTTATCGATCATCATCTTCAGATAATATGCGACGATTTCATCAACCGGTGGATTAATCATCGTCATTCTTCTTCTCTACAGATATACAATGAAACTCAGATCCAAGAAGAAGAAGAGTTGAAGAAAATAGTGATGATTAAGTGAGAGAAACAAGAAACGCAAGAAACAAATCACAAGGAAGATGTAAATTATGAAGAAGTTAGTGTTTCTTGGGAAAGAAGTTATTAATATAGACGCGATCGTTGTTAACCGTTATATCAAATTCTTGAATTGACCGATTTGCCCTCACTTGTTCCACAAAATACTTTGACGAAATTATTCCATAATTTTGTTTTTTATTTAAATAACAGTTTTTTCTTACGGCAAGTAGTTATATAATACTAGCATAAAATATATACGTACAGTTGTTCACATTTGTATACTCTTAACTTTAATTCACTTATTAAAAAGAAAATTTCTAACTTATATTGAGATCGAATCAACCACACCAAGAACGTGATTACTCTATCGATTACTCGATTCAAACACTCAATCACTAAATACAAACACTGAAATCGAATGAGAAAACATGTTTTCTTGTAGGTACGTCAACATGAAAATTTGAAGAAGAAGAGACGTTTGTTTATATATTCTAACAGCCGTAACAACCTTATCCGTTATTAAAAACTTTCTAAACCGGTATGAACCAACTAGTTAACCAGCTCCAAACCAATGTACTCTTGTTTGACAACCCTAGGCAAACATTTTAAAATCATTATTAGTTGAATAACATGCGATTTCAAAAAGTAAACTCTTCCGAAATCCGTAATCCAATATATCGTCTACTCTTTTATGGAATACTAGATTAGGACTCGCGTAATACGCAGGATTTTAATTATAACTTATTTATAAATGATAAAAAAATAAAGTAAAACGTGTCGGTAATCAATTAAATTTAATAAAGATACAATTTATGAAAATGTAAGAAATATATGTTAAATCTTGTTGATGTAAATATTTAGATTTTGACAGTTACTCGCACACTTATTTTAGATGTTGATTAGTAACTTTGTTTCAAACTGAATTTCAACTCCACGTATTTCATCTCGCAATACAACTCATGTATTTCATCTATAATATTAAAACCATATTTTTACTCCATACATTCCTTGTCAATCAATAATACCCAAAATTTTCATATCAAAATAATATATGCATAATACATTCTATCAAATTTATGTCTATATATGTCATTAGTGTTAAACAAATAGTAAGAAAATTAACAAAATATATTAGTAAATAAATTTAAAAGTATTAACAAAACATGTCGTAATCTCATGAATATCAATTTTTTATATGCCGCACTAATACTTTTAGAAATTGGAAATAATTTGCCTTATTTTCCTTTTTTAGTTTTTTTATTTAGTATTCCCTTTTAATTTTTTAATAATATGTCTTATTTTCTTTTTTTGACTATTATTTCATTTTAGTTACACTACAATTATAAATAATTTGTCTTATTTTCCTTTTTTTAGTCTTTTTGTTTTACTATTTCCTTTTAGTTTTTTTTAATAACATGTCTTTTTTTTAGACTATTATTTCTTTTTAGTTACACTACACTTTGATTTAAGAAATAAATAATGTAGAGAAAGAAAATTTACATTTTTATACTAATATATTGACACATGTCACAATCTCAATTAAAATTAACACATGTCACGATCTGGTGAGTTACGATTTTGCTTACGTGTCACACTCACGTTGGGCAAAATTTAAAGTAAAATAGTTTTGATCGATTTGTGGAACTCTCGAATTCATGATTTGCTTGAATGATGTATTTTTTTTCTTTTCTTTCTCGATTAGTTATGACATTTTTTTTTTTTGGTTTTAAACGTATTGACATAAAACAAATTTTTCTTTTTTAATGATATTTTTTTTTACAACTTTTTCCTTTTACCTTTTTTTAATAACATTTTTTACAAATTTTCCCATTTACTTTTATTTAATGACATTTTTTTTACAAAGTTTTCCTATGATGTATTTTTTTTCCTTTCTTTCTCGATTAGTTATGACATTTTTTTTTTTTTTTGTTTTTAAACGTATTGACATGAAACAAATTTTTTCTCTTTTTTAATGATATTTTTTACAAATTTTCTCTTTTACCTTTTTTTAATTACATTTTTTACAAATTTTCCTTTTACCTTTTTAGTGACATTTTGTTTACAAATTTTCCTTTTTTAATGATAATTTTTTGTACAGAAGGGCATTGACTTTTTTTGTTACGTTAGGACATTTTTTTTTGGCGATGATGTATTATATTTTTATATTAATATATTGACACGTGTCACAATCTCAATTAAAATGAACACATGTCACGATCTGGTGAGTTACGTTTCACACTCACGTTGGGCAAAATTTAAAGTAAAATAGCTTTGATCGATTTGTGGAACTCTCGAATTCATGATTTGCTTGAATGATGTATTTTTTTTTTTTTCTCGATTAGTTATGACCTTTTTTTTTTGTTTTTAAACGTATTGACATGAAACAAATTTTTCTTTTTAATGATATTTTTTTTTACAAATTTTCTCTTTTACTTTTATTTTAATAATAATTTTTACAAATTTTCCCATTTACCTTTATTTAATGACATTTTTGTTTTACAAATTTTTCCAATGATGTATTTTTTTTCCTTTCTTTCTCGATTAGTTATGACATTTTTTTTTGTTTTTAAAACTTATTGACATGAAACAAAATTTTTCTCTTTCTTAATGATATTTTTTACAAATTTTTTCTTTTATCTTTTTTTAATGACATATTTTTTTTTTTACAAATTTTTCCTTTTACCTTTTTTTAATAATATTATTTACAAATTTTCCAATTTACTTTTATTTAATGACATTTTTTTTACAAATGTTTCCAATAATGTATTTTTTTTCCTTTCTTTCTCGATTAGTTATGACATTTTTTTTTTTTTTTTTTTTTTTTTAAACGTATTGACATGAAACAAATTTTTCCTCCTTTTTAATGATATTTTTTACAAATTTTCTCTTTTATCTTTTTTTAATGACATTTTTTACAAATTTTCCTTTTACTTTTTTAGTAACATTTTGATTTCAAATTTTCCCTTTTTTTAATGACAATTTTTTTTACAGAAGGACATTGACTTTTTTTGTTACGTTAGGATATTTTTTTTTTGGCGATGATGTATTATATATTTTATATTAATATATTGACACGTGCCACAATCTCAATTAAAATTAACACATGTCACTATCTGGTGAGTTACGATTTTGCCTACGTGTCACATTTACGTTGGGCAAAATTTAAAGTAAAATAGTTTTGATCGATTTGTGGAACTCTCGAATTCATGATTTGCTTGAATGATGTATTTATTTTCTTTTCTTTCTCGATTAGTTATGACATTTTTCCTTTTTTTGTTTTTAAACGTATTGACATGAAACAAATTTTCCTTTTTAATGATATATTTTTTTTACAAATTTTCTCTTTTACTTTTATTTTAATAATATTTTTTACAAATTTTCCCATTTACCTTTATTTAATGACATTTTTTTTTACAAATTTTTCCAATTATGTATTTTTTTTCTTTTTTTTTATCGATTAGTTATGGCATTTTTTTGTTTTTTAAACTTATTGACATGAAACAAAATTTTCCTCTTTTTTAATGATATTTTTTTACAAATTTTCTCTTTTATTTTTTTTTAATGACATTTTTTACAAATTTTCCTTTTACCTTTTTTGTGACATTTTGTTTACAAATTTTCCCTTTTTTTAATGACATTTTTTTTAGAGAAAGACATTGACTTTTTTATTACTTTAGGATTTTTTTTTTTGCGATGATGTATTTTTTTTTAACTTTTAGATAAAAAGGAAATATTATTTAAATTAAAATTAACTTTATATGTTAATATATTAACACGTCTCATCATCTGAATTAAAATGACACATGTCACGATCTAATGAGTTATAATTTTGAGTGCATTCTCTTTTATATAATAAGAAATTAAAATTAACTTTATATGTTAGTATATTAACACGTGTCATCATCTGAATTAAAATGATACATGTCACGATCTAATGAGTTATAATTTTGAGTGCATTCTCTTTTATATAATAACATATGGTTTTCTCTACTATATTTACACTGAAATCCGACCACATTAATTGTTCTATTTCGATTTTTCCATTTTGAACGCATCTAATACCAATAACCAATTTATATATTCGAAAAGGTAACTTCCTTAATCTTTACTCTGATACAGTAAAATCTCTATAAATTAATAATGTTAGGATTTAAAAAATTTATTAATTTATAAAGTTATTAATTTATACTATTATTGTGACCATATTTTACATAAAAGTTTCAAAAAAATTATTATCTTATTATCTTATCGATTTTCGTTAATTTTTATATTGGCCCGACTCGGGACTAGAAAAATTTATTAATTTATGGTGATTATTAATTTATAGAAGTTCTACTGTACATTGTGAAATTTTTCACAACGGTACGTAATAACCTCTTTTTAAGTTTCACATAAAATCTTAGACATCAGTTTTTTTTGGGAGCATTTATACAGATAAATTTTATCTCTGCATTTTATATAAATTTTATTTATTTATTTAGAGCAACTCTAAACTGATTTTTTGAATCTATAACTGTCTTGCAATTTTACATTAGTTTAAATAATTTCCTGAATTTATTTATTACTAACCTCGACCAAAACATATATATAAAGTTGTTGTTTATTGGGAAAAAAAACACAAGAAAACATTTAATAAAAAACACAAGAAAACATTTAAAAAAAAACACAAGAACACATTTAAATTATTCCATGAGAGAGGACGATTCCATGAGAGAGAGCGATTGCGAATGATAAAGAGAAACCGTCTTTTCCGACGACGGTTCAGTTTACCCAAAAATCACCGTCATGGTCTCATTTATTTGTCATGGTTTCAAATCTTCATCGTCAATGATTTATTTGCGGACTATTTTAATAGGTTTTGTCGTTGGCGTCGGTTCAATTTTTTGGCCTCGTCTTCATCTTTTGTTCTCGATTTCATTTCCTATGACCATGTGGCCATGCTACGGTGGTCCCGCAACAGATTCGCTTCGCGATGATGTTTTCATGGGTGATAAGTTTAGTGATTGTCATCCGTTTCTATCTTCTCTTTACATCAACATCAATCCACATCAACCGATCAAATTTGAGACACGTTGTCTCTCGCCGGCGATCTTCCTACACTAATGCTCACGTGAACCGGCGTTGGCACTCACAACGTGACCGATTGGGTCACAAAACATGGTTTGATGTTTTTGTGGGTTCTCATATCGGGTCGGTGTAACCGTGATGTTTCTCTTAGTAGAGTATTTGATTCTAGTAATCTATTTTTCTGCCGGCGAATTTTTTCGGTTATCAACCGGTGATTGTTCTCCTACCATATGGTGAGGAGATGTCATTTGGGTTTTCGATCCCGGAATCATTGGTATAGTTACTCTACTTAAAGGAACAAGGTTTTTCTGGAATCGAATCGGGAGAACAAAGTCAAAGTCTTTCAACATAACTATGATACGAAAGCTTAGGTATCTGAATGTTGACATTTCAAAACTATGGCCGAAAACATCGGAATTTTTCATGCGGTCTGCAATTTGAAAATTTAGCTAAAAGATGATACTCACCCACACAATTCGCATAAGAGTAAGATCAAATACAAAAAAGAAAAATAACGGGTTTAATGATCCGTTAGCGAATAAGGCTTGTCTACGGAAAACATCGTAAAATATACTTCTTTTGATGTATCTTTCTCATTATATGGCGCATATATCTGCTTATGTAATAATTTGCTTTCCGAAAGTTTTGTATACTGACTTTGTAATTTCGATTTGAATCAATGAAATTGTTAGACGAAAAAAACACATTTAATTTTTGTTTTTCAAATTCAAATCAATAAAGTGGAATTCATAGCAATTTTTGTGTGTTCTTATCAATTAATTTTTTTCAGTATTTCTAGATATTTTTTTGGTAATTACGTTTACTTTATAATTTCTAGTCCCCAAACAAGTTGGAGTTAAATTTTTTTTTAATAAAGGTTTTTTCAAATTAAGATGCAGGAGAAAAGAAAAATTACAAGCCAACCCATAGTTTTATGGGTAAAGCCCAGTAGTTATTACATCTAAACCACGATTAAGAGGATGTCGTAGAAGAGGAGAAGTCCCTTAACGGAGACGATGAAGTGAGAAGTCGGGAAATCAAATGCAGTGCTTGATCGGAAGATGAAGACCTTTCATGAGGGGCCAATAGATGTGGCAAATTAAACCAGAATTGGAGCATTGAGGAGGCGAGAGATAGATTCGTATCCCCTAATACTCGATGCCCGATTGCGAATAATTCCGTCTATAAAATTGATGATAGAAGAGGTGGTCTCTTGTTTCCAAAGCAGCATTACAGAGAAGGCAGTTCGGATCCGTCCTAAGACCACAATTAAGGATTATGTCCCTGGTAGGACATCAATTTAGTACAAAGAGCCAAGTGAGGAAGTTGTGCTTTGGTATTCCTCTCGAGTTCCACACCATTTTCTTCCAGGGTATATTTCGTCTATGCCCTCGAATAATCTTGTAGATTTGACCCGTGGAGAACTTAACAACAACTCTATTGCCAATCACCCATTCATATTGATCTTCAGAGTTCTCTAGATTGACAGTAGTCAAGTGAAAATGTACTGAAACTTGTGCTTCCGATCTAGCTGGTGGAAGAGGTCTCAATGGTTACTAGAGTATAGTTCATGTAGTGTAGCCTTTAATGGTATACCTAGTTCGAAAGAAACTTCACGATTTAAGTTATTCTATAAACTCCCAAATGGAGACCAATTATCTATCCAGAATATGCAATTTTTACCATTTCCAATCCTTAGCTTGATCTAACGGTAAGCTTTATTGTAACACCCGGCCTAATTGCTTGTCCGAGTGTTAGAAAATTGAATCATTCATTACCCAAAATTTTCTTTATTACAATTGTGTTGAAATTACATTGTTTACAAGTAGAAATCCTATTCACCATGCTTCCAGAAGTCCTCTCCATTGCATGCTATCTCCTCTCCATGCCTTCCTTGGGGTCATTGCTGACCCCAGACTACCTAAGCCTGTGAGATTTAGAAAGAGTGAGTACGGATACTCAGTAAGACGGACGTTCTGGTCCCATATCCTACAATTTCTAATCCTAACATTCCTCCAATACACCTTCTGTGTACCACGTTAACATCCAGTTATGCCCCACCAGGCATTTCAAACAACACACATACTCACACACACAATAATCCCATCGGACTTTAATGCACGCATGCATTCTTTCACACCAGGAGACACCACGCTACCTGCATATGTCAGAAAATAGCCACTATGGGCATAATGAGCAATGCACGCATGCATTCTCAGACACCCGGAGACACCATGCTACCTGCTTGTGCCCTTCCAGCCGTCCTCGGGGGACTAGGTCTTCGTGCCACTTTTCAGGCCAAACACAATCAACAAATAGGCGTCTCTCATTGTACGACGTACATGCAATAGATAGTAACCATGGCATTGTGTACCTTCTTAAGTCTAACCAAGTTTTAACACGCAATCTAACAATCCTAAATGATGCAGCGATCCAATCATTCCTAAGGTTCACAATCATACAACTACTTCCGGATTATCCTAAACCATTATTCTAGGTTCTCAATCAATAGCCAAAGAATTTCAAGCAATAATAAACAGTTTTACCCCGTATTGTCGGCGCCAGGTAAGTACGGCTATCCCAATACGTTATCCATCACTCATCTATGGCTATACGGCGACTATCCATGTAGAAATCTAAACAGGTAAAGTATCCATTAGTGGTGGCAAGGTCATGGTCTAGATTAGGTTGAGGACAATCTAATCCTTATCATGTCTTCCTTATAACCCCTTAGTCGTATAAGCCTTGATCCGAGTTTATCGATCCAACTTCGATTCTTCTTGTACCCAAGCTTACCAGTAGACCTTATTGTCGGTTGACTAAGAATGGTCGAGTAACAATATAGTTTACTCAAGTTATTTCCTGTTTGGTTCGCATACAATTCCTATCGGACAACCAGATCTGAACAAACAAATGAACCATCGAGTGAAAGATAATTTCTCTCGAGTAAAACCATCCCTTAATGTTACTAGGTTGTTATATGAGTTTCCCTCGAGTAACCTTCCCATTTACTCCAGTCAATTCCCCATCTGTCACACGGACAGTCTTGTTTCCGAGTAAATAGAATCAACAACCAAGTAACCTTCGAGTGAAGGCTATTCCCCTCGAGTAATACTTCCACCATAGCTTTATTTCACGGTTTTACGATGATTACTCGAGCTACTTCCTAGTTTACTCGAGTAAATTCTCATACGATCCGTAACAACCTTTCGTGGATAGGACCTATCCAACATGCAACAATTTGTTCGAGAAGATGATCACTTTCATCGACCCAAACTCCTAACAATTCCCTACCATGCTCCAACACAACTATGGTCAAGACAGAACTGAGTATCGCCCATACAATCCTCAGCGCTCTCTAGATCCTACACATTCATCGAGTATCCTCGACCCAGACAACACTGGGTTGAGTCTTCCTCGTTCCAGATTCCAATCTTGTCGAGCACTTCTCGACCCAAACCTTCATCTTCTTATCGTAGGTCGAGTAACTCATCTGTACACCGTGTATCAGATCGAGTCCCTCTCTAAACCCTACCAACCTCTTCTCGAGTCACTCGGTCGTATCCTCTCGATCACGATCCAAGTATCCTACCAATCACCCTTTCGATCGCATATCGAGACCCTACTCGTATACCGCCAATCATGGATCGAGTGCTCTGACTGTCGTCCAATCGTGTACCGGCCCTTTTCCGCATACCACCGATGGTGAGTCACGAGTCTCCCTCGATCGTGGGTCAATTATTCCTCAAGTCACTCACTCGAATATCTGGTAATCTCAGATTGAGTCACTGCTCAATCACTATTGACCATGGGTCGAGTCCATACTCGTTCCATAGACGATTGTGGATCGAGTATTTACTTGATCAGTGTCCGATGGTGGGTTGAGTGGATTACTCGATCGCTTCCGATCGCCTATCGAGTCGTTACTCGATTGCTTCCGATCGCCTATCGAGTCGTTACTCGATCTTGGGTCGATCGGCCACCGAGCATCCTCTCGATCGTGGTTCACAGACAGTACCAATCGTGGATCAAGTACTATTCCGATCGTGGGTCGAGTCTACCTCGATCACCTATCGATCGTGGGTCGATTTTCCCTCGACCACTGCCGATACGCCAACCGAGTTACTCGTCTGGATCCGTTGATCCTGGATCGAGTTATCTCGACCTAACTACTACCCAAACTCTACTACTCTACACAACTCTATACCCTAATAATAAGAAAATACTAGAAAAGGAGAGAAGGATTGGAATCATGCCTTATTTTTCACCGTAATGCTTCCCGAGCCTTGGGGGTGGGATGGTGAGAACTTCTCAACCTCCTTCTTATTCTTCTGCCCGTGAGTTGCTCTGCTCCTTTGGGTGTAAAGAATGGTTGGTGTGTAAAGTATGAGACACCCAACCCCTTATTTATATACCCACAACTTCCAAGGAGATAATATTCTCTTTCCCCCTTTTTTTCCTTTTTCCGAGTAAAGCTACTTTCCTAGATTTACTCTACCTCCTTACTATACGGGTCAAGCCCAATAAATTTGCTTCCTTCCCAAGTCTTCTAGGAGACTCTAGAAGATTCCAAAGATCCTAATGGGCTTTGGTAGGCGGAGGCCCGATTCCTCTAGTGGCCTCTCTTGTATTTCCATTTACAAGGAAAATAACAATTTTTTTCCTTTTGAAAATGTTCCCCTGGCTAATTTCCGCACTAACGTGGGTTCCCACCCAATTCCATAAATCCTTCTTAATTTGTAAAAATTACAAAATTGGAACCTCTCGTCCCTGGATCTAGATTGTTACACTTATCTCTGATCTTTAGGATCTTATTAACTAACCATGAGTTTCTTCGACTTGTCTTCATGGTTAGTAGGGCCCAGGAGTCGTTGAGACAACCCAACAAGTTGGAGTTAGTTTTGAACTTCTTTTGTTCTTCTCATAATTTATTCAAAATCAACATTACACGTAGAATAAAATTCCAACGAAACCCTAAAACAAAGGACATTAAATTTCTTTTAAAAAGTTTATAGAACCATTGCTATCTTGTTAACTGGGCCATGAGAACGGCATTGCGGCTATCGGGATCTCGGCCAGAGGCGGTGGTAAATTGAAATGATAGGATCCGATGAGAAAACTGTGAGAGCGTGTCTTGCGCAGGTCACGCAAAGAATACACCTCTTATGCGGCGGCACGGTGAATCATTCGGTCGCAATCTCCGGTGGCACCCACATGAAGCATATGTTCATTATCATGCTCATGATGATGCATATGCGTATTCACATGCTCATGATGTGTTGTTGTTTTTTTTTTTGTTGTTGTTAAAGATGATGATTGATGATTGTTGTTGTTGTTATTTTTATTGTCATGGTGTTGATTTTAGTGTAGTGACCATAGGTGGCACAATTGTAATGGAGTGAATTACATGATTGGCAAAGATCGATCCCGTGGTCAGAGCGGAGGACTATAGCTGGATTAATCATATATTTCTCGCAAAGTTGGTAACTTATGAGTCCTTCATTAGGTTCATAACAATGCCGCCGCATGTCACAAGTTATGAGCTTCTGTAACACAATGGATCACGGCTGTTGTACGTTCTACATGTGTGACACATTTGTGCCATAATTTGTTTTTTATGATACAAATTCTTGCAAAAAAAAAACATATACTAGGACTCAGACCACCGCGAAATCGCCGGGAAGATACTGTATATTAATTTTTTTTTTTAAATTATTAAAATAATTATAAGTGAAAATATAGCAAAACGAAATGTGACGTTATAAAGAGTTAACATTAAACACATTTTGTATAATTATTATGATTAAAAGTAAAAAATTAAAATGATGCAAAGACACGATTTTTCAAAACATTTTTAGAATATTAAAAATTGGTTATAAATGAAAATGTACAAAAGAGTTAAAAGAAATAGACGCGATTCTTTAAAATATTTTGTAGAGTTTTTATTTAAATAAATGAACAAAAAATTATGAGACTCAAAAACAATTTTTGACGTCTTTTATCAACATCATGCTTTGAGTGAATTTTTAAATTAGTAGCAATAAATGAAAAAATATTCAATGAAACAAATATATAGAGTTAGAAAAACACAAATCTATATAGCGGTTTTCTCGAGAAGACGCAATCTATGATATATTGATAACTATAAAACAGTTTTTTTTTTAAAAAGACACGTCCCTTGGAAATAACCATAAAGCGGTTTTATCCAAAAAACGCAACCCTTGAAAATAATCATAAACCGGTTTTATCAAAAAGACGCAACCCTTTAATATATAGATAACTATAAAATGGTCCTAAAATGGTTTTCTCGAAAAGACGCAACTTATGACATATTAATAATTATAAAATGGTTTTATCGAAAAGACACGATCCTTGGAAATAACCATAAATCGGTTTCATTGAAAAGACGCAATCCTTGGAAATAACCATAAAACGGTTTTAAGAAAAGACGCAACCCTTTAATATATTGATAACTATAAAACTGTCCTAAAATGGTTTTCTTGAGAAGACGCAACCTATGATATATTGATAACTATAAAACTATTTTTTTCCAAAAGACACGACCCTTGGAAATAACCATAAAATGATTTTATCAAAAAGTCACGACCCTTGGAAATAACTATAAAATGGTTCTATCGAAAAAACACAACCATATAATATATTGAGAACTATAAAACGATTATTTTTGGAAAGACACAACCCTATGATGCATATTTACTAATGCATTATCAACCATATAATAAACTCCGAGAATGATGAATTAATAATTTATCAAATAAAAATTTGGAACATAAGAGAAAATGATGCATTAATAACCATAAAATAGTTTTTTCGAAAAGACGCAACCCTAGAATATATTTTCATAGAGTTGCGTCTTTTCGGAAAAAATCGATTTATGGTTACTAAACCAACTTAGTGGTGCATTTTTCTTTTAAATTTTTTTTTTATGGTTATTAATTCATCCTAGGGTTGCATTTTCTCGGAAAAATCCGTGTTATGGTTATTTATGCATCTTAATGTTGTATCTTTTCGAAAAAATTAATAATAGTAATCTAATACATCATAGGGTTGCATCTTTTCGAAAAAACTGTTTTTTGATTACTAAACCATCTAAGGGTTGCGTACTTTCGTAAAAAACTGTTTTGTGGTTATTAATTCAACATAGGGTTGTGTCTTCTCGAAAAAACCATTTTATGGTTATTAACCTGTAGAACAATTTCATGATTTGTACGCCATTTAAATCGCCTCATTTGTAATTTGGCATATTTAAATCGTCCAATGCATATAAAAAATAGTTGATAACCAAATCGCTTGTGGACGTCTTTTCATCTGGTGTTTTGTAGCAATATTAACGCGGCTTCAATATTTCGATGTATACAACCAAAAAAACTGCTTTCAAATATAAAGAATCAATATTTCCGTAGAAAATTGTTAAATCTTAAAACTCACTACATGCACCACTCATTTCCGAGAAAAATATAGTTGGAAATTTCTTAATTTGTGTATGGATTTCTTTAGACAATGCAGATTTTATGACTAGTTTTAAATATAAAACTACTACAATAGTAAAAAGATCAATACTTTAAATAATTCTAAAATAATAGAATGACGTTTTTATCATTGTTTCGCTTTGAGTGAATTATAAAATTAGTAGCCATAATTAATAAAATGTTCAACTGAAAAAAATATAGGGTTAAAAACACAAATATATAGGTCAAACGGTTTTTTCGAAAAGACGCAACCCTTGGAAATAATCATAAAGCGGTTATATCAAAAAGACACAGCCCTTGGAAATAACCATAAAGCGATTATATTGAAAAGACACAATTTTTGGAAATAACCAGTAGGCGGTTACTTTAGCGGTTATATCGAAAAGACGCGACCCTTGGAAATAACCATAAAGCGGTTATATCGAAAAACAACTTTTGAAAAAGCGGTTATGTCGAAAAGACGCAACATTTGGAAATAATTATAAAGCGGTTATATCGAAAAGACGCAACCCTTGGAAATAACCATAAAGCGGTTATATTAAAAATACGCAACCCTTAGAAATAACCATAAATCGTTACTTTCTAGAGGACACAACCGTAAAGCGGTTATATCGAAAAGACCCAACCCTTGGAAATAACCATTAAACAATAGCCATAATTAACAAAATGTTCAACAAACGATTTTGTTTAAAAAGACGCAACTCTTGTAAAAAACGGTTATATCGGAAAAATGCAACCTTTCGAAATAATGGTTATTTCCGAAAGGACATAACCTTAAATAACCATAAAGCGGTTATATCGAAAAATATAACTATTGAAAAAGTGGTTATATCGAAAAGACGCAACCCTTAGAACAACCATTATATATAAACCGAAAGGACACAACCCAAAAATAATTATTTTTGGGATTGCTATTTTTGGAATTGCTATTATATATAGATTTGTAGAATTTTTTGTGAACTTATTGAATATAGGGATAACTCTGTTGTTATTTTTAATAATTATCTTTACGAAATAAATTATTCTTAAAATTCAAAATCACTTTTATTAAATGAAAAATTGGCAAAATAAATATAAAATAATATTGAAAAAATGATCCATGATTTCTCAAATTTTGAAATATGTAACTCTCTTTTTTAACAAAATTACCAGTAGACTCTATGTTTATGGTTTCTTTTCGAAAAATTTAAAAACAACTTGTATATATTATAATATATAGTTAAATTTATTCTTTGGAAATAGTTAAAAATATATTTAGAAGGGACATTTAGTATCGTTATGACACAATTCGAGTTCATATCCGCATATTTTATGTTGTTGACAAAAAAGATAAAAAAATATATTTATAAATAGAAAATAAAATTTAATTAAATCCAAGGTTTTTTTTGTCAAATCTAAAATCAAATAATTCCAAAAAACCCTAAAACAAAAGAAAAAAAAATGATTGGACCCTGTGGACGCAGTCACCGGGACCTCCTCGGGTGCCGCCGGATGAGGAGTTGGTGGTAAATTGAATTGATAGGCTCCAATAAGAAAACTGCGTGAGACTCTCTTGCAAGTCACGCAAAGCACACTCCTCATATGCGGCGGCACGACCTCGAGTTGGTGAATCATTCGGTCGCAATTGTGACATAGAAGCTGGTCGTCTTGTTCACAGTAAACAACAGCGTTTGAAGCTAAACATGCTTCACACTCCATTGCAAACATCCATCTCTCGCAATTGTTATTCCAATCGCAGCTCATCTCAAACATCCCTTCTCTTCACTGATCACCCACATGATTCATATGCTCTTGATTATCATTAATGTTATGCTGTTGTTGAGGAACATGCACTTGCTGATCTTGCTCATGATGATTATTAATGTTGTTGTTCTGGTCTTGTTGAGGAACATGCACATGCTCATGTTGATGTTGATTATCGTTGTTATGGAGTTGTACTTGTTGAGGAATTGAGTGAGGATTTGAAGGCGATGGCCATAAGTGGCGCAATTGTAACCGTGTGAATAACAAGGTTGACAAAGAATGATCTGGTGGATATAGCAGACGAATATAGTTGGATTGCACAAGCAATCATCGTATAGTGGGTTACGTATGTGTCCTGTAATGTTCGCCTCAGAATGCAAAAAGTAGTCACACGTAAGGTAGAAGCTTGCGTTTTCTGTAAGACAATGGATCGTGGCTGTTCTACATCGACATGACAAAATTGGCAAAATAAACTAAAATTAATTTGATATATATTTGAATAAGTGAAGAAATTTAATTTTCATACAACTCATGTAATTATCGAATTAATTCGACATTTTAAGATGTGAACATGCATATCTAAATATCTTGCAACAGAGTAAGGAACCAACAGATTCGAGGGTGTGTAATATTTTATAGTGTGTACATCTACCGATATCTACACAAACTACACATTCAAATTTAGATCAAACGAGGGATTCTAGTACTATAGTTATAATCTCTCTTGAATATGTCACGGGCCATCTCTTTCTGCTGCTAGGTTTAGGTTGCTTGTGTGGGAAGACATCCCTTTGGTCAATAGGATTTATTATGTTTCTTTGTTTTTTTTTTAATATAAATGTAAACATGATTAGGAATGAAAAAGGTTTTGGTTTTACAAAAGAGATTAACCATCTTCTTTCTTGTAAAAGAAAAAGATCAAAAAACAAGTGGTCACATGGGTTTGGGAAGGAGAGTTCACTCACTCTGAAGCCAAATTGTCATATGAGGTTGTCGAAATTTTTCTGATCCCTCCTGGCGAGGATAGTGTCGCGAATCTTCCCGTCGATTCCTTTGAAGATAAATGATAGCAGGATTTGCATGCTGGTTATGAAGCCTGTTTTTTTATTTGTTTCTCTCCTTCCAGATTATACATATTGTAGCGCTTGCGCGATGAGTTTCCTGAGGATGGGAGTTGAAGAGGCATTGCTTAGCCAAGTCCAAGCGATGAAGCATAAACAAGTCACAAGTGTAGAAGATGCAGTGCGAAAGGCTTAACATGGACTGAACAGAGCGCCAAAATGTCCCACTAAATTCGCAGTGCAAGATAAAGATGATCTTAATAACTACACATGGACAAAAACACAGAGCTCAGTCGCTAGCCAAATCACATCCGAGAAATCGGAGAAATGCGAAGGACCCAACCTTCGCAAAGCCAACTTCATCACATCCCAAACATCTGCACCAGTCGAGAATCGAACTGAGGTCTATACCGTGGCAGGGTACTATTCTATCACTAAACCACTGGTGCTACCTGTTGAAATGTTCTTGATTTTATTTATCTATACATTAAATTGTAGTGACATTCAAACGCGCTCAGCAACTTGGACATCGAATCAAGTGGATTAAATAATTGTACAATTGTAGGTTTATGTTATGCTCTTTTAAAACAAATACAAGTATGCTTTAGCGATCTTGATTACAATCATAGACTCACGGGAGGATAATAATGTAACTTTTGAGTGTTCAAAGATTTACTCGGCGTTTGTTTCTAGAAACTTTCATCTACTAAACCAGTTGGGTCAAGAATCAAACCAAAAGCTACAATTACTTACCAACACACGCACACACACCTTGATTGTGCCTAGACAAGTATTTGCAGTCAGATTTTAGACAAGCAAATATGTCCCTCAGTAGATAGACCTAAACACGAAAAACACAAGCAAAAAGATCCAAACTTGTTGCTATAAGAACATGACAAGCTTGACAAAACGATAAATCAGCTTGTGTAGTCGCTTGAACATACTTGTTTTCCGGGTAACAAAAACGCCCGCCACTTGGTTTCTTGTGAATTTTCTTTCATTCATTCCTAGATCGGTGCGTTGCTGCGCCATCCACATCCGCATTACTCTAAGAAAACCTGCATTAACAAATCAGTAAAGACCGTATTTATGAATTGGTAAAAAGTTTCAAGAGTTTATATTCGATTAGCGTTACGGTGTATTTTTACAAATTGCAACCACAACAAGCCTCTCCTTCTCACAACCACAAACAACGGGAATATAAATAAGCATTTTAGTGTCTAAACCAAATTGTATAGAGAATAAAGAAGCTATATAGTAAGAATACAGAAAGAAAAAAACACACAAACTCATAAATTAATCATGATCAATTCTTTAGATGTTTAAAGAGGCAAATACGGAACAGAAATAGAATCTGGAATATTCGTTATATCTCCATCGATTCCTCAAATCGCCAGCGCAAAGTTCCAAGTTACCTTCGAATCATGTGGTTTAGATAGTCTGGGAACTGAAGCTTCACAAGGCAAATCACTTTTTCCTGCTTCTTCGTTTTGGCAAGCCTATACTCCTCCATAGTCCAAGTTAGTATCTCATCTTCTTCTCCGCTCTCAAACCGATAAACAAATTTGTCTTTCGTCTCTTTTTCACAAAACTTGAAAATCCTCTTGAAACCCAGAACCTGCCCGGTATTCGACTTGATCAGCCTATCACGGCGAATGATCCTCCAGCAACCGCCATCGCTTCCATCCGCTTTACCACAAGTTTCTGTCCGGCTAACGAAGAAGGGGTGTCCCTCTTGTAAAATGCTCTGATCAAGACTCACAAGCTTCCATGGCTCCGTGCAGTACACGTCTTTGGGAAGGAGGAAGTAGACTGGGTAGTAGCTAGGCCAATCGATTAACATCTGCAGATAATATGCATCCTCTGGTGGATCGGCTAAACAGATTTCATAACGTGGCAACATTTCTTTTGCAGAAAGCGGAAATGCCGATGATGTGTAGAGATACGAGAAATGCTTGGCTAGCAAGAAACTAATATCGGTTTCGAACATAAGCCTAATCTTGCAGATCACGTAACCTTGTTTCCACCTACTTGCAAGCCTATACTCTTCCATTACCCAAATTCTCTTATATTCTCTCGGTTTCGTCTTTTCGTAGAACTTAAGAATCTTCTTGAACCCTAGAATCTTCCCGGTCTCCTCCGATTTTATCAGTTTATCACGACCCATGACTCTCCAGCAACCCGATTCACATCCACAAGTCTCTGTTCTTGATTTAACGAACACGAAGATAGGGTTCTTAGAATTGAATACCTCCCTTGGATTCTTGTTGAACACGTCTACGTCTTGGAGCAAGTGGTTAGGCAAGACTTCTCCTTTATCGATCATCTTCTTCAGATAATATGAGATTATTACCTCGTCTTCTGCTTCGATTAGTGCAGACTCCTCCATGAATTTGTGAAGGATCGAAGAAGAAGATTTTGCAGCAAAATGGTGATGAATTGAAAATCGGAATTCTAGAGAGAAACAAGAAACGCAAGATGCAGATTAGAAGAAATTTATGAGCGATTCTCTGGATGAGTTGTTGTTTCTTGGGGATGAAGCAAAAAAAAAACGAAGAAAGAAGACGAAAGAAGAAGAAGAAGAGAGACTGATAACTAAAAGAGGTGCTTTTTTAGTTTGTTGTTAATTACCGTTATATCTAATTTTTGTATTGCCCGATTAGTCCTTGATCTATCTCGCTTTATTCAGCAACTACCCTCTTCTTCCACGGATTCATAAAATTTAGTATTTTTATTTTAGTTACTCGATAATTTTTAAATATACATATAAAACTAAATCAATCATGATTATATACAAAATTCACAAAAACAAATACAATTAAATCTTTTCATGTATTAAAATGTTATCAACCTCTTTTATACGTATAGATTTAGAAAGTGTCGTGGTTATAATAGACAAAAATAGAATTGGAAGTTATAGATTAATTGTGTAAATATTATATATGTTAGAGAAAAAATAAAACTAGATAATAATTATAATCGAGAACAAAAATATAACTCCAAAACTAAATAGAAATGAATAATGAATCTATTAAATTAACGAAATTACAAAACCAAAAAACAACTAATAACTTAAAATTCTAAATATTTTAATTTTTTTTTTATAAACCACATTTATCGTCTTCCTCTTTGACTGTCCCTTTTTATCTGTGATTAATATCTTTAAATTTTTCTGTAATGTCACTTTTGAAACGTCAACGTATAGTTGTCCATGAAAAAAACTTATTTTGGTAGAAAGAATCCCACTTTTTCTAAAGTTTGATCCTGATTTTTATTAATAAATTTAGCAAAGTCAATGATTATGAGAACTGTTGACATCGTAAACTATACGGTATCGAAGTTATAAGTAAAAAAGGAATAACGAATTTTCTAAGTATTTTATATTTAACTGTCTTTTTCCCATAACATACTCTTCTTCTAGCTCCTTTACTTCTTGCATTATTCAGTAACCAATAATATTATTTCTTATATCTTAAAAATCTCAAAGAAAATGCTCATAATAATTTTCAAACATCAAATAAATTTATAAAAATATAATTTCTTGGTTAAAATAGCTAATGGTCTGCTTTAGTTTAGATTTCAGTTGGTTTAAGGCATGTGGATTTTTCAATTTTCAGAATTATTGATTTATGAATAATTATATATAAAATAAAACATAAACTAATACATATGATTTGGTATGATTTCGGTTCATCAATTTATTTTTTGCATCAATATTTTCATCTTAGGTTCAACATCGAATTCAATTTTTTGGACTATATATCATTTTTTACATTAAATGTTTATATTGATATTTTTGATCATTTATGTATAACATTTTAACTAAAATAAGAATACTAATATATAACAGATGAACCATTCAAAACCATTGGTCTTAAACACTACCTGTATTTGTTTAACTCATACTTATTTTAATTGTAACATAAGTAGAAATTATGTTAAATTTTGTATGCACAAATTTAAAGAATCGCTAGGAATTTTATGAATCTTTTCAAATATTATATCATTTATTATAAACAAAATTCACAATTAATTAAATATTTTAAGTTCACATTAGCAAGTATCAAGTATTGTCCAAAAATAATTTACACCAACTTTATAAAACTCAAAAATAATTTGAAAATACATATGAGAATAGATAATTATCGCTTATTTCTACATTTACTTTACTGCATGTATGTATCTCATTTGTTTTTCTATACTTCACATTTTAGATAAATAACACATTTTTTATATAATTTTATTTTTCTAATCTTTTATATGTTTTCTTTTTAGAATACGTTGATTTTCTATATTTTGATCGTTTACTTATCTCTCTTTTCGAATACATCGCTACTTTTTGTTTATTTTTAACTTTACATTTTTAAAAAAATATTTTCGTTAGTACCTATTATTACTATTTTCCATTATATTTTTATTTTTTTGCTAATTTAAATTTGTAAAAAGTAAGCGAGAAATGAAGAATATCTTTTTTCTATCTTATTTATAATTTTAATTAATTGTTCATCCTCAATAATCATATTATGCAATATGTTACATGATCTCATAATGATAGCCAAATTGGCTATGTTCTACATGCGAGCTAGTTCGCGAATGATTTTAAATCGAGCATGCAACACTTCAAATGCACGTTCGATGTCCTTCCGATATTCCTTTTGATGTTTTGCAAATAACTTGTCTGGTTCATTTTGAGGAAGTCTAATTGATCTCACGAAAGTCGGATAAAAAATGCATTTTTCTGTGTCTAAATCAAATAAAACAAGTCTCTATTTATAGAATACAAAATTATGAATTTTGATATAAGATAAAATAAAATAAAATTTAATTTACTATCAAATAATTGATTTTAAATAATTTGGATGAGATAAAAAATCTCAAGAACCAAAATAAATATGTCGTTAGAATAAATATTGCCTGTTTCATGCTCGTAGCGTGCATGTGTGTACCACTTGCTCTGCGTGGTCGCCTCAGAAGCCGCCATGTGGCATTTGTAGGCCCCACTCTTTTTAATTCAACCTGTTGAAAATTTTCATCAGAGTTTAATCCACGTTTATTTTTTTTTTTTTTTTAACACCTCATTATTTAAGTTCAACTATTGAATAAAATATTCAATAACCTCGTTGCACATAGTCTAACGGTGGTGAAAGTTGGGGACCATGGTCACGGGCCCCGACAATTGTTTAATGAATATTAAGTTTTACTTTCTTAAAAGGAGGTTAAATAGTGGAACTCACATGATGATTTCTATGACTCATCACTTTTTTTTCTTCTCTTATCTGCATTTTATTTTTGAAAAAAAAAATTACATTAAAAGTATATATGAATCGCATTAATCTCCAAAAGGTTTTGTGTTTATAACTTTTCTTTTTTTGTTGTTAATTATTTTTTCATCAAAATATGTAGCCTAATGGTTTGTGCTAGTGTTATGACTATATCACTGTCTGAATTCAAATATGCACAGTACATGTTGTCGACAATTTTTTTTTTTTTTCAAGTTTCTCAAGTCATATTGTCATGCTTAGTCTAAGAATATAATATATGATCATGTTTGAAGCACAATGATAGATGTATGCATGATAGTATGTTAACGTTAGATACATAGTCGTATGATAATATGTGATGCATGATAAAACGATGATAGGTGAAGTATGATAGCATGATAATGCATGATGATTGAGGATGCATGACTAGGATGAGTCGTGTTGAGGCAATGCACATTAGTAATTAATGTTAATGGATACAGGTATGTGACGATGTGAATGATGTTGATGTAATTAATGAGGCATGATCAGCCTTTGCTTGTATGGACTGTGTCACAGAAGCATGTTAGCCTGTGCGGTTTAATAACGGCTGGCGAGCCTAGCTGGCGAGCCTAGCGGTGGTACGATTTTGGAAGCTAGATGACTGACCGAGAGATGAATGATATGAAAATGCTGCTCGGGGAAAAGTATGATGATTATGTTTGATGTAAATGAGTTTGATGTTATGGATGAGATATTGATGGGAGCGGAAGCTATAACTAGTCGGATGTCGAGTCTTCCAAGAAGAGACGATGACAAACTAGGGTCTTGTTCGAGCGACTGAGAGAAGCTAGAACAATGCTTGTAAAAGCTCTTTATTAAATTCAAATCAATTCAATTGTGTCTAAAAAACCCCTTAGAACACCTATATAAAGCAACGTAAAGAGATAATGATAAAAGTCTCAATGTTGATCCCCATTAGGATTCACATTAATCTAGATAAAAACAAAATAAAGAAAAGAAAAACTCCTAACTAAATAACCGATAACTTGTTAATCAAGTAAAGTCCAATAACAAAGATTGACAAGTTAAGTCCATCCGCTGCATCGTCTCCGTAGGTGGGAGAGGATTCGCCCACGAATCTGGCTCGGGATTGTCGCCGCGGAAAGGAGAAAGATGCTTCATGTTGAACACGTCTGCGGTACGGATGTGTGAAGGCAAGCGTAGCCTGTACGCATTATCATTAATACGTTCCAACACTTCAACATGTCCGATCTTACGAGACTTAAGCTTATTGTACTCACGCAGTGGCATGCGATCTTTAGTAATAACAACCCACACAAAGCAGCAGGTTACCCAAAACACGATTGGTGACCTTCGTCTGTCCATCCTTTTGAGGATGATAAGCGGTGCTCATGTTAAGATTAGTGCAAAACAACTTCCACAGTGATCGCCAAAAGTGGCTAAGAAAGCGTGTGTCACGATCCGATACGATAGAAGATGGCAACCCGTGAATACGAAAGATTTCTCAAAAAAACAAAGTAGCCACGTTAATCGCATCCGATGTCTTCTTGCACGGCACAAAATGTGCAATTTTAGAAAAACGATCGACTACGACAAAAAATCGAGTAATTTCCTCGTTGCGTACGAGGCAAGCCGAGGACAAAGTCCATACTTATGTCGGTCCATGGCTGCGTCGGAATGGGCAAAGGCATGTAAAGGCCAGCATTAGAAGCAGTGCCCTTAGCCTGTTGACACACACGACAACGCTCAACAAAGCGTTCAACATCTCTGCGCAAAGATGGCCAAACATATGAAGTCGTGACAGGCTGCAACATTCTATCACGCCCCACATGTCCCTTATTGTGTAACTCACTAATAATTTGCAACCTCAGGCTGCACTCTGGGACACACAAACACAAGCCAAGAAAAAAGAAACCATCTTGAAGAGTAAACTTGCTAGGAGGCCTTGTGACACGTCGCTCCAAATGCGAGCAAAAAAGGATCTGATTGGTACAATTTGGCGAATGTAGCAAACGCTTGAACGGAATTGTACATTGTGGAGAGCAACCCATGTCGACGACTTAACGCATTCGCCACTCGGTTTAACTTCCCCGACTGATGTTTAATAGAAAAGGTGAATTGTTGGAGAAAAGCGATCCACGATGCGTGTCGTGCCTAGACCTTCATTTGGCTGTCGAGATGGCGCAATGCCTCATGATCCGTAAACAGAATAAACTCCCAATGGGCCAAATAGTGACGCCAATGTTTGATCACTTGAACTACGGCATAAAATTCGACATCATATGTGCTATAACGCCCTCTCGCACCCGATAGTTTCTCGCTAAAATAGGCAATTGGTCGACCTTGTTGACTCAACACTGCACCAATACCCAATTTAGAACTCAAAAGGCATAGAAAAATCCGGCAATACCAAAACCGGAGCAGAAGTGAGCTTCTCTTTGATGAGAATAAATGCCTCGTTAGCCTCCTTCGTCCAATGAAATTTGCCTTCCTTCTCAACTTGTTATGGGAACCATGATACTGCTAAAATATGCAACAAATCGATGATAGAAGGAAGCTAACCTGTTAAAACTTCTAACCTTAGTCACCGTACGTGGGATAGGCCATGATCGCACCGCTTCAATCTTAGCAAGGTCAACGGACAGACCTTTGTCGGACACCACGTAACCCAAAAACAATACTTGTGACGTCCCGAACTCGCACTTGTGTTTAGCAGTGAAGAGTTGTTCCTTTCGCAAGACTTTTAACACGTCACGGAGGTGAGTTTCATGCTCTGCCAGAGACGAGCTGCAGATGAGGATGTCATCAAAATAGACAACCACAAATTTTCCAATGAAAGGTCGAAGCGCTTGATTTATGATTCTCATAAAAGTACTTGGAGCATTCGATAGACCAAACGGCATGACAAGCCACTCAAAAATTCCCTCACGTGTTTTGAACGCCGTTTTCCATCTATCTCCGGGCCGGATACGGATTTGGTGATACCCACTTTTCAAATTGATCTTGGAGAAAATAGACGCAACTCCAATTTGATCCAATAAATCGTCTAGACGTGGTATCGGGAATCGATAACGTACTGTGATCTTGTTGATTGCGCGGCTATCGACACACATTCTCCAAGAGCCATATTTTTGGAATAAGGAGAGCTAGAACGGCACACGGAATTAAAATCCCTCGAATGTGTCCTTTCCGTGCAACTCTTCGACTTGGCGACGAAGTTCTTCATGTTACACGAGCTCATGTGATAATGCGGTCTATTGGGCAGCGTCGCACCTGGGGCAACGTCAATCTGGTGCTGAATATCACGTAGAGGTGGAAGTCCAGCAGGTAAATCAGTGGGAAACACATCCGAAAACTCTTGTAGTACAGAGTCAAACGGTGTAGACGTAGTGTTACACAGCTGTGATGTTAGAGACGTGAGGAGGAGAAACATGAATCCCTCTTGCTGTAGCTCTTTCGTGAACATTTTGTAGGAGCAAAGCGTAGGAACATGACTTTCTTGTGGCGTGTGCAAGACTGGCGGTGGGAGCAGGCTACACGTAGGTGTTACTGGAGCACTCAATTCGCGATTTGGTAAGTGCACAATCTGGTGAGTTTCCCAAATAAAGCTACAAGTGTTCTTTGCACCATCGTGAATCACCTTTCTATCATATTCCCATGGTCTGCCTAAGATGAGATGACTCACATCCATAGAAGCCACATCGCAATAGGTACGCTCTTTGTAATGTGGAGCGATAGAGAATGGGACAAGGGATCGATGTGTAACATGGACAGCGACACCTTCTTGTAGCCATGTAAGAGTGATACACAGAGTTTTAACCCTAAAATATCACTGCAAGTGCACAACAAACGAAGTAGTATTTAGGGATCGAATTCACGAGAACCAAGTGAAATGCTACGAATCTATATGAGTGAAATTAAGCTAAGATGGCAATATGATTGTTTGTTGAAAAGTGAAATAAAATAGCAATGTAAAAACAATGTAAACTCAATTAAAAGCAAGCGTTAAGTCTAGGGCGATTCACATGAATTCATAGATCATGAACCAGACAATTATTCAGGGAATAATAAGCGCGGTCTTAAACTCAAACATGAATGTTTAACCAATTCACTGTCGTGGTATCAATTACTTTATCTAGCAACCTAAGAATCTAAACTATCGTTTGATCTTAAAATTCTAAACAAGCGTTAACAGGTAGGTTTGATATGTTCACAAATTTCCTTAACATCAACTTTCATTGGCTAAGGACAATTTGCTCACCTATGTTCTATCAAGCAATCTATAACACCTTTGATGAATAGATTAAATCCTAAATCAGAGATTAAGTGATCAATTTAATCTAAGCAATGAGAACAACGATAGGTGAAGACAAGATGATAAATCTCTCTATCTATGTCTGATTCAATGATTCAGAAATTCCCTTGAAACCCTAAACCTAACTATGAAACTATTCATACATGGATGCAGAGAAACAAGAAGGAGATGAAGAAAAACTCATAATCAAATAAATAGAAATCCAAAAGGGTTCAAAAATCTTCTCAGAGATGTAGAGTCAGAGTTTCGTCTCCCCAAAGCTTACAAATTGCAGAAAACTAGAAATCTATGTAGAGTAGAGAGAGTATAAAAAACTTAGCCTAAAAAATGGCTCAAACTTAGATATATATATTAAAAACGTTCTGGATTAAAAAAAGTATGGCAAAACCCTGTGAAATTAGGAAATTAGAAATTTCATTTTTCTGGGGGTAAAAGCTTGGATCGATCGATCTGAAGTGAAATAAGTCGATCTGAAAAGTTTTGAGGTTTTGGATCGATCGATCCAACTCAGATCGATCGATCTCATCTTCATTGGTCGATCCAAAATGTCCCGGTGTTTTGGATCAATCGATCCAGCCTCCTTTGTGCTTCTTTTGTTTCATTCCATGCTCATAATGCCTTAGCTTCTTTCCAAACGCGTTCCAACCCTGAAAAGACACTAAAATCATAGAAAATACTCGAAAAGCCATTGAAACTTGAGTTAGAATACGTTAAAAATGTAATACATCAAAGAGCATACGAAGATGGGTGAATTTCACAAGGTAAGTCTAACTTGTGTACTGCTTCTGCCGAAATTACGTTACACGAACTTCCTGAGTCAATAATAAAAGTGCAAATGTTGCCCCATATCATACATGTTGACTTGAAGATGTTCGTTCGAAGCCACAAATCACCACGACTTGGTGGTACCAAGCATGAACGGCGTACCACTAACAATGGTCCATCATCTGCCCGTGTTTGTCTGAGATTAACATCTGCGTGTTCCTCTTCTTCTTCGGTAGAGTCATAAATAGCGTGATCACCTTCGGCGTTTTCTACTAAGAGTCCACGTCGTGTTTGATTGGGACACGCGGTTTAGCGATGTCCTTGTTCACCACACGCAAAGCATCTCAAAGCATTAGGTCGTGACGAACGTCGAGGTCCTTGATCCTCTGTTCCGGTCTGTGTCCGAGACGCAGATGATGTTGACTCAGTGGTGTCTTGAACCATCGCACTTGCTTGCACTGTCGATTGCTCTTGGCTTCGTAGCTTCGAGGATGAAGGAATCCAGTTTGATGACCACAATTGCTGCTCAAAAGAGGTGGCTCGACGATGTGCTTCAGAGATAGTCGTAGGATCGAACTGAGACAGCGAATTTTGAAGCTGAGGGCGCAAGCCACCAATGAATCGAGATACAATTTGTATCTCACTATCGTGAATCTCGTTTCGTGCCAGCAACAAGTAAAACTCCTCGGCGTAGTCATCGACAGATCGCGTTCCTTGTTTTAGATTCTGCAGTCGGTTGTACATGGTGCGGTCGTAATTATGAGGTAAGAACGTTTGTCGAAGCTGCTTCTTGAGTTTCTCCCATGAACGAATCGGTCCTTGTCGCCTTCAACTGTTGCCACCATGAAGCTACGTGGCCACGAAACTTCGTTGCAACAAGTGGTACGCAACGATCATCAGGAACGTCTTTGAAATCCAAGACTTCCTCGACTGGGATAATCCAATCGATGAGCGAATCGCCTCGTACGCCGCCATGGAATTCTAGGATATCCACTTTGAATCCCACCTCCCATCGATTATCACGGTAGTCACGATTATCACGGTTGTTGTTGTGACGGATCTGACGTCCTGTGTTCTGATCGTGCAGGTCATGACCGAAAGGGTTGTCATTGGCCTCTCCCTCACCATCTTCATAGAGGGAATTACGATTTCCCAACTGATTGGCCCAATAATAAAGATTGACAAGTGAAGCCCATGCGCTGCATCAGATATGGTTGCATGTTTTGTTTCTCGGCGAAGTGTTTTCATTTACTTGCATGTTGTGGGTTATATGGGCATGTGTGAACATTTTCACTGAGTAACTTTATTGTTCACCTTCTCCCCTATTTTTTTAGCACAAGTAAAGCTCGTTAGTGTGATTTACGGGGACGTGATTCTACAATTTGTATCAGAGTCTAGCTTAAGGACGCTCATTTTTTTACCCGGAGGGCCGGTTTAGATAAATATTAAATATACAAAAGATTTTCACTATTTGGGAAAGGAGATTTCGAAAGAACAAAAACGCACCAATGAGTGTAAAACTTGTGTTTAGTTTGTTTATAAGTTTCTGATAGTTTGAAAAATTGTATGGTTGTTTTTGTTTGTGTATCGTTTAGTTAAGGAAATGTGTAGGGTCAGTTCTGTTGGTGAAGTGTAACCTATAGAAGGTGTTAGTATTCCACCAAGCACTTTAGCTCTGCTTCCCACGCTCCGTTATAATATGTTGTAGCCATGCTATGCTTCCCACGCTCCGTTATAATATGTTGTACCCATGCTATGCTTTCCACGCTCCTCTCCACTTCCTCTCCACCTTCCAATCCTTATCTCTCTCATCATTCTATATATATATATATATATGTATGTAACCTAAGCTTATGATTACGAGAGCAATACACAATTCTTCCAATCTTTATCTCTCATCACTCTATCATAACCCACATATTGTTCGATATCGGAGCCATGAATTGGCAAAGTATTGGGGTACGAGAGACGGGTTGTTACGAGAACAAGAAGAATACGAATTGCAGGAGACCGAATAAGCTAAGTTTGGAAAGACCAAGAGGAAGTGTTCACAGGTCCTTTCGCCATCAAAGAGTCGAAAAGGTTTTCCAGTTGCTAAAACACTTCAGTGTGTTTATAAGGTGGAGTTCACATCAACGCCGATTAGTTTAAGTAGGTGGGCCACGATTGTCAGAAGCAGAAACCATTGGTTAGAAGTCGTGAACCAATCATATTCACTTTACAGAAAATGAGAAGCACAAGAAGGAGATGCTGCCAAAGGAAGCAATGGAGAGCAATGTGAAAGGATATCATACGGAAACCAATGGAACCATCTTGTACAGGAACCATGAGTGCGTTCTAGAGATAAGGACATGAAGGGAAATGACAGGGAGCAGGATTTGTGTTTAGAGTTGGGTCGTAGCTTCGGGAAGTAAAACTTAGTTAGAACCTGGAGTGGAATGCTAAAACTAGGACGCCAAGGAGAGCCAATGACGTGTAGATGGAGGCAAGAGTCACATGGTTTGAGGATCAGTCTAAGGATCTTAAGGCTAATCACCAGAGCCACTTCTACCATTTTAGTGTGGCTCTTCCCAAGAATAATGGACGTCATGTGGAAAAGAGTGACAAAAGAAAGTGCTTGATAAGGTTCACCATTTAGGTCTAGATGGTAAAGACGGTGAAAGGAAGACTTGTTATTGAAGAAAAATGAGAAGAAGAAGGATGCAATTAGAGAAGAGATCAAAATTACTCCAAAGATACCAAAAACCAAATAAAGACGTGCTTCAGGTCTTTTTCCTAACTTTATGAGACCAACAACTAGCATCAATAGAAGATTATCAAGAACAAATTTTAGTGTAATCTCCAAATTTTTTGAGGTTAATGATATATGTTCGAGCTGAATTTTTTGCTGGTGAAGACAGATTTGATTATGTGTGTTACTTGCAATGCAAAACTCTTTCCCTTCTTATTAGTGCATATGTGCGTTTGTCTTGGTTCTTTCTCCTCTGAAATATGAAGTAGCACCGTTCTTCTCATCTTACAGCAGTGATCATTCGCCTGGCCTGGGAGATGGTCGTATACTGATCAGAGGATCATGTAAGCATGAGTCAAGTCGCTGTGTTTTCTCCGTTTTTTTTTTCCTTGTACGACTCTTGGTTCTTGAGATAGTGTAAAAGCTTCTTTATTTTTTACGCCATTCTGATTGATTTGTGAATTTAATCTGAGACCTGAAGATAGAAGGCGAATTTGCTTCAGTCTTTAGAGTTCCTGCTACATCAGAAAATAGACAAATCAATGAAGAAGCGTCGATTGATATACATATATGCTCGAAATTCCAACGAATAGACTTTTCCATCAGTAATTAGTGTTCTCTTGAATCTCAGCTCTCATGTCTAAAACAAAAAGTAAAAAGGTAAAAAAGTGGCGCTCATGGGTAACATATACCCGCTCGATGTGTCCACGAGGATGGACCGAGACAACTTGTCAAGTTGACAAGCTTGTCCCCTAAACCATTTGCTAGAGAGAATATGGACCGGGCTATGACTTGGAAAAGCTAGGTTAAGCAAACCCATATAGCCCAAGCCACCATGTCCCTAGCTATAAGCTGTTACTAATTGTATAATCAACAACTGTTTATATACCCATGATCGCCGGACCCATGTGGGATTATTTAGCTCACAATTTCAATTAAGTAAACCCATGCCCCAAGTCACGTGTTCCTCGTCATCTTTCCGAAATTCAAACCCATGCCCAAGTCACGTGCTCGTCATCACCTTCCTGTGGGAGCCGAAATCCGCACAATTAAATTTGATCAAGACTTTTAGAGGGAACCAAAATTTCTGAGTGTGAACCACATGAACAGAGATCCAAACATGGTGATTTTTTGTTATTGCTGTTTTGATAAGCTTTTTCGTACAAGAATTTGTAAAGAGAACTATTTTCGTAGAGAGATAAACGTTTTTTTAGAGAGATAGGTGTTTTTCTATTTGTCCTCCTTTCGTATCTGGATGGCCGCCCCACTGAGAATATTCTCATAATAGGAGACAGAAAACAGCATCTCTTTCACTTTTTCTGAGGTTGACTCGTCCCATGGCTATGCAGAAAGCTGTTATGTGAGCTTTCGGATCGGTTGTTCCTTTGTAGAATGGAATCCTTATCTTTCCAGGGTCGGAGACCCTTGCCTCTGTAATTCGAGCCGTGAATGGTGTCTTCTGCGTTTTCTCCAGCATGCGATCTATCTCAAGCGCGCACTGGTTGCCTTATGTACCTGAGATCGAACAACTCTTACTTCGGCGGCAGCCTGAGTCAGTGAGGCTCGGATTTTGTCAAGTTCCTCTCTTTGGGTTTGGCTCATTCTTTGCGGTTCGTCAGTATATTGCGCATGTTGGATCCTGAGGTGTTTCTCTTCTTCTGTTAAGTTCCTGGTTCTTCCTACCAAATCTGAGGTGAATTCTCCGTTAGCAGGCTGTTCTGTGGTTCATTCATCCCCGTCGATTACGATGGTTGATGCCAATCCGTTACGGTGCCTGCTTGAACCGGCGTCAGTATGTTGATCACGTCGTCGTTGGTTCTCACTCTCCGGAGCTGTTGGGTCGGCTCGCTGATGTCTAGCCTTGTTGTTGCAGGTGTCGGTTCGCCAGATGGATACAGCGGCGGCAATCCTCCTGAGGTCCTTGGGACGTCTGCGGTTGCGCTTCGGGGAGTGGAGAAATCGAGAGCCGTTGGGTTGAGGACAAGTCGCCCTGCGATCCCTCCGGACGAATTCATCACCGAACCCAGACTTTCGATGCGCGGCTTGTTGGTTCGCTGCTCCAATGCGAGTACTTTAATTATTTCGTTCATCGAGTTGTTTAACTTATCTTGTTCCTCTGCCTTCTTCAACAAATCGGCTACCATGTTCTTTTTTCGGTTATCGAAGTAGAGACGGCTTCAGTATTTGTCGACGGGAGATCTTCTGGGTTTTCTGCAGAGAGTTCAGCACTGATTCGGCTAGCCTCCTCGCCATTCTTCGCTCCGTCGGTGGTCATCTCTTCAAATCACGTGTACGGTGGTTCATTATAGTAAGAAAATTTCGTAGATTTCCCACAGACGGCGCCAAATTGTGGGAGCCGAAATTCGCACAATTAAATTTGATCAAGACTTTTAGAGGGAACCGAAATTTCTGAGTGGGAACCATATGAACAGAGATCCAAAGATGGTGATTTTTTGTTATTGCTGTTTTGATAACCTTTTTCGTACAAAAATTTGTAAAGAGAACTGTTTTCGTAGAGAGATAAACGTTTTTTAGAGAGATAAGTGTTTTTCTATTTGTCCTCCTTTCGTATTTGAATGGTCGCCCCACTGAGAATATTCTCATAATATTCTCTTTGTTGATCTGCTTTTCCGAATTTTTTGCGATATATTTTCTGACGTCATTACCACTTCGGCTCTCAAAACGTCGGTTATACTAAAATGACGTTTGCCTCTGCCCAAAGGACGTGGCTCCATACAGTGTCGTCTAGTTCGGCTCTGTACTGTATTGGCTAGTTGTGGCTCCGTATAGTGTCGTCTAGTTCGGCTACGTACTGTTTTGGCTAGTCGCAGCTCCGTACAGTGTCGTCTAGTTCGGCTCCGTACTGTTTTGGCTAGTCGCGGCTCCGTACAGTGTCGTCTTGTTCGGCTCCGTACTATTTTGGCTAGTCGTGGCTCCGTACAGTATTATCTAATTCGGCTCCGTACTGTATTGGCTAGTTGTGGTTCCGTATAGTGTTGGCTAGGCCCAAATGATACCGTTAATCTTGGTTGGGTGAAAACTGACCCAACACTTCCCCCAAATTCTCAATATCTTCTACACTCTGAGGGCCCCCATAATTTAGGGTTTCTGACAGAAAAAATGGGGAAGAAGATGACTTGTTAACACTGTGATTACTCAAAAGGAAGAATATTGGAAACGAGAGGAGAAGGATCTTCCCTGTTTCGAGAGAGGGCATCTCGGGATCATTATGTTAAACGGTGATGGGGTGTGGGTTGTAGGCTCGTCGCCTTCTCCTCTAGTTTCAAAAGGCTCTACATTGAAAAAGCTGTTAATGCTTGCTGAAGATCGAGCAAGAGAACTATATTTCTTGATTACGAGACCCCAATATGTCTGCTCAAGTTATGACTGCGTTAAAGACACTATGTAGTGATCCTAAAAACACTATATTTAGCAGGAGGAAAGAAGTTTCTTTGAGTAAGCAGCTTGCACCATGTGAGAATCTTGGAATAGCGTCTTAATTCTGATCTTTTTGTTGCCAGAGAATAAAACTTAGAAGAAAATCTGGGCGAAATAAGTCTTCTAACTGGGAAACAACTGGTTTATCCGATGACTTTGAATGGAAGAAAATTGTGGAACCTATATATACAGAGACTACCACTGATTGATCCAATATAGAAGTAAAAGAGAGTACTATGGTGTGGCATCACCAAGATGCTGACCAAGACTATGGTTCTTGTCAAGCCAAGTAACTACTGGACCATCTAGAAATCCTTCTTGTGAATGACTTGTTGTTAACAGAGGCCACCAAATCGTTGAAGCTAAGCCCCATGTACTATGCTTTCTTCCCCTCCATCTTCTGTTGATGAACAATAAAAGGACCCATAACACAATAGCCCATTTACTATCTGGTTTACAGAGTCCTAAACTGACATCTTTGGAGCAATAAGGAGTAAACAAAGGTCTTGTCACCGGGAAAGTGCTTAGCAGAATCCTTGAAGAAGGGAAGGGACTGGGTTTGTGCATGTACATAATTTACGACTTATATGAGCACAGTGATGGCTCTTTCCTATTGTCTTTGTATATATTGTCTTGTGTATAAGAATGGTAACACATGCAATACGCTGAACTCTCGCTCATTACACTCACTGATCAGGATGACAAGGACTGTTGATGTTTTTTTTACCACTTCCCGGCTGCTCAAATATGTAACTCTATTCGACCTACAGCTCCTTTGGTTCCTTTGTCAAAACGTGAGGTTCCGAAGCAAAACTTCATGGTGTGGTTCATCAGTAAATCCTCTTTCTACTCTGTTGGTTGGAGATTGAATCTCGGAATCACTTGTTCTTCGATTGCTCCTTCTTCCTCGACACTTTCAGTGAAAGAGAGGCTACTTGAGCATTAGGATACGAGCTGTTGGAACAACAAGGTAGCTGTGGCAACAAGCAGAACACAGTAACGTGGCAAAGTAGCTGACGTGGATCACGCGCCAATAGGAAGGATCTATTCAAATAAGGAAGAAAAGATATCAGAAGATCTCGGATATATACGAATCAAGGAGAGGCAACCTAGAAGATCTACTTACCCGATGAATATAAAAAGGGGTTGAAGGATGTTCGATTAGCCGTTTAAGTAAAAGAAAAGTTGTTGTAGCTTTTCCATTGAAAGAGTTGTGAGAACTCTGTAAGTGGAAGCAAGTGTGTGTACAAGACAAAGGATTTGTCTTTGATCTTGCTTAGAATAGGAATCTTCGGTGACAAACCAATGGTAGTCTTAGGTGTTGCGTAAAACCAATCAAGAGAGTGTGTAACTTCTTGAAAGATTTCTAATAAAGTGAAAAACTCGGTGCGCCAGAGTTTTGGGCTATTGTCTTGAGTTCATCCGCTTTTTTATTTGGTATCAGAGCAGGCATCTGAACCAAGTTGTATCTTACAACAGGTGAAGATCATGCGGCAAGGATGGACTCAAAGGAGCTTGTAGCTGTGCAACGGATTCCTATTCTGGAAAAAAGAAACTATGGACATTGGAAGATGAAGATGAGAGCTATCATTCGGGGAATCAACGAGGATGCATGGACGGCTATCAAAACCGGATGGAAACCTCCTACTGCTATCGGAGAAGACAAAACTGAAGTTCCTAAAAGCAAGTCCTTGTGGACTAATTAAGAAAAAAATCTAGCAAAATTCAATGCTAAAGCTCTTTCTGTCATTTTTAATGCCATGAACGAGAATCAGTTCAAGCGTATACAGTGTTGCAAATCAGCTAAAGAAGCATGGGACAAGCTGAAGAAGACATATGAAGGTACGACGAATGTAAAAAGATCCAGATTGGATATGCTCGCTTCAAAGTTTGAAACAATGAGAATGGAAAATAACGAAACTATTGAGGATTCAGTGGAAAGCTAAGTTCAATCGCCAATGAAGCTCAGAATCTGGGAAAGAAATATAAAGATAAGAAGCTTGTGAAAAAATTGTTGAGAAGTCTTCTAGCCAAGTTCAAAACTAAGAAACCATCGATGGGTATGGCTCTAGATACGGACACAGTTGATTTTGATGAAGCCGTGGGTCATCTTCAAGCTTATGAGATGGAGATCTCTGCCAATAAAACCAGTCGACTCGTGGTATACCTCTTGTTGCTGATGACAAAGATGACATCCGTGAACTTAAAGAAACAGTGAGTCTAATGGCAAAAAATTTCAGCCGTGTAATGAGAAGAGTGGAGCGTGGTACAAGAAGAAATTTTGAAAAAAATCAAAATAGGGAAAGAGATCGTGATCGTAGTTTTAAGAAGAATGAGCAAAAATGTCACGAATGCCAAGGTTACGGGCACTTCAAAGCTGATTGTCGCTCCGCTAAACGAAAAGAAATGAAGTGTTTTGAATGCAAAGGGATGGGTCACACCAAGTCAGAATGTGTGAATGGACAAACTAAGAAAGAAAAATCTTACATCGGAATACGTGAGAGTGATTCCGATGAAAGTTCAGACGAATCTGATGATGTCACTAGATATTGTGTCTTCACTGTGACAATTGATGAAGTTTCAGAAGGAGAAACCAGTGAAGAAGACAAAAAGGAAAAGGCTGATTCATCATAAAGTGACTCAGACAACGACGTGTCGGAGGAGGAGGAGGAACTAAATATGAAGATGGAATTCTGTAAGCTTTATGACAACTGGTTGGAACTGAGTAGAGAGAACATCTCATGGGCTGAGGAGAAACTATCACTGCAGGTATTGAACAAAAGGTTGAATGAAGAATTAAACTCTGAAATTGAGAAGAACAAGACGATATCTCAAGAACTCTTGGAAACAAGAAAGCTAATTCACATGTTGAACAGTGGTACCAAGGACCTAAATAAGATTCTCTCGATTGGAAGAGTGGGAAAATCTAACTTCGGCCTGGGATACAATGGTGAACTAACCAGTGGACAAACAAACTTTATTCGTGGGAACACGACACAATCTGTTCCAACAGTGGTGAGCAAAACAAAAAATAATGACATGATAAGATCAAGATGTTGGTTTTGTGGTAAATTTGGACACATCAAGAAGTACTGTTATCGTTTTGCTGAAAAGATTGGAAAGTTACTAAGACATGGGAGATTCCATCCAAGCATGAGAAGACAGACACAAGTTTGGATTGCTAAATCAGATTTGTATTGTCATGTGGCTTACACGTCCACTATGAAATCTGTGAACCAGCCATGGTATTTCGATAGTGGTGCATCTAGACACATGACTGGAAGTCAGAGCCATCTCAATATCTATGACACTGTTAAAGAAAGTAAGGTCACCTTTGGAGGAGGTGCTCATGGGAAAATCAAGGGAAAATGTGAGTTGAATGATGAAGGACTCCCAAAGTTAGTGAATGTGTCCTATGTGCAAGGACTTACTGCAAATTTGATTAGTGTGAGTCAGTTATGTGATGAGGTCCTGAAAGTGACATTTAACAATGTAAAATGTTGGGCGGTGGATGAGCACAACAATGTTTCACTCTCAGGAATAAGATCATGTAACAACTGCTACATGTGGGAACAACTTGACATGTGTCTCAGGGCGGAAAAAGTTGATCCAGCATTATGGCACCAGAAACTTGGGCACATGAACGCGAAAAGCATGTCTAAATTGGTAAGTCAGGAGTTGGTCAGAGGGGTTCCAGAGTTGAAATACGTAGATAAGATAAATTGTGGTGCATGCAATCAAGGGAAGCAAATCAAAGTTCAACACAAAAAGGTGCAAGGGGTTCAGACTAAGGAGGCGTTGGATCTTGTCCATATGGACCTTATGGGACCAATGCATATTGAGAGTATCTCAGGAAAGAGATATGTGTTTGTTCTGGTTGACGATTTCTCTCGATATACTTGGGTTTGATTTATTCGGGAAAAATCAAACACAATTGAAAGCTTCAAGATCCTTGCACTTCAGCTGAAAACTGAGAAGAATGGAATTAAGCAAATAAGAAGTGATCATGGTGGTGAATTCCAAAACATTGTGTTTGATAGGTTTTGTGAAGTTCAGGGTATACGTCGTCAATATTCAGCCCCAAGAACTCCACAACAAAATGGAGTGGTAGAAAGAAAAAACCATACATTGCAAGACATGGCAAGAGCAATGATTCATGGAAGTGGAGTTCCTGAAAGATTCTGGGCTGAGGCAATTAACACGGCATGTTATGTGATCAATCAAGTTTATGTGAGGATTGGGATTAACAAAACTCCGTAAGAGATTTGGAAAGGGAAGAAACCTAACCTGAGCTATTTTCATGTGTTTGGGTGTACTTGTTACATCTTAAACGATAAAGACCAGTTATGCAAGTTTGATCATTGGAGTGATGAAGGTTTTTTTCTTGGCTATTCCACTAACAGTGTGGCATATCGTGTCTACAACAAAAGAAGCCAAATGATCATGGAATATGTAAATATTGTATTTGATGAGGGAACCATTCCAACCGTGAGCGTGATTCCTGAAGCTGAAGAAAGAGTTCGACAGATTTATGAGATCAATACGATCACCAAAAACCATACAGAAAAGGAACACAAGGAACCTTTACAAGTTCATCGAAATCACTCTCTTGAAGATGTGATAGGGAATATTGAAGATGGGATGAAAACCAGAGGTAAAAAAATTGACTTCAGAGAAATGGTCATGTTCGCATATTTTGTCTCTTTGATCGAACCAAACAATGTGCAAGAGGCACTTTTGGATCACTTCTGGATCTTAGCCATGCAAGAAGAATTAGAGGAATTTGTTAGAAATGATGTGTGGACTTTGGTTCCACGATCAGAAGGTGTGAACATCATTGGAACAAAATGAATTTTCAAAAAGAAGAGTGATGAGGAAGGAAACATTGTCAGGAACAAGGCCAGACTTGTTGCACAGGGATATACACAAGTAGAAGGAGTGGACTTTGATGAAACATTTGCTCCAGTTGCAAGCCTGGAATCTATCCGTTTTTTTGCTAGGAGTTTCTTGTGAAATGGGATTCAAATTGCATCAGATGGATGTCAAGAGTGCATTCTTGAATGGGTATATTCAAGAAGAGGTATACGTTGAACAACCTAAGGGTTTTGAAGATCCGACTCATCCATATCATGTGTACAAGCTTCGTAAAGCCTTGTATGGTCTAAAACAAGCGCCTAGAGAGCATGGTATGAAAGACTCACAACATTCCTAATCGATCATGGTTACAAGAGAGGAAGTGTGGACAAAACCTTGTTTGTCAAAGAAGATAAGAGCAGATTGATCATTGCTCAAATTTATGTTGATGACATAGTCTTTGGAGGAACATCAGATTATCTGGTGAATGAGTTTGTCAAAACCATGACCTCGGAGTTCAAGATGAGTATGGTTGGTGAGCTGAGCTACTTCTTGGGACTTCAAGTAAAACAAACTGATGATGGGATCTTTGTGTCTCAAAGTAAGTATGCAAAAAATATGGTGGAACGGTTTGGGATGTGTTCCAGCAAGTCTGCAAAAACACCAATGAGTACAACCTTGAAACTATCAAGAGATGAAGATGGAGTCAAGGTGGATGAGAAGCAGTATCGTGGAATGATAGGCAGCCTACTCTACCTTACAGCGAGTAGACCAGATTTGTGCTTAAGTGTTGGGTTATGTACGAGGTATCATGCTAATCCAAAAGCTTCATATCTTGCTGCAGTAAAGAGAATCATCAAGTATGTGAAAGGGACAATGAAGTTTGGACTCAACTATACAAAGGATACGAACCAGAAACTAGTTGGGTATTGTGATGCGGATTGGGCGGGGTGTGTCGACGACCGTAAGAGCACTTCTGGTGGTTGTTTTTTCTTGGGGAATAACCTTATATCATAGCACAGTAAGAAGCAAAACTGTGTGTCACTATCCACTGTCGAGGCCGAGTACATTGCAATGGAAAGTTGTTGTACACAACTTTTGTGGATGCAACAAATGGCTTCTGACTATGGTATGTGCATCTGCAAAAATCTTTGGGTGTCTGTGAGTACTAACTTTTTCGATGAGTGCTTGTGCTGGAACAGGGGTAGGATGTCTGGAACAAGGTTAATTATTTTTTTTCTCTCAAATGTTTTTTTCACAAGAGCTGAAAAATTGTTTTCAAAACTACTGGTTGTTAAGATTGGTTGTGGGAAATAGCTGCCTTACATATTCTTTAGAGTTAGACAGTAACAATGAATCAAGTAAGTCTTAATGAGAAGGATTTGAGTATTCAAGCCTTATAAAATTGCAGAAAAGAGTAGTAAGATGCAATGTGATTTCCGACACTACAATTCTTTTTAAAAAAAAAAAAAAAAGGGTTAGGTTGAAGCTCAGAAAACTAAATGGAGCTGGAAAATGTGACTAAACACATCTTATGTCACCTCGATCAAAAGATGATCGTACTACACTGGTACAATCATCCTTGAACTCAAATCTCATCATCGACAATGGGTATATACACCATCTTTTGAGCATCAGATTTACCCTTCATCATTGATGAAGACTGCTTCTTGAGATATGTGAGTGTGTAGTCTAACCATGATAAATCAGTGTGAGACTTCATGGTGGAACACGAAGTTAGGTGTTTTTACACAGCTTAAAAAATTTCAAATACCTTTGCTTCTTGCATTCGGTCTTGGATTAAGTTCTAGCACAGTTCTCAGAAGGGAAGGGGAGGTTCATTGACATTTGAGGTATTTTTCTTCTTCTCTAAGGGTTTTTGAACAGAAAATGGGTATTAGCTCAGTTTTGCTATCATGTCTCTGAGTTACAAAAAGTGTGAATTGCTTTGGTAAATTATTGATGATTGAACTGCTGTGGATTCCTTGTTGTGGTTCAAAGAAATTCAGATTCTATCGGTTCGATTAGAAACCGGTTTGCACTAATGATTCGTTTCTAGCTGTGTGAGTGTTGAATTGCAGAAAATAATTTAAAAAAAAAAAAACAAAGGGGGAACGAGGATTAAAAGGAAACGAAAGGTCAGTCTTTGGGCTTCTATCTAACACAAACCCTAGATTGTTCCAACTCGGATTCACAACAATCATGAAGAACCAGAGGTCAACTCAAGCTCGCAAACGAAGCCAAACGCCGCCGCCGTGATAAGCATCGTTCTACACCAAGTGAATCTGACAGCTCCATTGAAGTCATCTCTGCGAAATCGAGAGAAGCATCGGAAGCAGAGTCACCTGGAAAATCTGTGCCACCTACGTCTGCATCTGCAACAGAATCATCTCCGGATCCTCCGACACCAGAGGACTCAGGTCCGAATCCTTTTGTGAAGATCTAGAAGTCTCCACCAGCTGAGATCCTCAACGACACTCTCCAGCGATTCGTCAAGGGGCATGACAAGCTCCCGTATGATCCTCTTGACCGTCGAAGCATAAACCGCTATGAGCAGTCTCTGATTGATATCCAGTATCCTGAACAGTCTGAGCCATTCTATCCACCACTCACAAATCGATTTCTGCACTCTGGATGTGAACCTCGATACAAGCTTTACCGTAAGAGAAAGCTGTTTGATGAGAAGTATGTTCCATCGGGTCCTGATTCCACTCGATCAATGCTGCAGATTATTGAAGCAAGTGAGCTCTGTGACACTGTACAAGTCACTGAACCTTATGTCAAAGAGGTGATTCTGGAATTTTATGCCAATTTTCTTCCGTTTGATCATCTTGAAAAATCAACAATTGTATTTGTTAGAGGCAAGTCGTTTGAGTTCTCGGCTGAGCTCATCAATAAAGTGTTTCGCACATAGAACTGTGAATTTAGGAAAGGGTCCGAGGTGCAGATGGATATCTCTGAGCATGTAATTGCAAGGTTTCTTACTGGAGATAGAGTTCAACATTGGAGAGAGTTTCGACCAAAGCTTCTTACTCCTGCTATGGCTGGTGTATTTGGTATTTGTTGTCTCAACTGGATGCAACCACCAACAACACTCATGTCTTGAAGGATCGCGCTCGATTGCTGTACATGCTAGCTAAAAGGATTCCTTTCAACTTCGGAAAATTGGTCTATGATCAGGTTTTTCAGGCGGTGTGTCATCCAGAGGAAGACAAGATCTTACCTTTCCCATCACTAATCTATCAAGTACTCCAGTTTCAAAGGGAGGTTAAACTATTTCCTAATGAGATGGCCGAGCCTCCCATCAAGCCATACAAACCAGATGGTCATAGTGGAATGGGAGAAGGAGCATTCCAGTGCCTGAGTATGTCTTTGGAGTCAATTTGGTGAGTGATCTCAAGAGAACTGCAACTCAGCTCTTGGACATAGCAGCTCGGATTAAAGGTAAGTACCTTATATCTAACCTTTTGCTTGTCTCTATATTGTTTTTGATTGAATGTCCCAACCAAGCAGGGGGAGATTACTCTGAGTTAGCACAGAGTCAGTGTGCGGATGCTGAGACAGATGCTGAATCTGAAGAAAGCACTGACGCTATCTCTGAGGGGGAGTCTGAAGCAGCTGATGCTGAAGGAAATTCTGAGTCATATGTATTTGGTGTGGATGATTATGTTATTAGGCTAGGTCTGGTATGGTTCTTGGAGTATGGTTCTTGGAGTTGTGCTTTGTTCATGATACTTACAGGAAAGAGCTTGGATGCACACATTCAGTCAAAAAGGGGGAGAATGAAAGAGAGGCTACTTGAGCATTAGGATACGAGCTGTTGGAACAACAAGGTAGTTGTGGCAACAAGCAGAACACAATGACGTGGCAAAGTAGCTGAGGTGGATCACGCACCAACAGGAAGGATCTATTCAAATAAGGAAGAAAAGATATCAGAAGATCTCAGATGTATACGAATCAAGGAGAGGCAACCTAGAAGATCTACTTACCCAATGAATATAAAAAGGGGTTGAAGGATGTTCTTCTAGGGTTAGCCGTTTAAGTAAAAGAAAAGTTGATGTAGCTTTTCCATTGAGAGAGTTGTGAGAACTCTGTAAACGGAAGCAAGTGTGTGTACAAGACAAAGGATTTGTCTTTGATCTTGCTTAGAATAGGAATCTTCGGTGACAAACCAAGGGTAATCTTAGGTGTTGTGTAAAACCAATCAAGAGAGTGTGTAACTTCTTGAAAGATTTATAATAAAGTGAAAAACTCGGTGCGCCGGAGTTTTGGGCTATTGTCTTGAGTTCATCCGCTTTTTCATTCAGTGCTCCCACTACCTGGCTTGATGTCATCAACTGGTTCGGCAACTTTGCTCTGGATAATGTAAGAAAGACCGTTCTTCTCCTTGCTTGCCAAATATTAGACTTCCCTCCTCAGCTCGCAGAAGTGAAACTCAAATCTTCAATGCTATCAATCAAACTATCAGAAACAGAGGATCCTATTATCGACTAAGGATCTATTTGTTTCATTTTTTCTTGTTTCCAAACCCTACCGTTCTGATCGCAACAATGTATCCATTTTTAAGATAAATCGTAAACCCTTGACCAAAAAAAAAAGAGTTGCTCTCGCAGAAAAATTTTCGAACAAGGTGAACAATTTGTGTTTGGCAAATTGCATAGGCGTGTTTGTCAACCAAATAGAATAGAAAATTAAGAAACTGTGCAGAAAAAAAAAGAAGGAATGATTTGTAGAATAGTCAAAGAAAACAAATATATATATATATATATATATATATATATATATATATATAAAAGAAGTAGCCAGAGGGAGAGATTAAGCCACATAGGGGGGTTTTGTTAGATTTTTAGTTTGGTTTTTTCATGGTCATTTGGCCGAATTTCTCAAAAAAGAAGCAAGGATTCATCACCATTTCTATAGATTTTAAAAAGAAAATAAGAAATAGAAATGTGGAAAATGCGTAAGATCTTCATGAAACATACATCGAAAGTTCCTAGTGATCTTGAAGCAAGTAGTTTAGTGGGATAGGGAAGAGAAGCTTAATATTGCAAATCACTTTATCTTGCTTCCTCTTTTTAGCAAGCCTATACTCTTCCATTATCCAAGTCACCTTTAGGTCCTTGACCTCATTTTCTTCATATTTCTCATCTTCCCAAAACTTGAAAACCGGTTTTGGTTTCTTCTCGTTTTCACAGAACTTGAAAAGCCTCTTGAAACCAAGAATCTTGTTGGTCTTAGACTTGATCACTTTATCACGTCCTATGATCCTCCAGCAACCGCCATCGCATCTATCGGTTTTACCACAAATCTTTGTCCGGTTAACGAAGAAGTAGCGTCCCTCTTGTAGGTCCAAAGAGCTCTGATCAATATTCACAATCCTCCATGGCTTTACGCCGTACACTTGTTCGCTTGGGAGGAAAGGCCTAGGCCAATCGTTTCGGTTATCGATCAATAGCATCTTCAGATAATACCTCCTTTGGTACATCCGGTACACAGATCATATTCCGGCATGAAACTTCTTCTAGAGAAACGAGAAATGCTTGGCTAGCAAGGAAGTAACCACGGGTTGGAGCAAAAGCTGAAGCTTGCAAATCACTTGATCTTGCTTCCATTTACTGACAAGACTATACTACTCCATTACCCAACTTCTCTGATGATCCTCTTCTTCTTCTCGTTTCTTCTCTTTCTCCAAGAACTTAAGAATCTTCTTGAACCCTAGAATCTTTCCGGTCTTCTTCGACTTGATCAGTTTATCACGACCCATGATCCTCCAGCAACCCGATTCACATCCATCGGTTTTACCACTAGTCTCGGTCCGGCGTTTAACAAAGACAAAGTAATTAGGGTTCTGAAGAAACTCCATGGATTCACGTTGTACACGTGTGCGTCTACGTCTTGGAGGAAGTGGTTAGGACAAGCTTTTCCGTTATCGATCTTCTTCAGATAATATGAGATTATTTCTTCGTCTTCTGCTTGATTATGTCATCAGCTTCAGATAATACAGAGTCTTCCATGCTTTCTTCTTAATTAATGAAACTCGATCGATCGGATCGAAGTAGAAGATTTTGCAGCAGATGGTGATGAGATGAATGTTGGATCTAGAGAGAAAAATCAAGAAACGCAAGAAGCAAGTCGTAAGTAATTTTAAAGGTGACTCTCTGGATGATTGGTTGTTTCTTGGGGATGAAGCGAAGAAGAAGAAGAAAGAGAGATAGTGATATTTAATAGAGGTGGTTTTTTAAGTTAGTTGTTAATTTTTGTATTGACCGATTCACCCTTGATTAACTCTCTTTATTCTGCAACTACCCTCTTCTTCCGCGGATAAGTAATGTTGTTCTTTGTTTTGTTTTTTGGTCAACCCTGTCCAAGTTTTGTTTAAACTTTTTCGTTTAGAATGGTTAAGTTTTCTACGAACTTGCTTTCTTTTTTTTTAATTGTTAAAAAATTGCTTTTTGGCTTAGAAGAGGTTATTAAAATAAGAATCAGTGACACAATAAAATACCTTTTTTTAGAAGTTTAATTTTAAAAATAATACAGTGCCTAAATTGAAATTAATTTTGTGCATGTTGTAGATAAATTGTGTCATAATTAGTGGCGGAGGTAAGAAGGGAAAAGGGTGGTCATGGGGTGATTTACACTATGAGATACTTTCTCAAGTTTATCTTAAAGATACTTGGAGGGGAATGGACACTTTTGAAGGAGAATTATGTTTTTATGACATTTATGCGTTTGAAAAAAAAATAGTTGAGAAATGAAATGTAATATGACTTTTAATCTGAACCATTGGTTCAAAAAGAGAGACTTACAATCATGCAGCTGAGATCGAGTTTGGTGGTATGAGTTCGAACAAAAAAATAAAATAAAGAAAACGAAAAAAGCAAAAGGGGAATGCTTCTCCTTCTTCTCTTTTTTTTGTTTGTTTATGTATTCCGTATTCATCTTCGACTCCTAATTTCTAATCCAAAGAAGAACGGTAAGGTCTTTATGAAGCAGAGAACCAAGCGATCCCATGCGAAAGATAAAAGCAGTTCAATAGAGAAGAAGAAGAACACTCTGCATTCTGAAGCAGAGCATGTCTCGGCCAACAAAGGGAACTCCATAAAGAAGATGACAAAACCCACTCACCCATGTCTGCTCACTCACTCATGTCTACCCATTCACACATGCCTAGTAATCAAGCCTAACCACTCACACATGCTGGCTCGGCCCATGGCACAAGCAAGTGAAGCCATCGATTAGGGTTTTAAATTTTGGGGGCCTTTTTTAGTAAAATATTTTTAGGCCTATATATATATATATCAAAAATTTATAGGCCTATTTTTATAATAGCAATATTTGTAAGGCTTTTTTTAACAATGTTTGTGGGCCTTTCTTTAACAAACATGTTAATTAAATATATGATTAAACTAATTTAGTTTTACTAATAAAATTCTGATTTAGAACAAAATTAAAACCCTAAACGACAATTCAGTTCTCGTCTTGGTGATTCACCCATTGTTCTTCCATCGTCTTGTACCAGAAGTCAAGTGCGTGGATCAATTTTTAAAGAATGAATAAAATTTTCCTTTGATTACATAGTGTTAGAATATAAAATTTAGATAAACATATAATAATTTCAATAAGTCGGCATCGGTGGTGCTTGTAACTTGTAAGTCGAAGACAAAGACTCAAAGCAAAATTATCTGCAAGTGCTTAAGAGTTAAGTCTGCGCAGTGGTGATTGGTTATGATTGTTTAGTTTAAGCAATATAATAATTCATGGTTTTGTTTTATTATATTTGATTTGTGTGAATAAAATAGTTAAAGCAAGTTAAGCACTAACAGCGTAAGTTGTTTGTTTTATATTTCAGATGATTGATAACTTTATAATCAAATATAGTATAACACTTGTAATTTGTTTGAACGTGTTTATAATTTATCTCTGTTTTTTTTGTAGCAAAAGAAAAATGACACCATTGGAAGTTAAAAAAAGCAAACTATCTGGAGTGAAAAAATCTCAACGGTCTGGAATTATAAAACACCAACCATCAGGAGCTCAAAAAGGAAATAAGAAGAAGAAACAAGAAGCATTTATCAAGTCTCAAGCAGGTTCTATATTCAAGTTTGTAAAGAAAAATAAGGAACCTGCTGAAAATTCTACCAACGGTGAAGTAATTGGTACTCAAAGGGACAAAGATGAAGATGTCAATAATAGTGGTCAGAATAGTGAGCCTGGAAATTCCGATGAGTGTAAAAAAACTCAAGACGATGAGATTGGAAATCAAGGTGAAGAGGTAAGTGAGCAACAAATGGAAGATATTTCTGATCCTGGAAATTGGGAAAACATTAATTTGAGATTGAGAGATTTATTGGTTTAAAATGGTCCTGCGACAAGGCTATCTAGTGATTATCGGTTTCCCAAAGATAGTATTGGTAGGCATTTCTCGCAAGCATTCTACACAAGAGATATGGTAAATGGAGAGAAACAAGATAGACGATGGTTGATATACTCAAAAGCTTTGGATAAAGCTTTTTGTTTTTGCTGCAAGTTGTTCAGGCATGAAAAAAATGGTGGTTACTTGGCAACCACGGGGTACAATGATTGGAGAAATTTTTCAAGAAGACTGAAAGAACATGAAATTTCTCATGATCATGTTATATGCATGACACGTTGGACAGAATTGGAGGTGAGATTACACAAAAATCAGACAACTGATAAGCATGCTCAAGAAGAACTAAATAGAGAGAAAAGCCATTGGAGAGAAGTATTGTTAAGAATATTTGCAGTGGTGAAAACTCTAGCTCAAAGAAATTTGGTATTTCGTGGGGATAATGAGAAGCTTGGTGAGGCGAATAATGGGAATTTTTTGGGTCTTATTGAGATGATTGCAGAGTTTGATACAGTGATGAGGGAGCATGTCAGACGGATTGAGAGAAAGGAAATCTATTCACATTACCTTAGTCACCGAATTCAGAATGAGTTGATTGCAATGCTAGCTAAGGAGATCAAAGTTATGATCATAAACAAGATTCATGATTCGAAGTATTTCTCCATAATTCTTGATTGTACTCCTGATATTAGCCACAAAGAACAGATGACGTTGGTTATCCGATGTGTGGATGTTTCTATGATGTCAACCAAGATTGAGAAATTCTTTTTGACATTTTTGATTGTCAAAGATAAATCAGGAGAAGGACTTTTCTCTTCGCTTCAAGATGCATTGGTTGAACTAGAGTTAGACATTGATGATGTGAGGGGACAAGGATATGACAATGGATCTAATATGAAAGGAAAGAATAAGGGAGTTCAAAAGAGGTTGCTAGAAATTAATCCAAGGGCATTTTTCACGCCATGTGGTTGTCACAGTCTTAATCTTGTGTTATGTGACATAGCATCTTCTTCCAGAAAAGCTGTGTCTTTTTCGGAATTATTCAACGAATATACTGCTTGTTTGCTTCTTCAACAAATAGGTGGGACATATTGACAGAAATGGTTAAAGGGCTAACCCTTAAATCTTTGTCTCAGACACGTTGGGAAAGTCATGTTGAAAGTGTTAAAGCAATAAGGTTTCAAGCCCCAGAAATCAGAGAAGCTTTACTTTACTTGGCTGAAAGTACCGATGACCCAAAAACACGAAGTGATGCTGAATCCCTTGCTTTAAGTGAAACACACGGAATTGGAGGTTTTGAGTTCTTGTTTGGTATGGTTATTTGGTATGACCTTCTCTCTGTTGTCAATGCAGTAAGCAAGAGCCTGCAATCAGAAAATATTGATATTGATGCTGCGATTTATCAACTCAAAGGGCTTGTGTCATATTTTCAAAAAAATCGAGAGACAGGTTTTGAGGAAGCAAAATCTAAGGCTAGAGAAATTGCAGCTGATATGGAGATTGAAGCCGAATTTCCCGTGAGAAAAAGCGTGTCATTAGAAGAAAGAAGCACTATGATGACGATACAGAGATAGTTGAAAACGAGCTATTACCACCGGAGGAGAGCTTCAGGATTGATTATTTCAACACACTCATGGATCAAGCTCTAGTTTCTCTTGAGTCGAGGTTTGAACAATTCCAAAGGTATGAACAAACTTTTGGGTTTTTGTTTGATTTAAAGAAACTAACATCGGCAAGTGATGATATTTTGAGAGCATCATGTGTGAATCTGGAGGTTTTTTTAAAGAATGGTATGCATTCTGACATAGTTGGTGATGATTTGTTTCTGGAACTAAAAGTTCTCTGAGAAGTAATACCAAAGGAGGTTCAGAAATCTATTGAAGTGCTTGATTTTTTGAAAAGAATGGAGGGTTGTTACCCAAACACAGAAATTGCTTATCGCATATTGTTGACCATTCCGGTATCGGTTGCCACCGCAGAAAGAAGTTTTTCGAAGTTGAAACTGATAAAGAATTATTTGCGTTCTACCATGTCACAAGAGAGATTGAACGGGCTGGCTTTGCTATCAATTGAAACAACTATGATTGAAAAGCTCGACTATGTAGGTATAATGAATGATTTTGTAGGCAAAAATGCAAAGAGAGCCATATTTCAATAATAAAATTTTATTTTTACTGTTTTTTTTCTTTTCTTCTTCTACAAACAGTTTATGGAATTGTGAATTTTCATGAAGTTTTCATGTGTTTTTTTTATATTTTATTATTTATGATTTTGGATAATATATAAAGAGGGGCACGCTTTTTAGATTTGCGTAGGGTATTCAAAAACGTCGGACCAGCACTGGCAGTATATTCAATAAAATTTGTGTTGTCATTACTAGAACCTGCATAGAAGAAAACGGAGAAAACCTGTAGACTTTAACAACCATGTAATAAAAAAGAACAAACCCCATGTGAAGAAGAATTATATGGTCCCAATCAAAGCTAAGATCAAATTAAAACTCAAGAACACAAGATCGTTTTTTAATATGTAGTTTTGACTACCTTTGTTTTTGATTTTTTTTAGTTTATATAGGAAACAAGTGCAAGAAACACATAACAATTGGAATCACCACGATTCCTCAAACAAGGAAGTGGAGCATCCATTATTTGCATAAACATAATCAATCAAAGTAAAGTGGAATACTGTTCCTCAAAACAAGGAAGTGCATTATTTGCATAAAACATAATTAAAAAGAAAAGACCAAGTCATAAGACTTAGTTGTTCACCTTAACTCCTTGTGCTTTCGGTCTTCCTCGTGCTATCTCATCAAAAAATGCACAGAAAAGCAACCTGCTTAGACTCAAACTCCCGCTGCCACCTCCGAGCATCCCAAAAATCTTGTCCCATCTCACCACAATAATGCCCAACTTGAAAACTCGTTTGGTTACGGATCAATTCTGCTTGTTGAAAATATAAGACTAATCAATGAACCGAACCCAAAAGGTAACCAATTTTTTTAAAATAAACATTTATGTTATTTAGGTACCTGATAAACCAAAGGCACTTTAGGAACCAAGAACACCGAGAGCATTTTCCTATTCTTGCTCATTAATTCATAGAAGAATTGTGATAAGTTTCTTTCCAGCACCGGTCTGAAGAAAAGCAATTGTGTTTTTCGCTTTAGCTTGTACGAGCACATCCAGTTGGTATCGCCTTGCTTGGTCTTCGTCTTCCACAACCTTCTCTTTACGTTCTTCAGGCTTACTCTTATTCTCCTCTGCCTTTTTATCGCATTCTCGGTTTCTACCACTCTTTCTTAATATATCTTTCGTGATCAGCTTCCCAAGTCCCTGACCGATAAACCAACTCATTGGAACCAGCTTTATCCCTCTCCCTTAAACCAAAAAAAAAAAAACTTTATCCCTCTCCCAATAACCCCCTAACTTCTCTATCTCTACCATCTCTTCTATAGTTGTAACAATCTCTTCTCATATTGTGACCCGCCACATCCCAATTTCGAGTTCTTTTCCTATTCATAAACTTATCTCTCTCCCTAGAATTAGCATGTCCTTTACCTGAAAGGTTACTCCTTTCGCTCTGGTAACTACTACAAACCCTAGCTCTCTTCCTATTCTTCTCTCCATCCTCTTTCGACACCTCGTCTCTCTTACCGCCACACTTTTGCAACCCATTCTCCTTCACCGAGACAGGAATCTCTCCAGCAATAACTTGAGGAGCTTGACTAACCTCGCTATTACCTTTAATTCTTTGAGAATTGGTTTTAGAAATGCCATTGTTATGAGCTTCGTTTGGTAAGCCACCACCATTCTTGATACTATCCAAAATGTGGTAAAAAAAATCGTTGTTCACACCGTTCTTCTCTCCAAGGAATCAACGACAGCAACAGAGGAAGGATTAAAATCACACACGAGATCATCGATAAGATCACAAGAGATGTTTTCGCAATCATGTAGCCAATAAGAAGGCTGTCTTCCCTATGCTCATCCTCCATTACCATTTTCTATATAAATAATCAATCAAAGCAAAAACATTTAAAGGAAAAGAAAGTGTTGGGGGAAAACACAAAACGCTCCAAAGGCGCAGCGGAATAGAGTTCCTCTCACTTGTGTGAACCTGTGAAAAAAATATAGAAGCAGCAACTCAAAGCAGTAAAGTAAATGAGACGACAAATTCTTTTACGTGGAAAACCTCCTCGATGTGAGGAGTAAAAACCACGGGACCGTAGTCCACTCAAAAATCCACTATATCAAATGAATATGAGTTACAACCACGCCCTCCCTGTTCCTACAGAATAGATCCAGAGACTCAGGCTCCAAAGAGCAATCTCCAACACAAGAAAACACCACAAGAGAGCAATACAAGAGCCTAGAAATAAGCAGTCTCAAACGACCCTAAGTTCACTAGGATTCCGGTCACCAAATCCGATCTCCACCGTACAAACCCTAGATAAACGAGTCAAGAACACTTCTGCAAAATTTCAGCTCAATCCAAGAAGAACTCACCGTCAGATTTCCCAAACACTCAAGACAACACAGTCTGAAATCTGAATTCGCAACTGCAGCGAATAGCCCCACTAAAACTCAGATCTGCGACGAACCAACCGTTGAAACACAATCTCCACCGTTTAAACTCAAGAACACTGAGTCACGAAGCTACCTACAAAATTTCAGCCAGATCGGAGTACGTTTAAGCCTCCAAATGTTCTCTTGAATAAATCCTGACGAAACTGGTTTTCTTCTTATTTGCCTCCGAAAATTGCCTCTCTTTTCTTGGTTTTTTCTCTAACCAAAAATTAGGTTAAGAGTAGTATATATACTCCCTCATAACCCCAAGCCCAATAGCAACCTCATGGATTAAAATAGGCCCAAGTTTGGTTCTTCCTAAACCAAACCCAATTGGTTTCCCCACTAGGAGGAAAATCAACAAACTCCCCCTCCGACTAGGTGGAGGAAACAACCATTCCGGCTATCTCTCGACAAACTCCAAGCTTCCCTCTCGGCAATGACTTCGTCATCATATCAACTCCATTATCATCCGTATGAACTTTTGAAAGTTCTACTTCCTTAGAAGCAACCACATCACGTATCCAATGATACCTCCTGTCAATGTGCTTTGAACGCGAATGAAATGTAGAGTTCTTTCCGAGATGAATTGCGTGATTATCACAAAGCAACACATACTTATCTTGCTTGAAACCAATATCTTCAAGAAAATTTTTCATCCACAACAACTCCTTACAAGCTTCTGTTGCGGCTATGAACTCAGCTTCAGTGGTAGAAAGTGCAACACACTTTTGTAACCTTGATTGCCATGCTACAGCTCCCCCTGCAAATGTTACCAAGTAACCCGAAGTAGAATTCCTGGAATCAATATCTCCAGACATGTCAGCATCTGTATAACTAACAAGCAAAGGCTTATCAGGTCCAAATGTAAGCTTCAAGCTAGAAGTTCCTTGGAGATATCTCAAGATCCACTTCACAGCATTCCAGTGCTCTTTTCCTGGATTAGATAGAAAACTACTAACTGCACCAACAGCATAAGCTATATCAGGTCTTGTACAAACCATAGCATACATCAAGTTACCAACTGCAGAAGCATATGGAACCCGTGCCATATCTTCCTTCTCTGAATCTGTACTCGGACTCTGTTGACTGCTTAATCTAAAGTGTGTAGCAAGAGGAGTGCTAACAACTTTAGACTTTTCCATGTGAAACCTGTGAAGTACCTTCTCAATGTACTTCTCTTGAGATAAGTGAATCAACCTCTCACATCTATCTCTAACAATTCTTATACCAAGAATTTGCTTCGCTGGACCCAAATCTTTCATGGCGAAGGACTTACTAAGCTGCTTCTTCAACTCCTGAATTCTGCTCAAGTTCCTGCCCACAATCAACATATCGTCAACATACAACAACAAGATGATAAAATCATCATCACCAAACACCTGCACAAACACATAATGATCAGAAGTAGTCTCTTTATAACCATGCTCCCCCATAACTGACTTAAACTTCTGGTACCACTGCCTCGGTGCCTGCTTCAATCCATAAAGACTCTTCTTTAAGCGGCAAACTAAATCCTCTTTGCCCTTTTTCTCAAAGCCTTTCGGTTGTACCATGTAAATCTCTTTCTCTAAATCACCATGAAGGAAAGCCGTCTTTACATCCATTTGCTCAACCTCTAGATCAAGACTCGCTGCCAATCCAAGTACAACCCGAATGGATGACATCTTCACCACAGGAGAAAAGATTTCATCATAATCAATTCCCTTCTTTTGGCTGAACCATTTCACAACCAATCTAGCCTTGTATCGAGGATGCAAACTGTTCTCTTCATGCTTAATCTTATACACCCAATCATTAAGCAACGCCTTTTTACCTTTAGGCAACTTCACCAACTCAAATGTGTCATTCTCATCAAATGACTCCATCTCATCTACCATGGCATTCAACCATTTGTCCTTGTGTTCATCCTCCAAAGCTTCATTAAAGCTTTCAGGTTCTCCCGCATCAGTAAGTAACACATACTCACTAGAATCATACCTTGTCGACGGTCTTGGACCTCTCTCAGATCTTCTAACAACAGGCTGGTTCTCGGTAGTTGGTGTCTCACCATGATCGTCACCATGATCACCAATACCATCATCATCATGTGCGGGAGCATCTGCACTAGGTGTATCAACATGAACCTCACCCTCAACCTGACCGTGGACCGATGTAGAAGGAGTAACCTCTGAATCAATCAAACTCTCATAACTCTGAGCTGGTTTTCCGGACTTGTCAATGTCCTTAATCGTTTGATCTTCCATAAACACAACATCTCTGCTCCTAATGAGCTTCTTCTCAACGGGATCATAAAATATGTATCCAAACTCCTCCTGACCATAACCAATGAACACACATTGTCGCACGTTCATCTCAAGCTTTGACCTCTCATCTTTGGGAATATGCACAAATGCCTTACACCCAAAGACCCTCAAATGACCATAAGAAACGTCCTTACCGGTCCAAACTCTCTCTGGAATATCACCCTCCAATGGAGCACTTGGTGACAAATTTAACACATGAATAATTGTGCTTAAAACCTCACCCCAAAAAATCTGCACCAAACCTGACTCTGAAATCAAACATCTAATCGTCTCGACAATAGTCATGTTCATCCTTTCGGCCAACCCATTCAACGGTGGAGTCTTAGGTGGCATTTTCTGATGCATAATACCATGGTCCCTGCAATAAGCATCAAATGGTCCAGAATATAATCCACCATTATCACTGCGGATACACTTCAACTTCTTTCCCGTCTGTCTCTCAACCAATGCCACAAAATACTTGAAATATCCCAAAACCTGATCTTTAGTCTTCATAGTATAAACCCACGACTTCCTAGAATGATCATCAATGAATGTGACAAAATATGATGCACCACCAAGAGATTTTGTCTTCATTGGACCACACACATCTGAATGCACCAGATCAAGTATCTCAGGTTTCCTAGAGGGAGCAGGAGACTTGAACGAGACCCTGTGTTGTTTTCCTGCAAAGCAATGCGCACACTTCTGCAAGTGCAAACCAGAGATACCTGGAATAGCCTCATTCTTTGACAACACAGACAATCCCTTCTCGCTCATGTGACCGAGACTCTTATACCACAACTCCATGGCATCATCATTCTCCACTGCATTAACAATGTCTTTGGAGACGTTAGCCTGCATCCAATAGAAAGATGAAGACTTATCACCTCGAGCCACAACCATGGAACCCCGTGTGAATTTCCATTTACCTCCTCCAAATAAACTATAAAAACCCTCATCATCAAGTTTCCCTGTAGAAATCAAGTTCAATCGAATATATGGGATATGCTTAACTCCCTTAAGCAAAATTCTAGTACCAATACTAGTCTCCAAGAAAATATCACCAATGCCAGCAACCTGAGCCACACCATCATTACCCATCTTCACAGAACCATAACTACCCGGAGTATAGGTGGTGAACAAATCCCGCTGCGATGTAGCATGAGTAGTAGCTCCACTATCAACAACCCAACTGGTGTCCTGGCATGCAACATTAATAGCATCATTCTCAAGAAGAATAAGAAACTCATCTTCGGTGACAGTCACCCGATCTTCACCATCTTCTTGCCTCTTTTCTTACTTGCTGTCCCTTTTTAATTTCCAGCAATCCTTCTTCATGTGCCCTTTCTTATGACAATAATGGCACTCCATATTAGCAAATTTGTTAGATTTGCTTCTACTCCTGTTCTTGTTATTCCTGGGCTCTCTATATGAACTCCTCCCCCTTGACTTAGAAACCAATACATCTGAACGCGAGAAACTAGAACTAGATTTCCTCCTTACTTCCTCATTCAAGACACTGTTCTTCACTAAGTCCATCGAAATAACACCATTCGACGCGGAGTTACAAAGAGACATCGTGAACACCTCCCAAGAATCTGGTAATGTACCAAGAAGCCACAAACCGTGAATCTCATCCTCAAACTTAATTTTCATGTCAGATAATTTATTGAGCAATCCCTGAAACGCATTCAAGTGATCTGTCATCGGAGTTCCCTCCTGATACCTCAGCTCAATCAACTTTTTGATCATGTACATCTTATTATTCCCAGTCTTCCGAGCAAACAGCTGCTCCAGCTTCAACCCCAAAGAACGAGCATTAGTCTCATTTTCAATATGATTCCTCACATTATCATCTACCCATTGCCTTATCAAACCACACACTTGGCGATGTAGCAATTTCCACTGATCATCAGTTTTAGCCTCAGGTTTCTTCTCCTCAAAGACTGGAACGTGAAGCTCCTTCACATAAAGCAGATCTTTCATCTTGCCTTTCCATATATGATAATTAGAACCATCCAAGCTTATCTCATGCCTATATTTTCCATCGCTCACAAAAGCAAACAACAAATAATCCAAAGTTATCAAACCACAAAGCTCTCAATCCTGAAGCCCTTAAACCTCAAGCTCTGATACCACTCTGTTGGGGAAAACACAAAACTCTCCACAGGCGCAGCGGAATAGAGTTCCCCTCACTTGTGTGAACCTGTGAGAAAAATATAGAAGCAGCAACTCAAAGCAGTAAAGTAAATGAGACGACAAATTCTTTTACGTGGAAACCCTCCTCGATGTGAGGAGTAAAAACTACGGGACCGAAGTCCACTCAAAAATCCACTATATCAAATGAATATGAGTTACAACCACGTCCTCCCTGTTTCCACAGAACAGATCCAGAGACTCAGGCTCCAAAGAGCAATCTCCAACACAAGAAAACACCACAAGAGAGCAATACAAGAGCCTAGAAATAAGCAGTCTCAAACGACCCTAAGTTCACTAGGATTCTGGTCACCAAATCAGATCTCCACCGTACAAACCCTATATAAACGAGTCAAGAACACCTCTACAAAATTTCAGCTCAATCCAAGAAGAACTCACCGTCAGATTTCCCAAACACTCAAGACAACACAGTCTGAAATCTGAATTCGCAACTGCAGCGAATAGCCCCACTAAAACTCAGATCTGCGACGAACCAACCGTTGAAACACAATCTCCACCGTTTAAACTCAAGAACACTGAGTCACGAAGCTACCTACAAAATTTCAGCCAGATCGGAGCACGTTTAAGCCTCCAAACGTTCTCTTGAATAAATCCTGACGAAACTGGTTTTCTTCTTATTTGCCTCCGAAAATTGCCTCTCTTTTCTTGGTTTTTTCTCTACACAAAAATTAGGCTAAGAGTAGTAAATATATTCTCTCATAACCCCAAGCCCAATAGCAACCTCATGGATTAAAAAAGGCGCAAGTTTGGTTCTTCCTAAACCAAACCCAATTGGTTTCCCCACTAGGAGGAAAACCAACAGAAAGCTCACTCAAAGAAAAACCAATTCTTTCAGAGAAAACCCAGAAGAAACAGAACCAAAGAATGAGAATTGAAGAAACCCTGAAGAGGAGAGATCTTAAGGAGAGAGAAGAGAAGTGTTTTGTGACATGTTTCTTTTATAAATAAATAAGAATTATAACCCTTCAAGACTTTTGCAAAAGTGTGTGATTCTAAGATTCCACGGTCTAATCGATCCCTCCCTCTCTCCCACCCTTTTGTTGTACTTTTTTTATTACCAATATTTTGCGACATAATACGAAAAACCCATTAAAACATAAAATTTATGAACGGAAAAACTGAAGAGGTCCAGAATTTGAAGGATTTAGGTTGAAACGGAAAAGTTGAGAGGGTCTAGAACAGTCGACCCAACCAACCGACCTATAAATTGAATGTGTGATACAATTGTAAATAAATTGTTTTGTTATTGACATCACTTTTTAAATTAATTTCTAAATAATATCTAAAATCAATTTTGATAGCCTGTTAATAAATGTGTTTGACAATTTTTTTACCGATTTCTCCGACCGTGGTTAAGATTCATATGGGACGGTCAAAACTACTCCTACCTTTTTTGATTTTTTACCGTTTTCAAGAATCTAAGTATTGATTATTACTCTTTAACTTCAACATTCTATTAATGATAATCAATTAGACTTTAACAAGAGTAATACTCCCTCTGTTACTAATTATTAGATATTTTATATTCCCTCCATTTCATAAAAAGTGTCATTCTTAATTTTTCACACATATTAAGAAAACTATCAAAAAATCCATTATACCCCTAATTAATACACTAAATAAATTTCTCTCTCTAATTAATACAATAAAATTATAGGATTAAAACTGGAATTTTATTCAAAACTCTGCATTGAAAATACAAAATGACACTCTTTATGAAACAAAAATAATACCTTAGAATGACACTCTTTGTGAAACGGAAAGAGTAGTAGTTTTTATACTCCCTCAATTTGTTTATAAGTGATGTTTAACTTTATTGCACATCAATTAAGAAATTATTTAATTTTTATTATTTTTGAAATAAACCATCAAATATTATCTACCTAAACACAATTTAACCAATAGAAAAACAAAATTTAAACAGTCAAAAACTATAAAAAATCAATTAATTTTGCATTGAAAAGTGATAACATCACTTAATTTAAAACAAAAAAATCTCCTAAAATACCACTTAATTACAAACCGAGGGAGTACATATTAATAAACAAATTAATGTCTAACTATAAATGTGTTTTTTTTTATGCTAAACAATTTCTAGAACTCTAAACCAATAATAATTCAATCAAATAAATTATTTTCAATTAATATGTCTTGAAATTTATAATTTACCATTATTACTTCACATAAAAAATGTAAAAAATCAATTATTGTGAAACAAAAAAAATATATAAAATCTTTTTTTTAGAAATGGAGCCAGTAATTACTAAAAATAAACAGTGATAGTGCAGCTACTGCTATCCAAAAATCAAAGATCAAAGTGGTATTTACGTAAATAAGTGGGATGAAATGGGACATTTAATGACTCCAAGATAGTCATGACAATTTGCACTTTTATATATCCTCTTCTTACTCCTCAAGCTTTCTTTCTCTTCAAGCTGATTCTTGAGTATGCAACGAAAACTTTTTGTCTTTCAAAATTTGAATCATCGAAAAACATAATACACTCAGCTCCAATTGTGCTTAAAATACAAATATTTATTGATGCTAAAAGCATATTTAATATTTTGGTTATACGGATGAGCATTTATATATACGGCAAATACGGTTGTTTAATTTGTAAATTCAATCCCTTTCACAAATATCTTTCAAACATATTTAAAATCTAATGGTGGAGAGATCCGAGACCAAATGTGAGTTGATATTATTAATGCACCCTTTATCAAATTAACCACATAAGTAAAGGAGTTAATTAGTATGTGCATTTGAACATGTTTATACATATAGTTTATTTTCTGGGCAATGATTTTATTTTATACTGTATTAATTAATTATGTATATGCATGCTTACACAAACATATCATATTAGTTGTTTTTGATAATATGGGGACAACAGGAGCACCAAGAGTGGATAATATATCCGATTCATTGTGGATTAAAGAGAAACAATTTCTTGGCATTTAAAATGAAAGGTATAAATGAAGGTTGCTGTTAATTATTTAACTGATAGAAAAAAAAGTAAAAATATTTTATATTTTTTGTTTTGTTTGTTTCCTCTTCCCGTGTGAGAGCGTATGATATGATGTGTCAGAAGGGAGAGCCTATATAGATAGGATCATGTTTATATACAAGAAATAAAAACTTAAATTTTCGTTTGACCCAAAAAGAAAAATTTCGATTTTCATACAAAATAAATTGTTTTAAATAGAAAAAAAAAACAGCTGTAATCCTTGTCGTATTAGCACAAACCCTATCTATATAAGCTCTCCTTTTTGACACGTATAACGAAAATTCAAACGTGTCAGAAGGGAGAGCCTATATAGATAAGATCATGTTTATATACGAGAAATAAAAACTTGAATTTTCGTTATACGTGTCAGAAAGAAGAGCTTATATAGATAGGGTTTGTGCTAATACGACAAAGATTACAGCTGTTTTTTTCTCTCTAAAACAATTTATTTTGTTTGAAAATCGAAAGTTTTTTTTTTGGGTCAAACGAAAATTTAAGTTTTTATTTTTCGTATATAAACATGATCCTATCTATATAGGCTCTCCTTTCTGACACGTCATATCGTACGCTCACATGGGAAGAGGAAACAAACAAAACAAAAAATATAAAATATTTTTACTTTTTTTTTTCTATCAGTTAAATAATTAACAGCAACCTTCATTTATACCTTTCATTTTAAATGCCAAGAAATTGTTTCTCTTTAATCCACAATGAATCGGATACATTATCCACTCTTGGTGCTCCTGTTGTCCCCATATTATCAAAAACAACTAATATGATATGTTTGTGTAAGCATGCATATACATAATTAATTAATACAGTATAAAATAAAATCATTGCCCAGAAAATAAACTATATGTATAAACATGTTCAAATGCACATACTAATTAACTCCTTTACTTATGTGGTTAATTTGATAAAGGGTGCATTAATAATATCAACTCACATTTGGTCTCGGATCTCTCCACCATTAGATTTTAAATATGTTTGAAAGATATGTGTGAAAGGGATTGAATTTACAAATTAAACAACCGTATTTGCCGTATATATAAATGCTCATCCGTATAACCAAAATATTAAATATGCTTTTAGCATCAATAAATATTTGTATTTTAAGCACAATTGGAGCTGAGTGTATTATGTTTTTGAATGATTCAAGTTTGTATGATTTACAAATTACAAACTTTTTGTCTAAACAAAATTTCGTAATCCACAAAATCTCTTAATCCACATCTCAGCCTAAAAAACTATGACATCTCAGCATTTTCTTACATGTCATCAATGAGTGGCAAAAAAAAAAAAATCAATACCACTATGATATGAGTAATGCCGATTCTTCTTCTTCATCCCTTTTTTTTTTTTTTTTTTTTGACATCAAAAAAAAAAATTTATTACTCAAACTCAAGCCACACCAGAATAGAAAATCCTACAAAATTAACGTTAAAGATACTAGTTTTGGCTAGACGGGCTAGATGATCCACTTGGACGGTGATTGTCCGAGGATAGTATGAGACGGAGAAACTTGGGAAGTGGGTCCTTAGGCGTGCCAATTCTTGTAGCTCAGTAGAAAAATTCGGCCATTCTTCAGTCTTCACGATCATCTTGAGAATATCTTGACAATCGGTACCAAAGCTTGATTTTTCGCCATGATAGTGTAGACACTCCATTGCCCAAATCAAAGCCTCTACCTCCGCATGTAGGGGAGAAAGTCTCTGTGTATGGTTTTTGGCCCCCTAAAGGTGTAAAAATCCATTTGAATCGTACCAACTCCATCCTACTCCACTGTTTTGGTCGGTCGGGGACCATGAACCATCGACAAGGCAAATGTTCCTCAACCTCTGTGGTTGAGCTCTCATTGGTCTTCCCGAAGAGGGAACGGTAGTTCGATTTGAGTTTGCCTCAAACCATGCAAAACATTCGGCTTTGGCATGACGGACAATGTCAGGGGCCTCACGTGAGATACCGTGGAAAAGTTTGTCATTCCTTGCTTTCCATATGAACCATATTAACCATGGATAAAGATCCTGGTCTTCCAATGGTTGGCCGTTCATGCGCAATTCTGATCTTCTCCAGAAAAGATAATCGATATTGGTAAAAAGTCCGCTATATGGGAATATTTCTGCTGAAGATGGTGTCAGAGCTAGTGTCCATGTCTGTATCGCCGGAGGACATTCAAAAATGGCATGATTTGGAGACTCGTCCGTAGCTCCACACCGAGGACAATAATTATCGCATCGCATCCCTCTATGTACCAAGTTTTTGGTAACCGGTAAGTATCCTGATAGTAGCTGCCAAATAAAATGACGGATCTTGTGGAGGCGTCGATTTTCCAAGCATGTGCTCTAAGGGCCCTTATGCTTGGCTCCGTACAACCTAGCTCCCGTTAATTTTTCATAATATTGTGAGCCACCCAATATCCAGACTTCACAATGTATAACCCTGTCTTGGTATATTGCCAGCAAAAACCATCCATGTGGAAAGATTTACTGACCGGTAAACATTTGATGAGTGGTATGTCCTCCGGGGAGACAAGCTCCGCCAGGATAACTCTTCATCCCTTTAATTAGGTCGAAATGGAATTAATTTCTCACCATAACAATGATAACTCTGTTTTCAAAAAAGGCGAGTCATGTTTCCCTCAATGATTTCTTCAGCAGGCTGCATAATTCCTTTTCTCTTTTTTGTAGTATGAGTTGTTCGAACTCCACTTTTTGTATTAAGTATCAATTCCATCTAACATTTTCTTCTGACTGATTAATATACGAAGAAATCAAAGACCACTATGATGGACACTATCTCGACGCGGAAGAAGACAACGACATTGAATAGACTAAGGTAAACTTTAAAAGTAATTATGATATTTGATCTCTATTAGTATTTCGTTGTTGGTGTTATTGAAGTAATTTGACGATGACCAAAGCTGACGTTGAATTAACTACTTTAAGGGCGAACGAAACATGCTTGTTATTGATGTGTTCAAGGCTTTTATAAAATCAAATTTTATTCCGGTTTTGTCTTTGTTGTTTTCTATGGCTTCAAATTCTATACCGGAAATTAAGTAAAAAATGAAGTGAATTTTACTTTGCGTCAAAGAATCATCCAAAGGTTCTTGAGAAATCGGAAAGGGTCCTTCACTTATTTGGTTCAGTTCTCCGTGGTGAGAAATAAGTAAGAGGAGAAATGTAAGTTCTTAGATCACTCATTCAAATAAATATGTGTAAATAATAATATAATACAATTTGATACTCTGTTATGTTCTCTTTTTCTTTGTTTCCTGTCTGAAGTTAATTTCGAAGAAAAATGGTTCTCATTCTTTTATAATGCATGTTGGGGTCAGTTTTCTGTTGGACAAGATCAACATTAGAAATGACCTAGGTATTGTCATGGACCGAGGCAAATATGGCCGTGGGCCGAGAAATATATGGCCGTGGACAGAGGCGTATTAGCACTCGCCGAGGCTAACTTCACATTCACCGAAGCAGCTAAACAGTATGCGCCAAGGCGAGCACGGCCATGAGCCGAGGCAAATTTTCCCACGCGCCGAGGCAGCTGACAGCACGCACCAAAGCAAACATGGTCATGGATCGAGGCGTATTAGCATGCGCCGAGGCAAACTTCACCATTCGTCGAGGCAGCTAGCGCCAAGGCGAGCACGGTCATGAGCCGAGGAAAATTTCACCACACGCCGAGGCAGCTGACAGCATGCATCGAAGCAATTATGGTCATAGGCCGAGGCATACCAGCACGCGCTAAGGCAAACCTCAGACTAAGGCGTATCAGCACGCGTCGGGGGAACCAGTATAATTGACCAAAGCAGAACATCACCTTCGTCTTGGGGCCGAGGCAAAACCAACATGGGCGGAGGAAAAACCAACATGGGCCGAGGAGAAACCAGCATGGGCCGAGAAGAGTTTCCAAGTGTACCAAGACATTTCCTTTACTGAAGTCGGTCAGAAGAAAAAAGATATTATAAATCCAAGAAGGAAAAGGAAATCTCCGAAGGAAAAGGAAGTTTCCGATATTCTCGTTAGGACGGTCTAATCTGAAATCTATAAAAGAAGGAGAGGGCATTCGAGAGAGAGGGATTCAACTTGGCAGAGCAATAAACTTTACACTAAAACAGATCTTGTATTCTAAAGCTTTTCAAATCAGCAATAAAAACCATCTTTGGATCTTTTTTTCCGCAATAAATACCTAGAAGTTTATGTTTCCCTAATTTCTTGACCAAGTTTAGTTGTGCGGGTTTCGACCTCCACAATTTGGCGCCGTCTGTGGGGACTAAGAAACTTTTTACTCTTTGGATTGCCACGATCAAGATCTGAAAAGATGGCCGACGGAGATCAAATCACCAACACCGCCGATACAACCAACCTTCTCAGAGAAGTCATAAATCCTGGAGACCTTCCCCCGGGAAATGCTGACACCGTTCTAAAATCTTTAGCCGAGATGAAAAAAATGATATCCACCCTGCTGAAGAAGGTAGACGAGCAGGAAAAAGCAAACCAATCATTGAATGAAAAAATCCACGCGCTGACATCGGAGCAACAAACCCGAGGTGCCCTTACTGGAAGCTTGGTACCTGGAATAAGACCGGCGAGAAGATTCCATAGGCAACTCTTCGATGAAAGTCCAACACCTCTCAATTTGACCACTCCCCGCAACATAGTAAACGACGCACCGAGGACATCAGACCTGCCACCTCCACCTCGGCCCGATGAACACACTCTAATAACTGTTAGGTCGGCCATAACTGACGAACAGCCCGAGCTGATCAGAGCCCCTAGAACAACCATCAGTAGGTGCATCCAATTCACTAGCGACGATGACAACGATGGACGAAGCGGATCGGCCGGTGCTTTAAGAAACCGAGCAGTTGAGCATCCTGCCGACGCAGATTTCACCTCGGCACCAGTAGCTAGATGAGAGAACACAAGTCAACTTGAGAACTTAACGGACGAAGAGGAAGCTGATTACTGGGAACAGTAAACACACTTCGAAGAACAAACCAGACTAGGACACCGAGGATAGCAAACCAAGACCAAAATAGGGAACTGAACGAGATTCGCGAGGCGATGGCTCGAGCTGCTGCCGAGGTAAAAGCATTCAAATCTCAGGTACACAAGGAAATTAGCTCGGCACCCGAGATAGGTCGTGTGTTAGAAAAAATGCAGAAGACGCCATTCACAGCTCGGATAACCAGGGCAATAGTCTCCAACCCGAGAAAAAATTCAAATCCCATTCGACGAAGGAACGACCGACCCGAAAGCTCACATAATGGCATTCTGCATAGCGATGGGATGAGCTAATCTCAGCAAGAACGAGAGAGATGCCGGTTTCTGCCTCATGTTCATAGAACCTCTCAAGGGAGCAGCCTTGTAGTGGTTTTCACGCCTCGACCGTAACTCTATCGATAGCTTCGATCAACTATCTGCTTTTTTCTAAAACATTACTCCATGTTTATGGATCGTGGAACTTCTGACGCCGATGTGGGAGTCGAAACTAGCATAATTAGTTTTGTCACAAAACTTTTAAGGGAACTGAAACTTCTGCGTATAAACCACAAAGCAAAGATCCAAAGATGGTTTTATTAAGCTGTTTCGAAAACCTTTTCGTACAAGTGTTTGTAGAGAAAAAAGTCTAGGGTTTTGCTAAGTAAATTGCTCCCTCTTTTTTAAGGGATGTACATAGATATATATACTAGTTTGAGTCGGCTAGGCCAATTTCAAAGAGATAAGGAAAACTTCCTAATCCTTCGGATTTTCCATTTAGCTAAGTCGGTTCGGCTTCATGGGTCTTTGCCTTGAGATCGGCCGAAGATGGACTTGTTGCTTCGGCCCGTAAGTTTGTGTATTCTGCTCAGCCCATTGCATATGCCGATCTGTCTTGTAATGAACTAGGCCCATTTCTTCGCTAGGATTGGGATTGACCTTGTTCACTTCCGCTGCTTAGGCCTTAACTGCTTCGCCGGTGTAATCTGATTGAGAGCTAATCCGTCCTTCTTCAAAAACCGTATTATCACACCGGGGATCGGAAACCACAATAGGTTTGCATAGAAAAAGCTCTCATACAGGTAGAAATAGTTTGGCGGAGGATTGCCAGGACGACCTGACGGAGAAGGCACTATCAAGTCAACCTCCTCCGAGATCTTGAACCTTTGCATTAACAGCGCTAAGGACTCCTATGTTGATAAAGTTGATCCAGGTGGGTCGGCTCTCTTCCTTTTTCTCTTCGCTTACGCGGTGCACTCTTAGAGGGACCGACTTTATAACTCGCAAATAGCCTCTCCAACCGTCTCACCTTGGCCTCGTCTCACCTCGGCCTCGTCAAGAACAGGCTCTATGAATTCATCCTTAACATGAACAAGAGGCAACACCATTTCTACCTCGGGAATATCTTATAGAGGCTCATCAACAAGATGAGGAACTCTGATAACAAGCCTATCTTCGGCAACTAGATTTGAGGCGGCATCTACTTTTACTTCGTCCAGATTTACCTCGCCAGTTGTTTCATCAGCCGTATTCTCCTCGGCAACCAGATTTGCTTCGGCAGACAAGTTCACCCTGTCAGAAATTGATGTCTCGCCTGCCTCACTTAACTCCGGGGATTTGATCATCCTGCGACTAAGTTTCCAAGGAGAATCAGCCAAGGCAAAAGAATCTCGTAGCTCGTCAGATGAAGACGTGTTTGAGGATGCGTCAGAAGATTCAAGAAGACTACCGTGTGATGATGAAGCTGAATCAGCAAACTCGAAGAAACCACCGTGGGATGATGAAGATAGATCGGAAAAGGTAAAGCAATGGCGGCAAACCAAGTGGAAAACTCAAATAAATAAGAGAGAGTGAGAGGAGAGATGAGAGAGCTATACCTTTGAAGATTTAAGGGTGCGAAGTGAGGGAAATGGGGAAATTCTTCGTGATTTATAGAAAATTCTAGGGCTTCGGCGCGTGGGCATACCCGCCTCGAGCAAAAATGTTTCAAATCTTCAAGAGAAATCATTACCTGACATCACGAGTACCCGATTCCCGAGAAAAGCTGTCATTAAAAGGTTGCAAAGTTAAATCGTCTTAACTACGGCTCGGCGCAAACATCAGCCTGTCTTAACTACGGCTCAGTGAAATTTCACCTCGATACCAACATCAGCTCGACATGCATTTTCCGAATCCATGATCTTGCCTTTGACTCGGCAACTTAACCTCGTCATAATCACTTCGAGTCTGACGAGCTACAGGGCTAACTATTAGGGTCAGTTTCCAGTTGGACAAGATCAACATTAGAAATGACCTAGGTATTGTCATGGGCCGAGGAAAATATGGTCGTGGGCCGAGGAAAAAATGGTCATGGACCTAGGCGTATCAGCACGCACCGAGGCAAACTTCACCATTCGCTGAGGCAGCTAAATAGTATGCGCCAAGGCAAGCACGGTCATGAGCCGAGGCAAATTTCACCACGCGCCTAGGCAGCTGACAGCATGAGCCGAAGCAAACATGGTCATGGACCGAGGCGTATCAGCACGCGCCGAGGCAAACTTCACCATTCATCGAGGCAGCTAACAGTATGAGCCAAGGCGAGCACGGTCATGAGCCGAGGCAAATTTTACCACACGCTGAGGCAGCTGACAGCATGAGCCGAAACAAACATGGTCATAGGCTGAGGCATACCAGCACGCGCCAAGGCAAACCTCAAACTAAGGCGTATCAGCACGCGCTGGGAGAACCAGTCTAATTGACCAAAAGCAGAACATCACCTTCTTGGCCTAAAGGCAACGCCTTCGTCTTGGGGTTGAGGCGAAACCAACATGGGCCGAGGAGAAACCAACATGGGCCGAGGAGAAACCAACATGGGCCGAGAAGATTTTCCAAGTTTACCAAGACATTTCCTTTATTGAAGTCGGTCAGAAGAAAAAAAATTAGAAATCCAAGAAGGAAAAGGAAATCTCCGAAGGAAAAGGAAGTTTCCGATATTCTCGCAATGACGGTCTAATCTGAAATCTATAAAAGAAGGAGAGAGCATTCGAGAGAGAGGGACTCAACTTGGGAGAACAATAGACTTTACACTAAAACAAATCTTGTATTCTAAAACTTTTCAAATCAGCAACAAAAACCATTTTTAGATCTCTTTTTCCGCAATCAATACCTAGAAATTTATGTTCCCATAATTTTTTGACCAAGTTTAGTTGTGCGTTTCGACCTCCACAATGAAAATATCTATCTATCTCTTTTATGTTATGAAGCACACACATACATATATGCTATGTTTTATAGAATATATGTTAAAATTAGGCGGGGTGACAACCAATGGTCTTCAAATTAGGAAAATATCATCACAATATTCAAAAATTAATATCTAACAAATCTTTTAAGACGATTTTCCATTATACCCTTCAACAAACTTATGTAAAATCTGTGCAGATTTTTTGTCATGTCACCATCACTATATTTAAACAATTTAAAAAAAAATTTACTTTACAATATTTCCAAAATGGGCTTCGTTTAGTAAGCCACCACCGTTCTTGATACTATCCAAAATGTGGTAAAAAAATCGTTGATCACACCGTTCTTGTGACATCCTCCAACCCCGTTAACTTATTTTTTCCCTCCACTTACCTAATAATCTACCATCCACTCTCACTCACATACCATTATTAAGTCCACTATACTCCCTCACTCACCCTCTCTTCCCTATAAAAGGAAGTGTTGGGATTCTTCAAATCTCACACCAAGAAGAAGAGAGAAAGAGAGAAAGGAAGAAGAAGAAGGAAGAAAGAGAGAGAGAAGAAGAGAGAGAAAGGGAGAGGAAGAGCCATCGTCGGAGCCGTCAAGCCGTTGATCAAGTCGTTGGCCGCAATCGAGCCGTTGACCAAGCCGTTGACCGCGACCAAGCTGTTGACCGAGCCGTTGACCAAGCCATTGACCATGACCGAACTATTGACCAAGCCGTTGACCACGACCGAGCCCGTTAACGAATCCATTGACTTTGACCGAACTGTTGACTTTGACCGAATAGTTGACTTTGACTGAGCCGTTGACCATCGTCGAAAAACCACCGCCGGAAAGTCGTCGGAGCCACCGGGAAGTTACTCCGTCCCGTCGTCTTCTTGAATCTGTCGCCGTTCGTCGCCTTAGCCTCCGTAATCTATAGCGTAAGGACGCGTAGTAACTAAGGTGAGGACTGGTCGTGATCTACTTTCTCCTATATTCATATCTATTTCATACTAAGTAGTCTTCGGTTAATACGCGTATACCTATGCTATATCTATATGAATACACTTATTTTATTGTTGATTGAATATAGATAAATATGCGCAATTATGACTACTTATATATTATAAACTCAATGTATGGTAGTTGATATTTGACGAACCTAGAAACATAAGAATTGTTAAATCGAAAATATTGAATGATTTATGAATAGTATTTGCGGGTGCTTGCATTGTGTGCGGGAATTTATTTGTGCGGGTTGGGTTAAGCTGTAGGCTTGAGGCGGTTTGCCTGTGTGTGACATAAGTAAGGAAGGAGGATTCTCTTACGTTATGTGTTTCTGTTGGGGATATGGAAGGAGTGTGGCGCACCATAGTTCCCTCGTCGATGGCTTGACGAGCCTGTAAGCGTCATGAGGATGGACAGCGTGTGTGCCGCTATATGCCACAGGGTGTGCGCCGGTGAGGGCGTGGATGCACCAGTTAGGTCTAGAAAGTCATTTCTTGATCTGTGAGTGTCTTCGGACGTGTTTGCTGCGTGTATTAGCTTTGGACTTTCGTCTGTTGTGGGTTTTAATATCTGAGAAGGTATATCGTAGGTTCGTAGGGCCTACACTCACTGAGTAATCCCCAATTACTCACCCCTCTTTTTCCAGGTGAGCCCGAGGACGTGCAGGAGTAGTCATTTGGCTTGGTGATGGTTTTGAGAAAATGCTGATTTTATTTTATTTAAAAGACGTTGCCGTTTTGAATTTTATGTTAAAAGTTTAAGTTGGTATTTTGTAAAACAATTTGTAAACGATCCTTGGGATTTAAGTGGCATTGAACTAGCAAGTGGTTTCGTATTTTTAAATTTAATGCCCTTGGACATGCCATCTCTGTTATACTGAGAGGGGCGAATGTCACAATTTGGTATCAGAGCCAAGGGTTGCCAAACCGGTTGTCACCCGGGAGGCAGTATGTGAAAGGAAAAAGTGTTTTAAAAACGAGTTTTTAAAGTTATTGATTTTAAAATTTTATTTTTGGATTTTTATAAAATTCTTTCAATTATTTTTAATATTTTGGATTAAAAAAAATTATATATATATATATAGATATATATATGGGAAATGGGGGATTTTGGAAAGAAAAATGTAGAGCATCACCTAACTTGACTCTCGTTGACTGTCTTTTGTGAGTGTTGTGTGAATTCGGAAAGTATATTTAGTTGTTGTATCAATCGTGTAGGATCGGTTTTGGTCGCGAGAGTAGTAGCCCATATTTTTTGATATATAAGCTATGCATAGAGGTATGCTCGACATTGACTAAGTATTGGACCTTCGCGGGCGTGTTAGTTTCAAGGACGAGAGAGTGAGGAGGCTGGAGATGAGTTAGTGAAGTCCACCAAATTTTTCGAGGGCGTACCTATAGCACTCAAGGCATGGAATTGGAACGGGGATCTCGCCAGGGTGTTAGGAAAGCATTACGTCGGTTTTGATAGGCATGAAATCTTCCTAACGGAATGCGTGGATAGGAACCTGATACAAGGGAGTTACATTCATGGACGAGGAATGGAAAGGATTGGTGGACCGAAACCAAAGATTTAAGGATTTTTTTGTTCTTCTAAAATGGAAGTCATAAGAGGTATGGATAACATTTTGCGTCAACATCTTGCGTCAACATCTTGCTAGATGAGGTAGTCTCTGAATGTGATAATTGTAAAGGAAATACGATGAAGGTAAATACAGGAAGAGGACACGGACAATAGTTGGATGACTCATCGGAAGTCTTAAGGGTTTGGATATCGTCCTATGATGACATGATGTTGGTTAAGGACGTTCATTGTGAAAAGGTTGTATGGGACTCGGGATAAGTGCGTAATCGTGTTCATCGACGAAATCTTGATCTACTCGAAGAATAAAAAGGAGCATGACCAACATCTGGAGTAGTATTGAAGAAATTACGGGAGCAGCGACTGTAAGCAAAGTTGAGAAAATGCAGTTTCAGACATAGCGCAGAGTACCAATTGGGTTGTTACGAGACTTAGAGCCGGAGATGATTCATGAGACAGTAGAGCAAGTGGATTTACTCAAGGACAGACTGAAAGTGGTGCACGATCGATAGAAGGTTACGCAGACCAGCCCAAGGAAGGATTTAGAGTTTGCAGTTGGGGATGAGGTGTACTTAAAGATAAGGACGTTCAGAGGAATCGATAAGAACCGCAAGTTGAAAGAGTTAAAGCAAAGTTTCATGGGACCATATAAGACCATCGAGAGGACAGGGGCATTAGCATATCAGTTGGACTTACCACAAGAGTTGTTAGACTTTCATAATGTATTTCATGTGTCAGTTTTGCGGAAGGTAGTTCGAGAACCGGAGTTGATCTTAGCTCAGCCGCCAGTGAACATGGGCCGAAACTTGACTGTTGTGAGTAGACCGGTAAAAAGCTTAGAACGTCAAGAGTTGGAGGACCAAAAAAAAGAACCAGGATGATTCGTGTGTGCTGGGAAAGGGATGAAATTCAGGAAGAAACTTGGGAGCATGAGTTTGAATTGAGGACAGACTACCCGGAGCTTTTTAGGGGTGCTAGAGAACCGCTGGATGTTGATTCGAATTCGGGGGCGAATTCCCATTTAGTGGGGAAGAATTGTGACATCTCCCAACCCCCTCCACTTATCTTCCCCCCCCCCCCCACTTACCTAATAAACCCACCATCCACTCCCACTCACATACCATTATTAAGCCCACTATACTCCCTCACTCACCCTCTCTTCCCTATAAAAGGAGCTGTTGGGATTCTTCAAATCTCACACCAAAAAGAAGAGAGAAAGAGAGAAAGAGAGAAAGGAAGAAGAAGAAGGAGAGAAAGAGAGAGAGAAGAAGAGAGAGGGAGAGAGGGAGAGGAAGAGCCCTATGCGATCTGGACAAAGAGGAACAACATGTTGCACCGTCGAACCTTTAAATTTGCCGATTCCATATTCCGACAAATTGACAGCACAACTTGGAATCGTGGATCGAGCTATAGGGCTTCAAACAACTGGCAGGCTTCGACTATCCTCCAACTCTGGCTTTCGACGGCACCATGATCGCTTCAGCTTCCACAAACTATGCGTAATTTACACTTCTTAATCGGAAACCTTGGATCGATCCATCAATTTTATTCATCGATTACGGGTTCTAATTAACTTTTATTTAGACTTCTATACCATTTGGTTTGCAACTGGGTTAAGATCCATAAACACTATATTCCTTGGCTCGGTTTGTAATATTTTGTTTTCTCCTATTTCAAATAGAAAAATTTCGATTAAAATATAAAAAATAAAAAAACGTAAAATGGACAAGTTTCACGATTTTTTTTGTTCTGGCCCATGGACTTATTATATTTTCGATAAATTATTTGTGGCCCTAGAGTGTTAAAAAAGGTAAATAAATCTTTATCCAAACAGTCATTGTCGTTTTGATTCTTTAGGTGTCATTAGTGATGTTGAAACGGGCTTGATGCCCGCGGACCTAAACGGCCCTACTATAATGTTTTTGGCCCGTGGCCCGTTTATTGGTGAATAGAAATAAACGGGTTAAAACAGGGTCAACCGTTTAGATCTGCTTATTTAACGGGCAGCCCGCAAAATAAAAGGGTACCTATAGTTTTTTTTTTAAAATTATGTGAAAATGACGTCATTTTCATTTAGTGTCTTCAACAGTATCGAGGGTTTCTTTGTTTTTTCATTAAGCGAAGGTAAGTTTATTGCTACTGATTTTGACATGGATCTTTTTCGATTTCTTGTTTAATTAGGTTATTGCTGTTCTTACGGCTTTGCTTTTATTTTAGAGGAAGAAAGAAAAGGTGAACGGGGAGGGAGGGGGGGAGAGAGAGAGAGAGAGAGAGAGAGAACGGCGAGAGGAAAGAGACAGTGTTCTTCGAACAGAGGAACAAAGAGAGAAGGTGGGTGAAGCAAGATAGATTCGACCAGATTTGAGTAGAGAAGAAGTTGATTAAGGTACACTTTTGCCTTCATGTTAATCGATACCCTATGATGTTAGAGGTAATAAGATTCTTGGTATTGTTCAAGGTTATTCTGCCAATTTGCATTTGCTTCACGAGGGTAGACACCAAAGTTATTGTTTATGTTTGTTCTGAGCTATTAATCAAAGCGTTTGTGGTTTACGTTATAATGCAGAGTAGATTTAGAGTCTCTTAATACCATAGCAATTCTCAATGCTCAAAGTCAAAGGGATGACATGGATATGATTCATATGAATGAGGGAGAAACAGAAATGGAAGAACAAGATCAAAGTGACACTCAAGAAACTCAAGCTCCTCAAACTCAACGTAAGAGACATATAACTTAATTCATATGTGGGGTTGAAAGTGATGGCAAGGAAAACACGAGGGCAAGACTGTAAATTTGATATCAGATGCGTCAGAGAAAACATGGATAGTGAAGATGGAAGGCCATGGACTCACCGACGGTTAGAAAGAGTTCGTGGAGGCACATGATCTTCGAATCGGTGACTTTGTCGTCTTTAGACACGAAGGAGACATGTTGTTCATGATTTCTTTTCGCAGTTTGTTTTCCTTCTCATGCGTTTATGTTATAATCCTTTTTGTGTTTGAAACATGAAGACAAATTTTCGGGTTCTTTAAGTTCATGATTTTGAAAGATAGTTATTCAGTTTAGTTGTATTAGACGTTATTAGCTAAGCTTTAAAAGATAGTTATTCAATTTGGGTTTTAAAAGAAGTTGCTTATGAAAAATGAAACTGATTTGGGTCCGCCTGTTTTAATATGTCGTTTAACTAAGCCCTTTAGGGTTGGATAACAATGAAATTATAAGAAAAATTCCCAAATTCTCTTTCTGGATCTCTCCATCTTCTATCTTCGGCTTCTTCTTCATTCTCGATAAGTTGATTTTCTCCATCTCCGTCTCCGTCTCCCTCGTTGGTTGCTTAGCCATGTCTTGGTCGAAAAAAAGGAAAGTCGGGGAAACCCTAGAGCCAACCCTTGTTAAGGATCCAGTGGAGCAGTGGAAGAGCAAAATTAGATTGCTGAAGAAGGATCCAAGTTTGTTCGATCCCGAAAAAGTGTCTTGGTGGGAGAAAGGGGAGAAAGTTCCGTTTATGTTTCTCTGCTTGACTTTTGATCTGATTTCATCTGCAAGAAGTGTCACTAGTCTTCTCTGCAACATGTTGAGAACCGTTATTGCCACTACTCCGGAAGATTTGCTCGCTACTGTTTATCTTACTGCTAATGAGATTGCCCCTGCTCATGAAGATGCAAAATTGAGATTTGATGATGCTTCCCTGATCGAAGCAGTCTCCGAATCTTTTGGTGTTGATTTGACGAATGTACAGGAGCGGTTTGAGGTACGTATGGGTTTGTTTGGTGGTATTTGACCTTCCAGAAGGTGTTTTTTGTTGATTACTATATATATAACTTGTCCATCTACAGAAACTGCAATGCGCGGGGCATGTAGCAAAAGAATACGCTCAGACCATGGCGTTAAAATCCGAACCATTGACTGTTGACAAGGTTTTCAATACATTAAAACAAATTGCTAAGGTAATTTAAAAGCCATTATTGTTTCTTGCTTTCAAATGCTGGTTATCAATCAACCTTATGCTAATTATCGCAGGAAGGTAGTACAGTAACGATGAAGGATCAATTGAAGTCACTTCTTCTTGCAACAAGAGACTGTGAACCTATTTACTTAACTCGTTTACTTAAGGTATGCAGATCAGTCTCCACAATCCTTTTTTTCATTGCTTCAGGACCCTTATTAATTCTCTCTGCTGAATTTACATTGCAGGGAACATTGGGGTTAGGGTTCTCATGTGTTTTGGTCTTAACTGCCTTGGGACAAGCCGCTGTATATAATGAAGAGCACTCAAAGCCACACCCAAATACCGAGAATCCTTTTAAAGAGGTTTGCTTTCTCTTTTCGATTTTTATGTCAAAATCCATTCTCTTTTTAAAACCTACTCTGTTGGTAGTTTATAAGGATGTTACTTGTGGCTTTAGGCTCTCTATCTAGACGTCACAGTTTACTTGCTACGCATTTCTGTTTTTCTTTTTTTTTCCTCTCCTTTACACCTCTTTCCTGGATTCATCCTTCTGCTGTTTCCTTGTAGGCTGGGAAGATTGTTACACAAGTATTCCATGTGCTTCCTGTCTTTGACATTATTGTTCGCGCTCTTCTAACTGGTGGTGTGTGGAATCTTCTTAAAGCTTGCAACTTTACACCGGGTTTTGATCTTGGATTTATTCATGAAATGGGATATCCAATCAAAAGTGTGGGCGAGATACTGGATATATTCAGGGACACCGATTTCACTTGCGAATACAAATATGATGGACGGCGTGCACAGGTGAGATATTGGTGTCTCCTTAAATCCGATGAATGCTATTCCTAAAGCGGGTTTTTTTTTTTAAATATTTATGCTGTTATGCTTTGGCTTATCATCAATCAATTACTTACTGCAGATACATTATATGGAGGATGGTGCATACGAGATATTCTGTAGAGGCGTTGAAAGAAACACTGGGATGTTCACCCATGTTTTATCAAGGTAGACTTCTGGTGTAACTTGTTGAAAACACTTGAAAGAGCCAATCTTTCTACTCAAGTTAGTGAATTCTTCTCTATGCAGATTAAAGAAGCCCTCTGTGAAATCTTGTATTCTGGATTGCGTGATTGTCCCTTTCGACAGGGTGGGAATGAAACTTATTCCGTTGCAGGTAACTCATAAAGCGAATATCAAGGCTCTGATATTCAAGTATGGTTGCAATCTTCTATTCTGTCTATTCATCTGAAGTATATATGCTATAGTAAAGAACTGCCAAAGATGAACATTATACTTTTCTTCTGCCTACCTAATGAATTATCAAATAACCAATAATTGTCCCAATATTACTGGAATAAACCTTGTTAAAGTTAGGGATATATTTTATGAGTCCTTTTGCGGAAAGTTTTGGTGATTATAAGTTGATTGTTTGTACCAAAGAGGATTGTTTGTAATACTCTTTTGCACCTGGAGATGGTTAATTTACTTCAATTGAAGCTAGCTACTTTCAACTATTTGACTTACTTGCTAGGTTCTTAAATTCCTTGTTTTTGTTTTCTTTCCAGAATCTGAGAACTCGAGACCCTAAAAATGGGAATGTCCCTGATATCAAGGTTGACGTATGCATCTTTGCTTTTGACATGTTATATCTAAATGGCCAACTACCTATCCAGGAGAGTCTTAATATTCGCCGAGAGGTGAGCCATATCAGTAAATCATAAAAAGGTTTTCCTTCTCTTTGGTATTGGTGAAGCAATTTCTGTGCAGATATGTAATCGTTTGTTTGCACCTTGTTTCAAGCAGAAGCTATACGATTCATTTGGGGAAGATCCTGGGTATTTCCAGTTTGCAACTGCTCTAACATCCAGAAATACTGATGAAATACAAAACTTTTTTCACGCTTCTGTTGACTATGGGTATATATCTGACACTTGCCTAGCATCCTCTCTGTAGTAGCCTCTTTTACTTCAGCTTCACTTGCAGAATTTTAGATATTTCTGGCACAGATATTTACTCCTTTGGGGTATTTTATTTTAGGGAGTATCTTCTGCATGCCTGTATCCACTTCCTCTCTCTTGCTTATTTCTCCATATGACATTGACCTCTGCCTCGTTATCTCTATGTTATTTTGCAGTTGTGAAGGTTTAATCATCAAAGCATTGAACTCAGATGCAACCTTGGTGCGGCCTGAAAAGCAATCAAATAAATGGCTAAAATTGAAGAAAGAACCTTCGGGCAGGCAATACTCTTTAAAACCTATTTGTTAAAGAAACTTTAAAATCAAATAGTCCTTAGCTGACTTGACTCGAGGGTTATATATATGCAGCATTAATGTCTATGATGTGGATTCTGTGGATCTTGTACCAATTGCTGCTTTCCATCATTCTGGCAAACCCACAGGTGAAAACCATTAAAAATATATTTGGGTGATACATATTCACCCTTGATTTCTTGTTAACGAAAGCTGTATGCTTTCCTTGTAGATTCCTATCGTGGATTCATACTTGCTTGCTACCATGTTGAAAAAAAGGAATTCCAGAGTATTTGTGTCGGTCAGTCTTGTGCACCTTGACGTTTCATTTTTCTATATGTCCTGCTGTTCAGTTTCTTATACCTTCCTTGGTTTTACGGATTGGGCTACTAGCTACTGCTGGATATTCTGATGGCTTGCTTGAAGAGCGGTCTTCCAGTCTTCGGTCTAAAGTGATTACTATTCCAAAAGTAAGATATTTCTTTCTTATCTCTGGCCAAATATCTTTTTGGCTGCGATATCATATATGTTTTCTTGCCTGAGTTGTAGTTGATGGTAATGATTTAAATGTTCCAGCAAAACTACCAAGTTGATGACCGTCTCAAGCCAGATGTTTGGTTCGAGCCCACCGAGGTAGGATTATGTTTGCCTTGTACTGATATATACTAGGCAGCGGCTTACAAGTCCTATCTTATGGGTCAAAAGTGTTTTGATGCAAAGCTAATCAATATGCTTGCTTAAAGGTCTGGGAAGTGAAAGCAATATACATGACAATGAGCCCTGTGCAACGTGCAGCTATCGGCATTGTGGACCCTGATATGGTTTGACATTATCTGACTTAATTCTTTTTAGTTTGAATCTATCTGATGATTCTTATAAACCATTGAGCTATTTCGGAAATAGTTACCCATTGGACTGATTTCAAGTTTTGTTTGGTAAAAAGGGAATATCTCTAGAATTTCCTCGTCTTGTCCGTGTACGGGCAGACAAGAAGCCAGAGGAAGCAACATCATCCGTCCAGGTGAAGTCTCGCCCTAACCAGAGTCATATGGATGCATTACTGGAAAGACAAGACTAGGCTGGTTTCTAATTTTCGATTTCCGCTGCATATTTTCAGGTTGCTGAGATGTTCATGCGCATAAACACAAGCAATGAAGCCAGAGGCGACAATGATTGAACAACTGTAATCTGGTCTCAGAGCAATACATTATCTATATCGCCTCCTATGCACTACTACATTTGTTTCTAGATAGCTTCTAATGAGAGGCTCTTGCTCCTAGATATCGTGTGTTATGTTAAAAACTGTTTTTAGAAAAATTAAGGGTAATGATATTTGCCGTGTGCTTGCTTTCAGGGTGACAAAAAGCTAAGAAATGTTATAACTTAACATTTTTGTTATAAACTATAACAAATGGTGAGAGATACAACGTGTATATATATATATATATATATATATATATATATATATATATATATTTCTTATCTTATTATATAAAGTTTGATGCGTCAAATTTTGTAATTAATACGATTGTGACACGTGTCAGATGGTCGATCGGATTTTGACACATGTAATAAAGCTTGATACGTCAAACTTCGTAATTAACACGATCGTGACATGTGTCAGCCGGTCGATCGGATTTTGACACATGTAATTTTTTTTTCCAATAAGATTTTGACATGTGTCATACAAATCTTATTTCTTTTTAAACTTATATATTTGTATTTATCAAGTAGATTATAAAAATCAACATATATCAAAAAAAATTAATTAGTTTCTAATAAATAATTCATTAAAATAATTAGTTGATAAGCATGGTCTATTCCTTTAAATATTGACTTTATTATATGTCTCGGTTTTGTTTTTTTCGTACAATCATTCTTTTTTCTCTCTTTTCGTTTACATTTATTAAGATGAATTAGGTTTCAAAATTTTCTCATTAGAATATTAATTAATACTCGTGTAAATTTTTTTTGAATTCAAATAGATTTAGGTTTACGTACCAAAATCTTCAAAAATTATAATATTTTGCCTTTATATAACAAGTTTTTGTGCTCTCTCAATCTTATTAAGATGAATTAGGTTTCAAAATTTTCTCATTATAATATTAATTAATACACGTGTAAAATTTTTTTGAATTCAAATAGATTTAGGTTTACGTACCAAAATCTTCAAAAATTATAATATTTTGCCTTTATATAACAAGTTTTTGTGCTCTCTCAATCTTCTCACCAAAAAATTTCAAAATTCGATAATCTCTTCCACAAATTTTATTTCAGCTTTTTATTATAAATAACCATGATTACTCTCTTATTCGATAAAAACAACATAACTCAACATTTTCCAATTAACTTATTTTAGTAATTCATAAAAAAAAAGTAAATAAGCTACATATATACACACTTACATATATTTTGATTTTAAATAGAAATGGATATGAAAAAAAATCAAACACATTTTCTCATTAGAATATTAAATACACGTGTAAAAATCTTTTGAATAGAATTAGGTTTACATATCCAAATATTTAAGGATTATAATATTTCACTTTAATTTAAATAATTTTGTATTCTCTCGATCTTCCCACCAAACAATTTAAAATTTCAATAACCTCTTCTAAAATTTTTGTTTTCAATTAGGTTTAGCCACTTGTCAAAATAAAATTTTCCATTTAAAAAAATCTAATATCATTATATTTTAAAATCAGACTAAAAAAATGTACATTGTATTGTGGTTTTTTTAAAGACTTACCGCTACATAGACATCTTAAATATTGTAAAATTGATGTATGAGAAGAAAATTATTTTGAAAGTTTCTCATATTGTGAAAATTATAAAAAGTAAGAAACCAAGTGATGAAGCACATATAATTCATTTTTCATTGGAAGATTGATAATACTTGATTCATAAGTGAAAAAGAAAAATTCAAATATGATTAAAAAATGTGAGTAAGTTTAATTCAAATAAAAATATGTAAATCAATTTGTCAAAAGTTAAAAAAAGATATATGAGTAGTTACATAATAAAAAATAAACATAATTCAAATAGGAATAGGAAAAACTAATAATTTAGAAATATGTGAAAAAAATAATTGAAAATTCAGTTAATATAAAAAAAAGTAGGAGAATCTAAATCAATAAATAATTTGTATGCTTTTCTACGGCTGATTTCACATCGACGTTTTCAATCTTATTTTATTTATTTTTATGGATGATATGATTTTGTTTTCCATTGTTGTGCGGTTTATAAAATATTAAAAGAGTCAAAATAATTCAACTAAAATATGAGAATAAATTCATCAAAATTTTAAAAATGGATTAAAAAGTAACATTAATTCAAATAGAATAGGAAAACTAATAATTTGAAAGTATGTGATAAAATTTAATTAAAAATCAAATAATCAAAGTAAATAAATAAATGTTAGATTATTTGATTTTCAATTAAATTTTATCACATACTTTCAAATGATTAGTTTTTCTATTCTATTTGAATTAATATTACTTTTTAATCCATTTTTAAAATCTTGATGAATTTATTCTCATGTTTTAGTTGAATTATTTGACTCCTTTAATATTTTATAAACCGCACAAAAATGAAAAACAAAATCATATGATCCGTAAAAATAAATAAAATAAGATTGAAAACGTCGATGTAAAATCACTCATAGAAAAGCCTACAAATTATTTATTGATTTTGATTCTCATAATTTTTTTTTATATTAACTGAATTTTCGATTAATTTTTTTTCACATATTTCTAAATTATTTTAGTTTTTCCTATTCCTGTTTAAATTATGTTTACTTTTATTATGTAACTATTCATATTTTTTTTTTAACTCTTGAAAAATTGATTTACGTATTTTTATTTGAATTAGACTTACTCACATTTTTTAATCATATTTAAATTTTTCTTTTTCACTTATGAATCAAGTATTATCTTTCTTCCAATGAAAAATGAATTATATGTATTTCATCATTTGGTTTCTTACTTTTTATAATTTTCACTACATGAGAAACTTTCAAAATAATTTTCTTCTCGTACATCAATTTTAAGTGGTAAGTCTTTTAAAAAACTACAATACAATGTATATTTTTTAGTCTGATTTCAAAATATAATGATAATACTTGTACATTTTATTTTGACATGTGGCTAAAGCTAATTGGAAACAAAAATTTTAGAAGAGGTTATTGAAATTTTAAATTGTTTGGTGGGAAATCGAGATAGTACAAAATTGTTTAAATAAAGGTGAAATATTATAATCCTTAAAGATTTGGGTATATAAACCTAATTCTATTCAAAAGATTTTTACACGTGTATTTAATATTCTAATGAGAAAACATGTTTGATTTTTTTGTCATATCTATTTTTATTTAAAATCAATATATGTAAGCATGTATATATGTAGCTTATTTACATTTTTTATGAATTACTAAAATAAGCTAATTGGAAAATGTTGAGATATGTTGTTTTTTATCGAATAAGAGTGTAATCGATGGTTTTTTTATAATAAAAAAAACTAAAATAAAATTTGTGGAAGAGATGATTGAAGTTTGAAATTTTTTGGTTAGAAGATTGAGAGAGCACAAAAACTTATTATATAAAGGCAAAATATTATAATTTTTGAAGATTTGGGTATGTAAACCTAAGTCTATTTGAACTCAATTTTTTTTATACGTGTATTAATTAATATTCTAATGAGAAAAATTTGAAACTTAATTCATCTTAATAAACGTAAAGGAAAAGAGAGAAAAAAATAATGGTTGTACGAAAAAAACAAAACCGAGACATATAATAAAGTCAATATTTAAAGAAATAGACCATGCTTATCAACTAATTATTTTAATGAATTATTTATTAGAAACTAATTATTTTTTTCTATATATATTGATTTTTATAATCTACTTGATAAATACAAATATATAAGTTTAAAAAGAAATAAGATTTGTATGACACATGTCAAAATCTAATTGGAAAAAAAATTACATGTGTCAAAATCCGATCGACCGGCTGACACGTGTCACAATCGTGTTAATTATCAAGTTTGACGCATCAAACTTTATATAATAAGATATACTATTTTTAGAACTACTTACAAAGCGTTTACTCTTATATAACATGTCTTATAAAAAATTTATAAACTAATTCTAAACTGTTTAATGTGTTTAGTTTTTTTAATTTAAAATTAATTGTTTGATTTTGGTTCAAGTTTTATTGTTTTTAAAGTATAAGTTTGTGTAATTTTGAGAAAAAATGTTGTTTTGATTAATACAATAATTTTTGCTTTTTATATTTATCTTATACAACTTTATAAAACACATACCATTTTATAACATATCTTATAAAAGTTTATAAATTAATCTTAAAACATAATAATTTTTGTATTTTTATAACTACCTTACAAAAAGGTATAAAACAATAATATTATTGAAAATTAACAGCAAGTAGTCGTATTTTAAAAAATCTTTACATATTTGTAGTATTTTTGAAATTTCTTCTATATGAAATATATGGTTTTCTCTACTATATTTACACCAAAACCCAACCATATTGTTCTTTTTCGGATTTTCCATTTTGAACGTACCTAATATCAATAACCTATAGATTCAAAAAGGTAATAACTTTCTATTTTAGTTTTCCTCTTAATTAATCTTTACTCTAATATGATATTGTGAAAAGTTCTCGCAACGGTAATAACCTCTTATCTTAAGTTTGACCTGAAATCGTAGACGGTACACATCACATTTCTTGTTTTCAGCTTCATGTTTCAACAGAAAAATTGTGCAACCTTCTAATTCTTTTTTTTTTTAAACTCAAGCATACTTCTTATATTGCATAACCATTCAAACATCAACGTTTATCCATCTCCACTACGGGCCTAAGCCAATTGGATAGCATGATAACAAGATAACATGATAACAAGCTATTGAATCCACACATTGATTTGTCTCACGTCTGTTGCAGCGGAACGAGGGTTGCAGCGGAACGAGGATTGCAGCGGATTTTGGGTTGGATTTAGGTTATTGGGGTTAAGAAATATTATACCAAATTCAATCAAAATTAGATTTAGATCAAGTTTTTAAGGTTTTGGATCGGATTTAAGTTACTTGGATCATAAATAATTTGACCAAAATAAACTTAAATCTAATTTTATTTGGGTTTTTTACGTTTTGGATTAGATTCGGTTAATTGAATTTTTATAGAAAAATGACAATAACATTTAAAATAAATTTTTAACGCAAATTTAATAAATTAAATAATTCATAAAATCCCTAAATAAAACGATAAACATTATCTTTGATATCTTAAATTTAAAATAAAATAAACGATTTGGAATGTTGAACAAAAAACTAATAATTAAACTAGAATCACTCACTTTTTTTTTGAAAATTCCAAACAAAAGTTGTAATACAAACCAAAGCTGTAACATGACTAGTGACTTTAATTTTTTTTTTAGAAGAATATTAAATTTTTATTCAATCCAAAAACTTTGTTACATTTGCTGCTTCAGTTTTGTTTAATGGTAAGAAACTAAAAACAGAGGGATCGAATTTTCCATCTACAAGCTTGAAAGTTTAATTTAAAGAGATCATCTTTTCTCTTTCCCTCTCTCTCTCTATACAAGCTTCTAGTTTCCTCTTCCTAATCATAAAGCACACATGTGTTTTGCTGCACCAATCCCGTTCTCGCAGCTTGTCTAGTGATTTGCTAATTAAAAAATTTATAACTCTTTGCATTTTTAAATATATATATTTTTTAATCTAGAGTAAGTCTAAAGTAAATAATTTTAATTATTTTCTGAATTAGAAGTCTAAAGTAAATAATTTTAATTATTTTCTGAATTAGAATTTATTACTAACCTCGACCAAAAATATATAAAGTTATTTTTTGGATAATGGGTTTCTACTGAAACATAAAATACAAAAACATTAAAATCAATATCTTACATTGCCCAGCCAAGTCCATTAATGAAAAATTCTCACTGATATAATGAATAGATATTTGTTATTCATTATATTAAGACAATTAGACAAATGACATGATTCATAATAAATACTAAAATGTTACTTAATCATGGATTTAAAGTTAAATGAAGTAAAATTTGGGCTGAGTTGAATACATTTATAGTGTATATGCCATTAAAAACAATATATTGTAAATTAAATAATGAATATATAAATGTATAAAGTATGTAGAAAACATATATATACAAAAAAATATAATTATTAAATAAAATAAAGAAATAACATATTGTGTATTATATACAAATAAGACATAAATAAGGTTTATTGTGTGTGACTGTAATTAGTTTTAAAGTAATTCAAATACATTTTGTTCTATGGCGTGTGTCATATATAAAACAAATCGATAATTACATATTTACATACACTTAACAACATTCAAAACTGTTTTGAGATATTGCATATTTATAAATAAATAATTTCATGACATTGTAAATACGATGAGATTATTTTTATTTTTACATTATTAGAATGTGTATACATAAAAATATGATTTAACAAATATGAAACTTAGTTCTCGTGTTATGTTACACATTTTATTTAACTGAATCTTAAAAATATTTACTTTTTTTGCATCGTGATTTCAATTTTATTAAAATTTTAATGGTTAATATACGAATAACATAAAATTAGCTCTAAGATTCCATTATAACTCGTATGTTGCCTCTGTATACGCAGAATATTTTCACCATAATCATTCGTGCATCCTTCTAGGGTTCCAATTGTAAGATTATGTTGTTAAATAACTCAATTATGTTTTGGAAAAAAATGATTGAAGTTGGAAAATGAGATGGTTATTTCGGTTAGATTGAATTATAGGTTTTGAATTGGATTTCATAATTATTTTATTTTTAAGTAATACTGGTGAATTGGGTTTTGAATACGGGCCAAAATTTTCTACAATGCCACATATGCAGTTAAAAAAAAAGGATGTGTCTATTTTTATCATCTTTGAACGACACATCATCTTATTTTTTCTTTATGTCTTCTCAATTAATATATATAAGATGAATGGAGATCGCTAAAGGCGCTAATCACTAGAGGGATAACATTAATATTCATTAACATGAACATGCTAAATACCTATTAACTTTCTCGTCATCCAAAATAATGGAAAATAATGAGAATTAAACCCAAAAAAACTCTCGGTAGATATGGATGAATGAAAAGAAAGTGCATGGATAAGTAGACAATGAAGTTGGAGTTAGTTTTGACATTCTTTTTTCTTCTTCATAACTTTATTCAATCCAAATGATGCTTTTTTTATCGTCAAATCCAAAATTAACATTGCACGTAGAATAAAACTCCAACGAAACCCTAAAACAAAGGACTCCTCGGGTGAATCGGTGGTGAATAGAAATCTTAGGTTTGTAGGAGAAACTTGCGAGAGTATACCTCAAATGCTTGCAGGTCATGCATAGAATATACCTCAAATGCTTGTTGTGTTGGGAACAGTAAACAACACGACCATTTGAAGCTAAGCATGATTCACACTCCATTGCAAGCGTCCCTGCTCTATGAGGTATATGCTCATGCTCATGATGATGCATATGCACATTCTCATTCTCATGCTCATGCTCATGGGTCATGATGATGATGCTCATGATGATTGTTGTTATTGTCATGGTGTTGTTGAGGAAAGCGATTGATGATGATTGATGGTTCGATTGTTGTGGCCATAAGAGAGAAGGGAACCAACGTTTTTGTTCTCTGTGAAGCAATTCCTTTGTTTTTGTTTATATATACAAGAAAACAAATTCGCGCAGTGGAAAAATTAAATTTATCATTTTCATCTAATAATAAATTAGGTTTGCGGATTTTTGTTGTTGTTGTTGAATTTATAGTTGATCCAAATATATATGATTATAAGGTTTGTTCCGCTATGCAAAACGATACTTAAAAAACATTCGACCAAAAGTTGAGGAAACGCTTGATGATTCCAAGTAAAATTTTACTGAATTAATCATAAGAATAGTTCTTAAATTTTTATCTCGTCTTGATCATTGATATGAAACAAATATTTTCTTCAACTGTTTGCAAACATTTGAGGAAAATTTGAGAAAAATAATGTTTATAAGAAAAACTTCAAATGTTACACGCGGGTTTTTTTTTAATATATATTTCTAGAACTTCATAGATTAGTGAGTTAATGAGCAAATTTTTTTTTTATTATTGTTTTGAGTATTACGTTGTTCGTAACTATTATCAGTATCCTTGTGATGATCACTCATTCATATTATGTGTATATATGTTTTAACAAACTCGGCGTTAATATCGTGTTTTAATTTTAAATTTATTGGTTGAAAAAGTTAAACATAGACAGAAACCATTACGAATTGAGAATAATTTACTACAGTCATACGCTATATTCTGCTATTTTCTGCTTGTCAAAGTTGTGCTTGGATCCCATCATAAATTCTTGTACATGAACAAAACAAAATAGTAAAAATTTTAGAATATGCTTTCGGAAAAAATAATTTTTTTTGAAATGTGTATGTTAAGAATTGAATTTAGTTATATAGTGAGTAATTGCAAAAATAGTGTTTCATTTTATTTTAAAAATTTGATCCCAACAAACACATACCACAAATCATTTGGAAGTACATTAGTGGAAATTGTCCAAGGCCAAGTCTCCGTCTTTGTGACTCACGACACCGACCCACAAATGGCATTGCAACATTAGGGTTCTCATTGGAAACATTATCACAGAGTCCATTGACCTTTAGTCGAAGAGGTTTCAGACTTTGATAAATTGAAGCTTGCAAGATTCACACAAAACAATTATTCTCGACTTTGATCCTAAAGACCTTTCTACGTACACGAAGGTGGTATAATTTTACTAATCCCAGTCACACCAGTGGCTCCTCTACTTCAAACATTGTTTACATCATCTTCTTACCATCGATACCAAGCTTCATTCACTCTCCACTCCATCTTCCTCTTGGCTTCTATGCAATCCAACAACCACAAATTGTAAATCGCACCATGCTATCTCCGGTATTAGTTTCGACCAAATTTTTTGTCCATTTTAGTTTGTTAGACAAAAAATTTCCATTTTTTGTTTGGGTCAAATAAACAATGCATGATCCTAGATTATAACACAAAACATACAAAGTAAAACGTCATATGATTCTCCGCTAATCATAACTCATAAGAAAACATGATGGGAAGCCTATCTTGGTTAATCTCCAAAGAAAACGCGATTTATGGTTATAACCAATATAAGATTTATGTATCAATTGTGAACTAAAAAAAATTGAAAATCCGTTCTACCATAATCAAATTTACGAACATAGTGAAATGAACGACCAAGATTTGAACAAATAGCCGGGTATAAATAACTTAGTGAATTAAACGCTTCACCATATGCATCTTCCTCATGATGAGAAGTGCTTGTCAGTATCGATTCCATTTGTAAGAGAAAAAGAAAAACAAAATAACTATCGAAAATTCAAAAAAGTTTAACGTTTGGATGAGGGAGCAGCACGGAGGTTAGTGTGTTTGGTTGTTCTTAATGGACTTGGTGAAATAAATATGAGTAGAATGTGATTAAGTGGAATACATATTTTCAAGCGTGCCATCTATAAATATGCATTTTCATTTATTCCACTCTTTAATTGGTAAAATGACTAAACTGCCATTCTGTTTAATGACATAAATTTCAGAACCCTAAAATTTCTTCATCTCTCTCGTCAATCTCGCTCTCGCTCTCAACGACATCGAAATCGCGATTCGTTTACAAATTTAGTCTTCTATTCTCTTTATGGACCTTGATTCGTCTCTTCTTCAATGTTTCGTTTCGGTTTATTTGTCCAAATTTTGGACTCCAGATCTCTCTGCCGGAGCCGAGACAGTAGCCGGAGGCGTGATGGAAGAGATACAAACGTAGAAGGAAGAACGAAAACACCGAGAAGAAGAGGAATGTCCTCCTCTGGGATCAAAATATGCAGTTCTTCCTCCTCCGCAGCCTCCGATCGCCACCGTCACCGCCACCGTAAACCCCACCACTACTTTCGCCGCCGAAATTCCTGGTAAGACATTGTTGATTCCAGTAGTCTGTGTATTTAGGTTTATCGATTTGCTCCATTTCGTGTCCAATTTCTAGGAATAGTATGATGAAATTAGCGATTTTGAGTAGATTTTGTAGGCTTTTAGAGAGAAAATACTTTCGATTTCGCGAATAATTGGTGGTTTTCTGCAATTTTGTTTTGTTTTGTGGAGTTGCAAAAATGGTGCAAATGGTATGTGGATCTTGCAGGCATTTACTTTCATATCCAAGAGGTTCCAAACATGGCAAGTATTCGTGTTTTCAGACGGTTAATCTCTCTCTCTTCTCTCTCTCTCTCTCTCTCTCTCTCTCTCTCTAACTGGTTTTAGTTGGCATGTGTAAATGATACCTCTATGTTCTTGCTGATTTTGTTTCTTTCTTATGTGATCAGCGCACAAATCCATTCCCGAGTCTAATTGATATTGGTTCTTTAGCTAAAATAATAGTTATATCTGGCTTGATTTCTTCTCTTTAGCTTGTGAACTATTTGGTCTCTACTCTATCATTATTGCTCCTTTGTAGACCATTTCTATGATTTTAGTTTTTTTATTCGTTAGTTTTACTACTCTTGAGATAATTATGTGATCTTTAGCTAAAGATTCTTCTTCTACGCTTATGAATTACTCGGCCTCTACTCCATTGCAATTTCTCCTATATACAACATCTTATTCGCATCAGAGAAAACGGAGACATGATTTTTTGAGTTTGATTTTGAGTTTTGAGTTTTGAGTTTGAGTTCTCTCTCTCTCTCTCTAACTGGTTTTAGTTGGCATGTGTAAATGATACCTCTATGTTCTTGCTGATTTTGTTTCTTTCTTATGTGATCAGCGCACAAATCCATTCCCGAGTCTAATTGATATTGGTTCTTTAGCTAAAACAATAGTTATATCTGGCTTGATTTCTTCTCTTTAGCTTGTGAACTATTTGGTCTCTACTCTATCATTATTGCTCCTTTGTAGACCATTTCTATGATTTTATTTTTTTATTCATTAGTTTTACTACTCTTGAGACAATTATGTGATCTTTAGCTAAAGATTCTTCTTCTACGCTTATGAATTACTCGGCCTCTACTCCATTGCAATTTCTCCTATATACAACATCTTATTCGCATCAGAGAAAACGGAGACATGATTTTTTGAGTTTGATTTTGAGTTTTGAGTTTGAGTTCACTCTATATGCATATGGTGGCATGAACAAGAACAAATCATACATGTATATAACTTATCTCTGTTTAATTTTCAAGATTTTCTTAAACCAATTGAAGAAACTTATGTTTTACATGTCTGTGTGACTGTGTTGTTTGCAAAATAAGGTTTCACATGTCTGTGTGACTGTGTTGTTTGCAAAATAAGGTCGGAAATTACTAGTGTTTCTTGAGAGGCAAGGAATAGCAGCAAGGTCTAGATGAGGAAGAAAACTCCGTTTTAAAAAAATTCCATTTGATTCTCTTATGTTGTGCCAGATGAGAATGTATGTCTTTCTTCAATTTTTATATTATGAAGTGTATTTAGAAAGAGGGAGGTGTCAGCATAATTTCACTTGTTATTGAGGAGGGGGGGGGGGGGGGGGGTGGTTTGTCTTTATGAGTGGTAAGAGAAAAAAATAGAATGATGAGTGTATGTGTGTGTGGTCTAGTGTAGTAAGATATTACTAAAAGAAGAGCCAAAAGAAAAGCTGTCTTATAATGTGTTTTATAATGTGTTTAAAAGGTTTTATAAGCTGATTTATAAAACTAACTTCATTGTTTTAGTAAACATAAATATTTATAAACTTATATAAGTTTTATAAGATATTTAAAAAGTTTTATACACAGATTTATAAAACTCATTGACTTGTCCTATTAGTTTAAGTTTTATAATGTGTTTAAAAAGTTTTATAAGCTGATTTATAAAACTAACCTCATTGTTTTAGTAAACATAAATATTTATAAACTTATGTAAGTTTTATAAGATGTTTAAAAGGTTTTATAAGCTTATTTATAAAATTAACTTCATTGTTTCGTTAAACACAATTATTTATAAACTTTTGTAAGTTTTATAAGGTATTTAAATTTTTTTATGAGGTATCAACTATTTAATACAAATACTAGAGAATGATGACTTTCCTAATCCAAACACATTATTGGTTGAGCCCAATCTCCGCTACAGAACAAAAATAAGCAACTTTAAAAAAATAAAAATGACTTTATAGGCAAATTATAAGAGAAAACGGGAAAACGGCTAATTCATACATAAACAATTGGCCACGGTTACAAGCTGGACATGAAATGCATACCTGTGAGAATTCATACGTAAACTGATATAAAATTCAAAAAATAGACATGAACTAATACGATTGGCTAAAATATACAATTGGATGTAACAGCGTTAGTAAAACCGTTAACGGACGATGAGTCAGATGCCACATGAGATGGATCGGGTGCCACATCATATACGACATCGTATAGTTTTAAAAATGCTACAGAAGAGAAATAAATAAAACGACGGTTCATTGATGATATATTATTTCCCATATATTCTTCTTCTTCCTCGGGACAGAACAAAAATTAGGGATTTAGGGTTTTCAAAATCTTCACAAATCTGCAGTTCACTTGACGACGGATGTCTTCATCAGGTTCGAGTTCAGGTATGTTTACTTAAAGCTTTCTAATTTCTGAAAATTTCGACTTATTTATAAGTTTCTGAAAAGCGATTTTGAACACAATTCGCAAAGGGATGAATGTAATGAGGCACCGTGGAGCCAAAAAATAAAGAGGAATTCCGAGAACGTGTAGATGTGGAGAAAGTTCTATTATCAGAACTTCAAAAAGGGTTCAAAATCCGGGTAGACTTTTCCATTGTTGTCCCTATGGGTCAGAGAAAGGTAAATCTGAAAATTAGCAAGAGGTAACTGTTTTTTTTTTATGTATTGATTGTAGTCTGAAAGCTACAGTTTGGTGTCTTCATTTGGTTGCAGGACACATTTCATTTGTTCAAATGGACTGATGAATCAATGGTTGAAGAGATGGAAGAGGTTGAATGTGTGGTTGAGAAGCTTAAAGGAGGCATTGGAAGCTTAGAGGAAGGTTTACGAGCTTTCGAAACTGAGATTGGTACCTTGCAATGTGAAACTCTAACCTGTGAAGCTGTTGTGAATTGTTACAAGAAAGACATCGAAGAGATCAAAGCTTCTGTCCATGGATTTGAGAAGGATATTGGAGATATGAAAGCTACGGTCAGTTGGTGTGAGAATGAGTTACATAGTTTAAAAAACATGATTGTGTGTGGTTTAGTAATATGTGTATTCTACCTTATCATCCTAAGATAATGATCTTGGCATTGTTAAAACGATAAAAGGAGTTTGTTGGTGGAATTTGTCTATGTTTGGTATGTATTTTGAATGGTGAGGTATTTGACAATCTGGTTTGACGATGCTTTTGGTCGAATTATGTAAAAGAGAAGAAGTAGCAGTAAAATATTAGTTTTGATTAAGCCGAAAGCAATTGTTGACTAAGCCGAAAGTAACCCAAAAATGACATAGCAAAACGCAAAACAGATTACTTGGCATCCGAAATCTAGAAAATCGACATCCGAAACAAAAATCAAAACATAATAATTGTCTTCATGACTCCTAAAACCGACATCCATATACAAGTCTAATTAGTAGCCGATGTTTGTGTTGCTTGACTTGGCCCACCTCCACTCTCTGTCACTACTTGTGCTACCTTTTTTGAAACCTTCCTTGGCCGCATTTTTATCGAAACTCCAATTCTAACACACTTGAGTGTGTTATGTCCCAATGAATCACAATGACCACAATGCATAACACGTCCTTTTCTGCCCACTTTCTTCGTTGGAGACTCGTGCTTGCTCTTAATCCTCTTTTTAGGCTTTGGGTTTTGACCCTTAGATATCTCTCTTTTTGGTGCTTCAAGTTCAGCTTCACCAGACTTCTTCCAAAACCGCAAACCATCAAGTGGCAAAATGGAGTCACTATATATGTCCCTCCACGTAGATGTCAAGTACCAATTTGGCACATAGTCATCAACTTTCAGTTTCTTGTCCATGATAACACGCAAGACATGGACACAAGGAATCCAGAAATATCCCACATCCGACAGCTACATGTCCTTATGTTCAAATGAACCTTATATCCACATCCATTATAATCCAGTTGATACCATCCATTAGGTCCTGCAATCAACTTGCAATATTTTTTTCTCCTTTTCCACCAATGCAATGCACTTTGCCACTTTAAGACTGAATTTTCTCTTACGCTTCAAGGACTTCTTCCTTCTAATCTCTATGCGAACCATGGCTTGTCTCCTTATTGTCTCCAACATCTCAACAACTGGCATTTCTCGTGCTTTGTTTATGCTGTTGTTATAGGACTCGGAAAAGTTGTTGTGAACATCCTCACAACAAGTTTTACTGGTAAAGAAAGCTCTGCTACAGTTTTGAGGATTCTTCGTCATCATAGCTTCATACACATCAGCATCATATTCCTTAACTGCTTTGACTACTGCCTCATACTCAACCATGTGGTAGCTCTCAGCAACTGCCCAAAAGAGAGGTTTCATCCTCCTTTTATTTGGAAACTTCGACTTCAAATTACCATAAATGTGGCGTGCACACATTCGATGTTCAATTTTTGGCAATTCTTGATCAACAGCCTTGAGCAAGCCTTGGATTTAAAAACAAAACAGATTACAAGTTAAAGAAGTTCAGAATATAATAGGTTAGAAGTCAAGGAAAAACTTAATTAATCTCTTACTTTTTGTCTGTCTGATATGACAGTAAAACCTTCCCCATTACCAAGCTGTAAATCGGCTTTAAGCTTCCTGATGAACCGCAACCAACTATTTGTGTCTTCCACTTACACGATTGCCCAAGCAACATGGTAAACTAGATTGTTTGCGTCTCTTCCTACGGCTGCTAGCAGTTTCCCTTTGACATTGGATTTCAAGAAACATCCATCAATCCCAAAGATAGGTTGACAATGTGCAATCCATGTTCTCCTCAGTGCTTCAAAACACACATAGAAAGACTCAAATCTCTCTTTTCCATCTTCTCCAGGTAATGTCAGCAGCTCCACACTCGTACCAGGATTAGAACTAGCAAAAAAAAAGTGACTGAAGTTAGTTTGTGTGGACAGAGATTGTGAATTAAACATACTCAAGTCATATAACTTACTTTAATATCTCTAACACGTAGTCTTTCATCCTTCTAAACTGTTCATCGTGTTCTTCTTGTATTATGTCAAATGCTCTTTTCTTTGCCTTTCTACATTGGTCATATGTCACAATCAGATTGTAACGCTCTTCGATCTGAGCTTGCATATCCCTTGGTCTGAAATTTGGATCCTTTCTCACATCATTTACAAACAGTTGTGCAATCACCTCTTGAGTTATTACCTTGCTACGACCATCTTTGATACAAGTATGGTCATCTTCATAAGTCTTGATCATGTATTTTCTAAGGGGTTCCTCAAAAGAGCAGTAAAGTCTCCACTTACAATCATCATCTTCAACTGCACACTTAACTTCAGATATGTCGCTTCCCCACCTTGTGTATTTGACATTCCATCCTTCTTTTAATACATACTCAACCATAGCTTCTTTAAACTCTTTAATACTGTCAAACACCTGCATTAGCTTAAGGTTTCCACTACCTCTTTTATACCTTTATGTCTGTCTCTCAGCTGGTTCATCCTCACAATCAGAATTATCAGGTGTATCCTGATAATTCTCATTTTCTTCTTCATCAACGAAATCAGCCACAATTCCCTCAACCCGAGCTTCTTCCTCACAGATATCCTGATCATCATCACTGCCTTCATTATTAACCTCACCATTATTATCATCTTCCTCCTCGGCAACATTACCATCACTATCAGCCGTCTTCTGAGCAACATTCTCATCACCATCATCCTTCTCCTGAGCAACATTCTCATCACCATCCGCATCTTCCTCTGTGACCTTCTCATCCTCCAGGTATATATCAATACCACGTACCCAAATAGCAGTCGAGCACATTCTCTCAAAATTACCAGACCCGTTACATAAGAGTTTCATATCACTCAAATCTTCAAACGGCAGTTTATAGTACACTCTCTTTCCATACAGATTCAACAAAGTCGATAAGGTTGTAAACAAAGCTTGAGCTTGAGTTTCTACAACAAGTGTCTCGCCTCCAACATAACATAGTACACCATTGTGTGTCTCAAACTTTCCACCGTAAACGCAATTGAAGTTTGTATCGTCTGCAAAACTGAAACATAAAAAGTTCATTAATATCAAAATTAAATCACACAGACATTCTGACAAACACTTGGTGGGCATATAATTTGTTTTCTAATTTTCACAAAACTGTGTGAAATCCACAGTCGATTGCAAGAGAGTAGGAGATTATTACCAACTATACAATCAATTAAACAGAAGAGAAGATAAATTTATTTACCTCATCTTTTCGTTAAATTTATTTTTCCTCATCTTTTCGAATCCACAGTCGATTGTTCTTCCCTAATTTGAGAAGAGGATACGACACAATGAAACAAAAAACTTAGCATAAAACGATGATGTTTTGGTCTAATAAGAAAACGAAAAAGATTATTAACAAACGACGTCGTTTTCTGCTACTCTTAATCGATTTCTTTTTTGCCAAAATGACCACGTTTAATGCTAATATTATTCTAATCATTTATTAATTACTGACTAGGCGTCTGACTCAGCAACCGTTAACGTCTGATTAATACTGTTAAAGTCAACGTATGTTCTAGCTATTTTATATCAGTTTATGTATGAATTCGCACAGGTATGCAGTTCATGTCCGGCCTGTAACAGTAGCAAATTGTTTATGTATGAATTGGCCGTTTCCCCAAGACAAAACCTAATAAGTTATAAATTATAAGGCTTTTATAAGGTTTTATAAACCAACTTATAAAAATTATTGTTAGTTATAAATGCGTTTACAAGGTTTTATAAACAAAGTTATAAAACTTATTGATAAGTTATTTGCATAATAAATTATAACGCTTTTATTAAATTTTATAAATTAACTTATAAAACCTTTTAAAACGTTTTAAGAAATAATAGGTTATAAATTATAAGGTTTTTATAAATTTTTATAAACTTTTGTAAGTTTTATAAGGTATTTAAAAGGTTTTATAAGGTATCAACTATTTAATACGAATACTATAAAATGATGACTTTCCTGATCCGAACTTATTAGTTGAGTCCAATCTCCGCTACACAACAAAAATAAGCAACTTTAAAAAAATTAAAACGACTTTATAGGGAAATTATAAGATAAAACCTAATAAGTTATAAATTAGAAAGTTTTTATAAGGTTTTATAAACAACATTTCTCAACTTTTTTCTCTCTCTCACTTTTGTGGTTGATTTATAGTTCGAGTTTGATAATGTTATTTTGTAATATGCTTTTCCCACATCATAACTTAATTTCTTTATAAACCAAAGTCAAGAATCACATCAAAGGAGATAAAACAATAAAACAAATATCGCAAAGAAGTGATCTCGCTCATCCAAACAGTTGAAGTGAAATAAAATGAAGAAATAAGATTCTGCCAACGTTATAGCAAAGCACATATTAACTTTGAATCCTAACATATGGTATTCATTTTAGTGAAAGATGTCAGATAATAAACAAAGTTTAGAATCAGGTTGCATATACAGTTTTATACATACAGACATAGAAACACACCATGTTCCTAACATGTGTAGCTTATGTAGATGAGAGATACTCAACATCAATACCTTTTTCCTTCAGTGCCATCACTTGATTTTTCTTTAGCAAAGAGAAAAAAAGAATGGTCTTTCAAAATTCATTGACAAAAAATCTTAAAGAGAAGAATACAAAGCTGAGAAGGTAAACACAAGAGCACAAGGGAAGAAACAGAGCATATAGTTAGAGACCAAAACCAAATCAAATCAAAACACAGATTTCTTCCAATCAAAGGAGAAACAACAAGCACGATTCCAGGCTTAGCTAATGCAAGTATCTGATAACAAATTGATTTTCCTCCTCCCATAGGCATTAAGCAAAAGAAATCCCTTCCTAATCTCATCAAAATTCTAAAAATCATTCCAGTTTTCGCATGAGTAAAGAGAAAACATGTAGCGCATGATATACATTTTACCAGATACAACATATTCAATGTCCTCTACTGCCGTAATTGGAGAAAGATTTGTAACGGTGATGATGATTACGACTGGTATCATTGTGAGCAGCAACAACGATGTTCTTCTGCCAGCTGATTTTTCTGGCGTTCTCCGTCGTTGTCTCTTCTACGGAGTCGGAAACTTCCATCATCGGAAAAACGATACAACAGTTTCCCTCTGAAGTTGATTCTTCATCGTTCTTGACCCAATACGGGTCGGATCTTCAACAAATCGGGTCATTAATCGGCTAAACAACATTTCTTCTTTCCAAATCCACCAGATCCAGTCTCAGATTCATGTTCTTCCTCAAACGCACCACTAGATCAACAACAACTCTTTCTCGAATCTTTTCAGCCCAAAGCCGTTACTCATGAAGCAAACCGTAGTCACCAGATCTTGTTTCGTGTACGGTTCCGGTGTACCTCAGAAGTCGACGAAGCTATACAGAGGTATGAGACAACGTCACTGGGGAAAATGGGTGGCTGAGATCCATTTGTTGAGGAGTTTGAGATTGTTTTGTCGCCGGTGATGCATAAGAAGAAACGTGCCTCGTCGACGGTGATGCAGATCCCTCGTTTGGCCCGGTGTCACTCTTTCCATCTCTTTTCCATTTTTCGACTTTCCTTTCCTTGCTCTCCACGTCTCCCCGTGGTCTCTTCTCTTCTTCTTCTTTTGGTCTTTTCTAACTTTAGCGTCAGAGAGCCGTCGGAAAACAACTCCCAATCTTCTTTTCCGAGGTCTTCACGTGTTTGTTGATTGCGCATGAACGGATCCCCCAGTGGTTGTTTAAGAGGATTAAAAATCTCTGAAATGGTATCTTATTATATAAAGGTTGATGCGTCTAACTTTGTAATTAACACGAGCGTGACACGTGTCAATCGGTCGATTAGATTTTGATACATGTTAAAAAAAATTCTAATCAGATTTGCCACATGTCAAACAAATCTTATTTTTAAAAATATTCTTATATATTTGTATTTATCAATTAGATTACACATTTATATACATATATATATATATATATAATGGACATTGCTCATAAATATTAAAAAATCAAAAATAATTAACATAAAATATAAGAATAAATTCATCAATATTTTGAAAAAGATAGATATATGAGTTACAAAATAGTTAAAAGTAAACTAATTCAAATAAGAATTAATAGAAAAAACTAATTATTTTAAAAATATGTGATGAAATTTAAATGAAAATCAAATAATAAAAGAATCAAATTACATAAACAATTGTTAAGTTTCACATCAGCGTTCTTAATTTTATTTTATTTACTTCACGGGTAATATGATTTTGTTTTTATTTTTACTTATTGATTTTTTTACTGATTATATAAAATATTAAATTATAAACCCGTATATATGCGGATCCTAAATCTAGTAGATTTATAAGTTTGTGGGTTCAACTAAAAAAAGTATACACTAGATATTAGCATAAATGCAAATGCAAATGCAAATGTAAACAAATAAGAGAATTTTTGAAAAATGCCACTTTTGAAATATCCCTTGTCAAAATTGCCTCATTTCTAAAATATTTTCAAAACTACTCCTAAAATGATATCATTTACCCAAAATACTTTTTTTACAAATTGACAAACTTTAGGGTTCATGTTTTAGGGTTTAGTAATTTTTTAGGACTGGTTTAGGGTTTATGGTTTAGTTTTGAAAGTTTTTTTAAAAACTAATTTAAATTTTTGGATTTGAGTTAACTATTGTAGGTTTAAGATTTAGGGTTTGGTTTTTAGAATTTAGGGTTTAAAATGTAGGGTTTGTTAGGGTGTCAAAATATTTTTTAGGATTTAAATTTTAGACCCCAAAACCTTAAATTTTAGACCCCAAAACCTTAAATTTTATAAAATCCTAGAAATCTGTCTCTCATCAAACAAAAGTAATTTAGTAAATTTATGAAAAGTTTTTGAAAATGGATAATTCACAAAGATATTTTTTAAAAAAACACACAAAAATGTACATTTTAGAATTTCTCCTAACCAATAATCGAAATCTAAACAAACTTGATTAATATATATATATATATATATATATATATATATATATATATATATATTTGATAAAACACAACAAGTGGCCAAAGTAATGTCAGGGATGATGGGTCTTAGGGTTTAATAGTGCGCAGCTGCCACTCCTTCCTTCGGAGATAGAAGCTCTTGTTTCTTCTTCCTCTCCCTCTCTTCGCACACAATTTTTGTTTCCGACAAATCACAAAACCCTGTCTTGTCTCACCTCCGATTGTTGATTCCTTTCGATTTTGTGAATGGAGGCTGTTACGAGCAGGATCCAAACGGATCAGGATCCGCATAACAACAACGGATCTTACACTGTTTCCGCTTCTGCCGTCCTTAGAAAGATCGAGTTTCATCCCGCAAGGAAGCCCTTTAACGGATTCTCCAATGGAGGTTCTGATTTCAAGATCGAGACTTTGAATCCTAGCTCCGGTAACAAGCGACCGTGCTCTTCACCGTCTGCTAAGAAGCCAGACGCCTCCGATTTGTTGGAACATGGGTTGGATCCAGAGCTTAGTTTTAGCATAACATTTCGCAAAATCGTGAGTTTCTCAGTTGTAATCGATTAACTGATTAGCGTAAAGATATTTCCTTTTGTTGATATGTGGATGGTTTTGGTGATTTTGCAGGGTGCGGGTTTGCAGAATCTCGGGAATACATGTTTTCTTAATTCGGTATTGCAGTGTTTGACATATACCGAGCCCTTTGCTGCTTATCTGCACAAAGCTGCACATCGGCAACGTTGTAAGTTGCTTTAGATGCTCGTTAATGCTACATTTCTTGCTGGTTTATTAATGGATGGGTGTGTTAGTGTTTATTGTTTAGTCTCTGAAACTTTTCATATCAAATTGTTTGTGTAGGTCATGTGGCTGGGTTTTGTGCTTTATGTGCGATGCAGAAACATGTCAGGACTGCCCGTCAAGCTACTGGCAGAATATTAGCACCGAAAGATTTGGTTTCAAACTTGCGATGTAACCGTCCCACGCCTTGTTTGCTTCCGCTGTTTCATGTCAGTTTTTTGGACTACTAACCAGATTAATGAGGATTCTCAAATTTGCTTTGATAGGCGTATCCCGAAACTTCAGAAATTGTCGGCAAGAGGATGCACATGAATACATGATCAATTTGCTTGAATGCATGCACAAGTGTTCTCTGCCTTCTGGTGTACCAAGTGAATCCTCTGATGCTTACAGGACCAGCTTGGTACACAAAATTTTTGGCGGTAGCCTCCGTAGTCAGGTAAACTTGCTTTGCTTTCAGGAAGTCGTACATCATTTGGAGCATTTATTTTACCTATTTGTGGAAGAGCTCTGTGGCCTCACCCTGCTCTAATATTTCTAATTCAGGTGAAATGCGAGCAATGTTCCCATTGTTCCAACAAGTTTGATCCATTTCTTGACCTAAGTCTAGACATTTCAAGGGCAGATTCATTGCAGAGAGCACTTTTACGTTTTACTGCTGTTGAGTTCTTAGACGACGGTGGAAAGGTTTACCAATGTGAAAGATGCAAGCAGAAAGTTAAGGCTAGAAAACAGCTAACTGTTTCTAAAGCACCTTATGTTCTAACTGTACATCTTAAGCGATTTGAAGCACATAGATCCGAAAAGATTGACCGGAAAGTCCAGTTTCCCTCTGCAATTGACATGAAACCTTTTGTCAGTGGACCCTATGTAAGTGGGTTTTCTTTTGTGCTCTATTTTTACCTGTTATTACAGTTGTTTAGATGATCTTTTTCTAATTTTTTTATCTTTTAGCTTCATAATTTCCTTTATAACAATAAGGTACTTGTGTGGTACAGGAAGGTAATTTGAAGTACACTCTGTATGGCGTATTAGTTCATTACGGTCGAAGCATACATTCTGGTCACTATGCCTGCTTTGTTCGCACTTCAAGTGGCATGTGGTATTCCCTTGATGACAATAGGGTAAGCAGCGGTGTTGTACATTCACTCGGTTGCAAAGTTTTGGTTTGATAGCTGTTAGTAGTTTATTTCTTTACCTAGCTCACTGTTGATGTGGTACGCTTTTAATTGCTAAATGATGCAGAAACAATTAAAAAGAAGAGGATCAAGTTTGGCTAGTAGTAAGCTCTTTACATTGTTGTTGTAGGTTTTCCAAGTTAGTGAGAGGACTGTGTTTGATCAGAAGGCGTATATGTTATTCTATGTTCGTGATAGACAAAATGCTGCCTTGAAGAATGCGGTTACCGTGGTTAAGAAAGAGGTTCCCAAAGAGAGCCTTGCCACAACCAGAGCTTCTTTGATCATACCTTCTAACATAAAAGAACAAGTGAATGGTTCAACAGTCCTCAAAGCATGTGGTTTAAATGCTCTTGTTGCCAATGGTTCAGCATCAGCACCTTTGAAATCATGTGATCTTGGCACCCCTGCTGTCTTAACTCAGGAAAATTTAAATGCCAAAGAGACTCAGAAAAATCCCCCAACCAGCGTGGAGGCAAATGAGATCCTTAAGGGGGATAATGGCTCAGCACCGTTGAACTCATGTGAGCTAGGTGCTCCTGCTGTCTTATCTCAGAATGATTTAAATACCAAAGAGAACCTTTCGAAAAAAGTGCCACTTCCACTGGCTATCGGGGAAGGATCTTTGGTAAAGGAGGAATCAAAGGCGGCATGCTCAATATTACCAGGGAAGGCGCTTCCTCTCCTGAATGGTAGCACAAACACTCAAACATTTGTGAACTTGCCTACTTCTGGACCTAAAGCTCAAATTAGTCTAGACGAGAAGAATTCTGCTAACAATTTCAATGAGCCTAACTCACTGAAGGTGAGTGTTAATTATACCATCAAGAGTCAACATCTTGTTTCGTATGGCCACATTTTTGTTAATGGAATTGACTCTTTCTAACTTGCATGTCACTATTGCTCTCCAGGTTAAAAGTGTATCCATTGGTAATTCATCTGTTGTTCAAACTTTGGGACACCACTCGAAAGAATCTGCCACTTCAACGGAGTCAATAAAGGTGACTTCTGATGAGGAGACTCTCACCACATCAAGAAAGATTCGCAAGCATAACACGAAAACCCTGCAGGTGGGATTAAAGTTTTTTAAGCTGACCCTGAGCTTACGCAAAAAAAAGAAACAGAAAAGGGGAATATCAAGTACTTTAGCTGTCAAGATTATCTCCGAGGAGCTCCTATCCAAGGAAAGAGCTACAGGTCAAGAGCATTCCACTTCACAGATAGCTAGTGAAGTTGCTTCTGGCTCTGCTTGCTTGCACGGAAAAGACAATAGTGCCAGTGTCCATAGTAAAAGGATAAGTAGTAGTAATGGGAATATGTTGCTTGGCTCTCCCTTGAGGAGTTCTGACTTGTTGGTAGCAAGCCAAAATGCCAAAAGAAAGAGGGAGTCCTCAAAAGAAGAACAAATCAGATTACAGAAAGAATCTGTGACCATTCTCACGCGGGGTTTGCCAGAGACACTAGGTAAGTTTTTCGTTTTCTTAAAACTTTTAGAAATTTTATCCCGTTAGGAGAGGATACTATCATTCTTTAACCCTGGTGATGATTGTTTGGCATCATTCGAGCCTACTTTTTACGGTAGATCTTACTCTATGTGATTGTGTTTGATGGGCTCTAATCTTATAACTATTATCAGTTGCCAAGTGGGATGAGGACGTATCAGCATCTGGGAAGATGGGATCAAAGAATGAAGGCAAGAGCATCGGTTATGTAGCAGATGAGTGGTAAGTGTTGGGGTTCTCTGCTATGGTTTTTGGTTTACATAATTGGGTATTTTAACTTGCACATAAATGTTATTGAATTGTGTGGCAGGGATGAGGAATATGACACAGGAAGAAAGAAGAAGATAAAGATGAAAGAGGAGAGCTATGGAGGGCCGAACCCGTTCCAGTTGTATGCATCGAAAAAAATAACAGAGACAAAGAAGAAATTGACACAACGCATGAATACTGCAAAGACAGCTTTTAGTATATGAATAAAGGAGCAAGCCGTAATCTATCAAATATGTAATCCACAATGTATTTTGGCCAAAAAGTAATGTTAACAACAGAGAAAGAGAGAGAGGCTATAGACATTAGAGATTGTTTGTGATCTCTTTTCCTCAGTTTTGTTCCGTTTGTGGTAAACAAAGACGTATCTTCTTTTGTTTCTTGAGTAAGATTATCTATTCGATTTTGATCGGTCAAGCGCGCGGTATTAGAATATTTAAAAAGAAAAAGTCATCAATTTTTTCAAAATATATAAGAAATTAGAAATAGCAACTAGCAGATTATGTAGGCCTAAGATTATGTGATACATGTTTCATATATTATAAGTATTTTTGGTGTAAATCGAATATATTTGATATTATGTGTTATCTCAAATTTATTTGAGTTCACTAAAACAAAAAAATAACGCGTTAGCATGTACAAAACTTTTAAAATAAAAAAATCAAAGAAATAATAAAAATGCAAAAACTGATGATTTTTTCGAAATTCAAACATTTTTTTTTGTTTTCAATTTATTTTATATGAACTGTTTGGCATCCGTCGATATTGACAATTTGTAAATATGGTTATAGTTTTATAAGTTCTAACAGTTTGATTGATAACAAACATAACAATAATTCTTGTATCTTTTTATAATAGAAATTATCAAAACCTTTATATTTATATCGATAAACATATCGTGTTTTCTGTAAAAATTGTAAAAATATCATATTTGTAAAGTTGTACGTTTATAACAAAATCTCAATTTTAATTAAGCGATATTAAAAAAAAAAAATTATGATCAATCATATTTCAAATATAGTATCCAAATGGACATTAATACAATTTTTATAAAGTAAATTTCAACTGACATCAGTGAATGATTCATCGTTAAAGTATTATGTTATATAACATTTTAACGTTTTAATTGGATTTAAATTTGTAACACATGTATTTGTGGACTTATGTTAAAAAATGAATGAGAATATGTAGAGATTTCCACAATGACATATAAAATTAATTGAAATATTTTGATTGATTAATTTAATTGATGTGTCTCTTAAATTCTTCTTTGATTGACATACATAATTTTTTGCACTTACGTCTTCTCGATTAATATATAGAGAATTTTTTTTTTCTTAGTCTCTTGTACTGATTTTTTTTTTTATTTCCATTTCAGGTTCATGAGATAATAATGCTTGAACATTTCAGGTTAAATATAGAAATCATGCTATAATACAAGAACTTATTGAGTAGTAAAATCCAATTGACAAGGCTTTTTGTTCATCTCTTTCTTTCTCGCCGGCAAAAGAAAGCAAAAAGCCAAGACTTTGAAGGAGAGTGGATGAAGAAGTCCAATTGACAAGGCTTTTCAAGATGCGTCGCACGGTGTTGCAGATGCTAAGGGATCGAGGCTACAATATGTTCAAAAGTTTTGTTCCGTTTGTGGTAAAACCGTAAAAGTATATATAAAAAAGTATACAATGCCTCTTGCCAGATACTATGGACTCAAGCAGTGGTCGAGCCAACAATTATTTTCACCGGGATCACAATATTATATTCAATTTCTTAAAATATATATATTTAATAATATATTGTACAAGTCATTGTAGTTATTAGTTTTATTAATTTATTAACTATATTCGTTTCATTTTACATAAAACAAGTATTAAAAGTTTAAAATCATTAAAAAACATTAATGGATACAGACAATAATTAATAATTAACGTAATTAAAAAAAAACCGATTTATGTGAAAATAATGAAAGAAACAAAAACTAAAATAATGAATAGTTAAAACATGTGGGATTAAAAACACGTGAAAATGTAAGAAAATAATCATAGATCAAAGAATCCAAATTTTGGTTGATGGGGTCGAAAATAGAAATTTTTAACCATTTTATATGATAGATTATATGTCAATTCTCAAAAATACTATATTTTAAAGTTTTGTTTCATTAGTTTTTCAAAAATACCACTAAAAATTTTAGTTTTCCAAAAATACTACAAAACTAAAACTAAATTTCTAACCTTCAAATTCAGATTTAATTATAAGAGTAATATTATAGTTTTTATACAAATTCAGATTTAATTAATTAGTAAAGTCTTTTCTAAAAATACCCCTCAATTAATATACAGATTTGAATGGAATAAACGGATGGACCTCGAAGTTCCTCTCTTGGGGGGGGGGGGGGGCAAAGAAATTCTTATAAAGTCGGTGGCAGTAGCACTCCCGACATATACTACCCAAGTCTATAACTACTAAATTAACCAGTGCAGTAACACAATTCTGGTGGAGTTCCAATGAGGGACAAAGAGTAATGCATTGGCTATCTTAGAAAAAATTATGTCGCGGTAAACAAGATGGTGATCTCGGATTTCGAACAATTGAAGCTTTATATACGACACTCTTAGCAAAACAGTCATGGCGACTACTGGACACCCGGAGTCACTTTTTGCAAAAGTTTTTAAAAGACGCTATTACCGGACCTCTAATCCAATGAATTCAGGTAAATCATACTCACCATTCTTTGGCTGGCAAAGTATTATCTCGGCTCGATCCTTGGTTAGAAAAGGGCTTATGAAAAGAGTTGGATTAGGAACCTCCATTTCTGTATGGAATGATCCTTGAATTCCGGCTCAACACCCCGAGGTCAACCACTTGTAAAACAATAAATTATTACCCGTATTTCAAGGTCAACCATTTGGTGGATCCCCAGACACGGACTTGGAATATGGCACTGCACATTCCCAAAGATGTGAAAATTATTCGTAGTATCCCGGTGGGGACATCTTTAAACCCGAAACTATAGGTTGGCATTATACGAAATTCGTAAAATACACAGTCAAATCGGGATATCAAATTGAGCAAGATAGTATGTTTGCAGACCAGAATATAACTTTTGGCCCAACTGTCCGACCTTTGCAAGCGCAGTCATGGAAAATTCAATACTCACCTAAGATAAGGCACTTATATGGTAAGTAATTACGGATGTCTACCAATCGGAATAAACCTCAAGAATAGGGGAATACGGTGTGATACACAATGTGCACGATGTGGAATGGAGGAAACGATAAATCAGACCCTATTTGAATGCCCTCTAACTTTTCAAAATTAGGCTTTGTCGACAATTCCTACATCTCCGAGGGTCTTTCCGGTCGCCTCAGTTTTTACTAACATGGATTATTTATTTTGGCGGATGCCGCTGGGAAATCAAGATCAAAGCTTTCTTTGGATTATATGGTATATTTGGAAAGTACGAAATGATAAGGTTTTTCGAGGAGTAGACGTAGACCCCAATCTTCGATACGTAATGCAAAAGCGGAGTTTTTTGGTATGGGAGACAGCCCATTCCGAGGAGGTGATCTCGTCACCGCATGATAATGGACAAATACCGGGGACCCGTATACGCATGGTTGAAGTGTTAGACGAATGGCTTATGAAAAGATTTGGATACATATTCAGGCATAGGTTGGTACTCTTTTCAGGACGAAGGTGCAGAGGTCATGATGGGAGCTCGGAATCTGAGAATGAGTCAGTCCCCTCTACTTTCGAAGCTTGAAACAATAATTTGGGCAATGCTCTGCTTGATTTACCAACAAAAGATGGAGGTAGCCTTCGCAACATACTGTTCTGATTTGGTGAAGATGGTGTCTACACCGATGGAGTGGTCGTCGTTTGAAATCCACCACGAATTCTTAAAGTTAAAGGAGAAGCTCTCTTTTTTTTCTCTATCGCTCATCCCGCACACCTTAAATTCTAAGGCCGACAGGTTTGCGAATTGTGCACGCGTAGTTAATTATGAAGTTTCCTTTGTAAACTCGTCACCACCGGATTGGGTTACTGATCTGGGGTAAGTAAGTTTATTAAGCTGTTGTGGGAGTCGGAATCAACACAATTAGATTTGTCAGAGGTTTGTTAAGAGGGATGAAATTTCTGCGTATGAACCACAAAAGCGAAGATCCAAAGATGGTTTTTATTTAGCTGTTTCGAAAAACTTTTCGTACAAGTGTTCGTAAAGCAAAAAGTCTAGGGGTTTTTGCTAAGTAAATTTCGGATCCCTTTTTCAAGAGATGTACATAGATATATATACTAGCTTGAGTCGGCCATGCCAATCCTAAAGAGATAAGGAAAACTTCCTAATCCTTCGGGATTTCCATTTTAGTAAGTCGGCTTGACTTCATGGGCCTTTGTATCGTTGTAGGCCGAAGATGGGCTTGTTGTCTTCGTATAGAAATGACTTCGGCCGCGGCTTCGTATAGAAATAACTTCGGCCGCGTCGTTTTCTGACTTCGTATAGAATTGACTTCGGCCAGACAGCTCCGTATGGAAATGATTTCGGCCAGACAGCTTCGTATAGAATTGACTTTGGCCAGAAAGCTCCATATAGAAATGACTTCGGCCAGACTGTCCTCGTATAGAAATGACTTTGGCCAATATTGGATTCGGCCGTGATTTGTCTTCGGCCGAAGTGTAATCCTTGCCGAAGTGGACCCGTTGGCCAAAGTGGACTAGCTGGCCAAAGTGGATCGTTGACCGAAGTGGTCTTCGGCCGAAGTGGCCTTGTTGGCCGAAGTGGATCGTTGGCCGAAGTGGATCGTTGGCCGAAGCGGAGGCTTTGCTGAAGTGGAGCTGGAGCCGTGCCGAAGTCTCCTTGCCGATGTGGGCTCTCCGTGCCGAAGTCTCCTTGCCGATGTGGAGCTACCTTGGCCGAAGTGAAGTTTGGCCGAAGTGGAGCTTCCTTGGCCAAAGTGGCCTTGCCGAAGTCTCCCTTGCCAAAGTGGAGGCCTTGCCGAAGTGGAGGTTTTGCCGAACTGGAGCCATGCCGAAGCGAAGCCCATGCCGAAGTGGAGCTCCCTCTGTGCCGAAGTTGAGTGCCGAAGTGGAGCTCCTGGCCGAAGCGGGCTGTGCCGAAGTGGAGGTATTGGCCGAAGTCTCCTTACCGATGTGGAGGCTTGCCGAAGTGGAGGCTTGCCGAAGTGGAGGCTTGCCAAAGTGAAGCTGTACCGAAGCAAAGCCCATGCCGAAGTGGAGCTCCCTTCGTGCCGAAGTGGAGTGCCGAAGTGGAGCTCCTGGCCGAAGCGGGCTGTGCCGAAGTGGAGCTATTGGTCGAAGTCTCCTTGCCGATGTGGAGGCTTGCCGAAGTGGAGGCTTGCCGAAGTGAAGCTGTGCCAAAGCAAAGCCCATGCCGAAGTGGAGCTCCCTCCGTGCCGAAGTGGAGCTCCTGGCCGAAGCGGGTTGTGCCGAAGTTGGACAACTTACCAAAGTGGACCGTGCCAAAGTAGAGCTGTGCCGAAGTCTCCTCTTGCCGAAGTGGAGCTGTGCCGAAGTCTCCCTTGCCGAAGTGGAGGCTTTGCCGAAGCGGAGCTTCCTTGGCCGAAGTGAGCTCATATTGTGCCTAAGTGGATTCGTATAGAAATGACTTAGGCCACGATTTTGGCCTTGTCTGATTCTTCGTATTTCTATACTTAGCCATTTTTCCATTGATCACAGCTGAGTGGATTTTGACCCCAACAGTTAGCCCCCTAGCTCGGTAGTTTCAGTGATGATAGTGCCGAGGTAGTGGAAGTCTAAGCTGGGATCAATGTGACGTGTCAATTGGTACAAGCTGAGCCGATGTGACACCGAGTTCGTTGTTCTTGATATTCTGCCAGGTTCTCTGTCTTCAGACTGGCAATCTCACTTCTAGTAGAAATTTCTTTAAGCAACTGTGTTTTGGCACGGTTTCCAAGGCGTGATGATATCACCTTTTGCTTTAAGAGGCTATATATATCTCCACTTCTCCTTACTTCTTCTTCATTTCTTCATTTCTCAAAAATCTCAAGGTAATTCTCTTCCTCCCTTCTCTCTCCTTCGCTTGAAGAATTTTTTTTTTCGGTTGCTGTTTTTTTTTTTCTCTCTTCGTCGAACTGGTCTTGGGTTTGCCTAAGTGATTCTGTCCTTGGCCGAAGACTCCTTCTCTGCCGAAGTCGTTTCGCCGAAGTGGCCTTTGGCCGAAGCCCTTTTCTGCCGAAGTCTCCTTTGCCGAAGTGGAGCTTCTTCGCCGTAGCGCCGAAGTGGCCTCTCTCCTTTTGCCGAAGTGCCGAAGCGGTTTTTTTGTCCTTGGCCGAAATCTTCTCTCTACTTGCCGATGTGTTCTTTGACGAAGTGGAGCTAGGCCGAAGTCAACTACTTGCCGAAGTGGAGCCTGACCGACGCCTTTTTCTGCCGAAGTGGAGCTTGGCCGAAGCCCTTTTCCGCCGCCGAAGTCTCCTTTGCCTCCGCCAAAGTCTCCTTTGCCGAAGTGGCGAAGTGGGATCGTTGCCAAATTCCTTGCTTGCCGAAGTGATCTCCCCTTATTGCCGAGGTGATTTCCTTCGATGGACGAAATGGAAAATCCTTTCAACATAAAAACCGAAATGGAAAATTGGAGCTCCGACTGTGCTAGGATGAGGCAAGACGCGAGTCTCCGCGCGTGTTCTTCAAGGCGACGAGCTCCTAAGAGTGGATCCAAGCGTGAGGCACCCGATCCACCAGGATCTACTCTTTCCACTGCTGAATCTTTGGAGAGCCTTAGGCATCGGTTCAATATCTCTGAAGAGATTGAGCTTATTCTTCCGTTGCCATCGGATCGAGCCGATGAGCCTCCAAAAGGGTGTTTTACCTTGTACGAGAGCTGCTTTTACATGTGTTTTCTTTGGTTTCTGATACCAAAGGTCATCCTTGAGTATCTATGGAAGCATAGGTTGGCCTTGGCACAAATAGCTCCCCGGGGTATTCGGCACCTGGTTGGGATTGTGGTCCATAGCTTCGAGTGCAGTGAGGAGGTTACCATGGACCACTTGTTGAATTTGCTATCCTTTCGGACATTCCGTTCCAAGGACTCGCTTCTTTACTCTATCTCGAACAAGGTCCACCGCAAAATTATCGGAGGATTTCCGAGTAAAGACAGATACTGGGAGGATTATTTTTTCTTTGTGCCCATTTCCAAAGCTTCGGTTGGTGCCGATTGGGTTAAGAAAATTAGGACCACGTGGAGAGAAATCGGTAGCCGATCTGTAGCTTTACGAGTTTTCTCTGCTATGTTGAATATATCGTGATCCTCTGCTTTGTTTGTTGGTTTTGTAGTTCCTAACCCGCTCCCAACGTGTCCTCCAGACGTAGTTACACTCTACGAGATTTTAGCTTCCGGCGAGTGTGATTGGCAAAGAGACTTTACTTTTCAAAGGATAGAAAGAGCACGAGCTCAATACTTTGGCTATTATTCTCCAAGCTCCGCTTCTTCATCTTCTTCTAGCTGTACAAGGAAAGCCATGGGAAAACGATCATCGGTTCACGAAAGGATGGAAGCCGAAACCCGCGCCACGATGGAGCAAGCGGAGGTTGGCCGAACTGAGATTTTCGCTGAGCAGCTAAGTGTTGCTCTTGCTTTTCCCTCAGGTGACTCATCTGCAGGGCCGTCCATGTTGGCTCCGTCTGTCCCTAATGCGAGAGAGATCGTGATGGGTCTTAGGTGATTGGCTTTGCCTCCGGTCCACCGTAGAAACGGTAAGGCTGTTGCCACGAGTGAGGACGCCAATCAGGTGAAACCAGCCCGGAGGCGCGCCGCGACAAAGGCTGACAAAGGGAAGGATCTTTGTAAGGATGATGCTCCTAGACGAAAAAGGCGTAATGCTCCAGTCCGCGATGCCGCCGAGCACGAACTGCCTTTGGAGATCGTATCTCTCCCGTTTGCTTCTGAAATGGTTTGCGACGATGCGTCAGCATCGGCAACTCTTTTCTCCAAAATTCTTTCTAAGGAAGATTGTTTTCCTCCTCCCGATACTCTATCTCGGAGCAAACCGTATGCCGACATGTCTCGTCGTGGTACTAAGGTAATTTGCTTTACAATTTAATTAGATTTAGAGACAACCAATTTGATTTATCTAGTAGTTTATTATTTTTGTTTGAAACAAATATTCAATTCTTTGTAAATAATACTATTTGACTTGAAATGAAATTAGTTGTTTCTCTTATCTATACTTCATGAACATGAAGATATGAATTGATTTTCAACCACTTCGATTTTGATGATTACTATTTTAAAATAAACATTAGCTACATAAATTTGGCAATTGGATAAAGCATATTATCTAAATAACCGATTAAGATTTTTATAATCAAAATAGTCAATTATTTTCCAATCTCTTTATGTAGTATGATTGCTTGTCAATTTTTTTATCTTCGTCTTGTGTGTTTTTACATTTTTCAATTTTCAGAAATGATTTCTTTTATGATGTAAATTTCTTATACATTTTTTGTATTTTTGTATATATTTAATTTATTATTTTATTATATTTTAACAAAATATTTAGATAAAAAAATATTGATAATATGAATAAAAAAATACAAAAAAAATTCAAAAATATTGAAATAAAATCCGACTAATTCATTTATTTTTCTATTGTTAAATCGAGATGAATGATATGAAAAAATTCAAATATGGCCGAAATAAATAACAAATTTTGCGAAAAAGAATAGCAAATAAAAATTATAGCCGGAATAAGAAATTTCGAAAAATATTTGTCTTGGATGCCTAAACTCAAAAGAACAAAGTCGCTTTAATTTCCTTTTCTATTTTTTTCATATTATTAATATTCTTATCATATCAACCCCTTTCTTCCGTCACACTTACCTAACCAAATGGAAACCGAGCTTTCAATTCATTGGCTTCTTCATCTGCAACGCCATGCACCTTGGAAAACACGTAGATAGAGTTCGTCGCCCTCGCTCTGAAACCTCGATTCCTTTGTTGTCAACAAGCAGTTCGGGTGACGAAAAAGCTTGGATACTACATTGATTCTCCAAACGGTTTTCTTCTCTGTGGCCGCCATCCGAAAGCTTACTACTAGTATGATCCGAGTACACAGAAGTATCATCAGCTTCCACGCCCAAGAGTCCGTTTCGAAGAGCTTTGTATGTATTTGATCACTGAAGATTCTTCTGATAAAAGGTTTAGTTACAAGGTGATCCGTGCATAGTGTGTTTGCTTTTTAAATTAGAGTACAAAGGTGAAAATAAAGACTTCTTTCTCTAAAACCACCACATGGTGCTACTCTGAGCTGACTTGTCCTGAGCTTATATCTCTCAGTCCGTGGTCTCAAGGGAGAGTGATCCGTGGCATGCCCTCAGGTGGTAAAGTGGCTATGTATAACTCAAACAACGAGGAAAAATGGCTTGATGTGATAAAGCTCCAGAAAACATTCGAGTATGATGAAAAAGAGCATCTGGACGAATCCGCATATAGGTGTCTACACTATGGATGGAGCAATAAGTCGGTAATGGAAATACGAAAGCTTAAGAATGTAATAATCAATTTGTGTGATGGCCTCTAATATCATTTGGTTGTTATGTCCATTGAACTATGGTTTAGTTATTTAGGGGCTTGAGGTTTTTGGTTTGACCATTGATGAACCTCTCATGGCCATTGAACTACGGTTTAGCCATTAAAGATTGTGCCTACACACAAACTGTCGAGTCAAATGACTGTTGCGCTGAACATCAAACTTTCTACTATCGAAGTCAAACGATGAACCATAATTCATGTATAAGTCCTTCCCAATCAAACATTCAACGTGTAGGGTGACAACAATACAAAAATATTAAAATTTCAGTGTCATTTGATTGAGCATGTAGAGCCCATATTTTAAAAGAGGACGACACATTTTTTTCCAAATCTAAAATATTACAAGCCCATTTGGCTAAGCATGTAAAGCCCAAACTTTAAGTTTGCCTATTGCAAATATTCACGGTTCTAGTAACTAGTAATGAAATCAAATATTAATAGTTTCAATATATAATTTAGTCGTTGTCAATTATTTCAGCTAATTTATTTTCTTAACACATGTTTATTTCATTCATTTGATTTTCTTTTTTATTCTTCAATTCAGCCAATTTCTTCAAATTATCTTAAATGGTAACATACGATTTTTCACAACTTTTCAGCTAAATTTCTCAACGTTAAAGTTATTATTTATCCATAGATAGTATAATAAAAAGATTCCACGAAATGAATGAATAATAAAAAATTATGTGGACAATAATGTATAGGAACCGAAAAAACCGGATTGAAGAAAAGCGAATTAAGAAGAATATAAACGATATATATAAAACGATTTAAAAAGAACACAGAATCGAGATATGATCTCTCTCCTTAATTCATAAAATCTCCCGCAGTGTGGCGGATCTGTGAGATTCTGAATCCCAGGTTAAAACTGTGTTAGACTATAGTCGCGACACTCAACTATAGAATCTACGAACCAAGAAACTACGCTATACTCTCGAGACACTTACTGGAAAAAAGAGAGAGAGAGAGAGGAGAGAGAGAGAGAGAGAGAGAGAGAGAGAGAGAGAGAGAGAGAGAGAGAGAAGAGAGAGAGAGAGAGAGAGAGAGAGAGAGAGAGAGAGAGAGAGAGAGAGAGAGAGAGAGAGAGAGGAGAGAGAGAGAGAGAGAGAGAGAGAGAGAGAGAGAGAGAGAGAGAGAGAGAGAGAGAGAGGAGAGAGAGAGAGAGAGAGAGAGAGAGAGAGAGAGAGAGAGAGAGAGAGAGAGAGAGAGAGAGAGAGAGAGAGAGAGAGAGAGAGAGAGAGAGAGAGAGAGAGATTGCTAGATTTTTTTTTTCTGATGTATCAGAGATGAGTGAGTGAAGAATGAGAAGAGATGAGACTTGTATATATAGCCAAGAGAGAGAGGTGATCAGCTCCTCTATCATAAAGATAGGGCGCCGATCGTGGGCATTAATCACAAGGCGTGATGTTAGGGCGTGGAGCGCAAGACACAGAGCCATTATCATTCTGCAATAAAGGAGAAATGTTTTGATTTCGTTTTTGATTTCAAAACATGTTGACTTTCGTGTTGACATTGACCAAAAAGAATCTAATCATCTTAGAGCCTAAGTGCCTAAGTGCACTCGAGCCACGTGCCGAGCGAGCGGCGGCGGCGCGCGCGTGTGGCTTAGCCATCTCTCTTTCTAGGTGCACACTTTTGAACATAGAAGTGTGTGTCCTCTTTTATATATCACTTGATTTTTTATAATCTAAGCAATGTGGGACAAATGATAAGATACAGTTAAACTCTTAGGCCCAAGTGGTTTAGCATTTGTCCATTTCTCTTCACATTTTACCAATTAATTTTTTAATTAATTTGGCCCATAAAACTTTAATTAAATTTGATTTTAATTGGTCCAACAACATAATGATTGCCGAAGAACATTACACGATCATCAACTCAGGTATCCATGTTGAAAATTTGTAGTCGATAAACATGAAAAAGACCAAGATTAATAATAACACTCGTAAACACGTTGCAAATTATAATAGTAAACCTGCAATAGCTAAAAAACCTCTGGTTTTATTAATGAGATTCAAACGAAGTTAATGTCAACTCAAGCAAGTATTTAAAAGCAAGCAAGAATCCCAACTTTTGAGAAATTTTTTTTTTTTTATCGATAAAGATAGGCTCCTCTGTTTTTTTCTTTTCTTGAGGCATTTTGGTTTGTCAAACTAATAAGTAGTATTAATTCTTGTTTCTTATCGGTTTACACAATACCTTCTTGGAAGCTTCTTCCTATGTCCTAAATCTTGTTACTAGAAATAAATATATTAGGAAAAAGCATATTCCAACCATTATGTATCACATTGTTAAAACATAATTTAAACAAATTTTACATAATTCTCGATCGGTAATTGATTGTTAAAAAGCGATTCAGTTACCAATGAGATTCTTTTAATCGGCGAGAGAATAAATTAGGAGAGTTAGGCAAAAATGGTCGTAGAGAAAATGGTGAGTCAAGCTAAATGACTACACAAAAATTCAACAAGAAAATAATTTAAACAACTGTTATTGTATGAAAAACTCAGTATGCGATGCCAACAAAAAAAAAAAAGATATTACATGGATATTTTATAGTACATGATAAAGTCTCCCCTTAAAAAAAAAAAAAACAATCGATCTCTTTAAAATATTAAGGCATGCTTTGAAATTTGAATTCAAGTTGTTGTGCTGCAATAAATATTCCTCACATGCAGAGGCCTCTTTGATAAATACCTGTACAAAAAGTAGTTTTAAGTCATTGTAAATATTAATTGAAGTGAATTGGTAAATGTCCGTCTCCTTGTCTTTATGAACAATGTAGGCGTGAAAACGTATTTTCGTGTATTGCATAAAATGTTAATTTCAGTTTCATTTTATATAGATTGTTTTTTTGGTCAATAAACGAAATTGTTCTGAGTATTTAATATTTTAACTTAGCTATTTTATATATATATATATATATTAGTATAAATTAGCACACATGGATAAAATGAATATTAATATTTCATACAAGCTCCAAATAGACATAAATATTTATGTTAAATTGTTTCATTTAAAAAAAAAAAAAAAGTAAATCGATAAAGGTGATGTAAACTAGAAATGAACAAGAAAATAGGGTGGAGAGAACAATGAGTGCTATGGCCACTAGTGCTTATTTGCGTATATAGGGAGTAATTGCTGCGGAGCTAGGACGTGCTTTGACGAGGGACGAGAAGGTAACTTTCTGGACAATCGAATGCTGCTACTGGGGTGATGAGTCCGAAATGTGGAAGAGTTATGTTCAAAATATGCATCGGTACCGTCATGCTGATGAAGTTCCTGGTCGTTTTAACATTCGTGATGTGCGTAGACGTGACGACTTTAAACTTCATCTAGACCGTCGTGACGGTGGTCACAGTTAATCAGATTACGGTATTGTTTAATCGAGTCTCGTAGCTTGCTCTTCCTACTGAGTATGTTTATGTTATTTCAGAATATGTTTATGTTATTTTTAGAGTTTGTTTAGTGTTTTTTTTTTTAAGAGTCTGTTTAGTGTCTTTTTTTCTTTTCTTTTTAAAAGTCTGTTTAATGTCCAATTAATGGTTTTATAATGGAAATCGCATTGCTTAACTAAAACTAAGCATCCTTCTCGAGTTTATAATTTGAACATATAAAAAATGAAAATAAAATCTGAAACAAGAAAGTAAAAAAAAAGAGAGTTTATTATATGATTAATTAACCAAAGAGAGAACATTTTTAACGGTTTAACTAGGAAAACGTAAACGTAAGACATGTTTACAATTTTAAATGTATAACATTTCAATTTGTCCGTAAAACATATTTAACGGTTTGACCAAAACAAGTTTAGGAAAAACATTTCATTATGCGTACATGTTAGATATCCACCATATTCAATTTTTTTTCAATTTCCTAAAAATAACAAATGGTCGACCAGCAATATATATTGATATATAAAGAATATATATATATATATATTATATATAATGGTTGACAGCCTTTTGGCAAAATTAGACATGCTTACGCATGGTGGCATGATGTATACATATATACAATACTATATATAGGTGTATGTTAAGATTTTGGTAATCACCAGTGACACATCACAAATTCACAATGGTGAAAATATGGATAATTTAGTCACCTTAACTATTGATGATAGTTTTGAGTACTTTTTAATGTGTATATTAATTCATGTATACACTTTGCCTTTTAAATATATATATATATATATATATTTTATCTTTCAAGATCAACATTTTCCGATGATTAACTTTACGAACGAAAGTTACATATCGATGTATGGTACATAAGTGGAATTGCACTTTGTCCAAAAATCTTATCCCATTTCTGGATCTCTTTTAGATCTTATCTTTCTCCTACGTTTAATCCAAAACCATGGGACCCTCTATTTTCACAACTTCAAAATAAATGATTTCTCTTATATATTTATATATTTAGTTCTTCGTTCACGTTTTTTATAAAGGTTTTCTACTTTGTGAGGGATTAGACTTGTTAGATCCAATTAAACTAAACAAAATAGTAAGAACGCAACAGGTTTGTTCACCCAGTTCTCTTTCGGTACGTCTGGGAAGGGAATCTCTTGTCCCTCAACTTCCACTATGAATCTGAGAATATAAGTTCTTTGTTTTCAGATTACAAGAAGAAGCCCTAGAGAGATGACGGAAAACTTTACGGCACAAGGTAAAGGAAAAAGATATATATATGCATCTATGTATCTAACCCTAAACCTTTCAATGTTTTCTTCTTATGGGCTTTAATGTTGTTGTAACCCAAAGTCATCTTCTCTTTATTCTTCATGTAATCAGGCCCATTGATTTGGCCCAGGAGAAATATGTTTGGGCTTGGGCAACCCTTACATTCTCCACCTTTGACCATCCGAACCTTGTTTCCTCCGTCAAAGCTTTGCTTGTCTCTCTCTCTCAGATTCATGAAGCTTTTTCTCCGGCGTTCTTCTCCGGCACGATTCCAGCCACCATCGTGACCCTCCTCCGGCGATTTCTTTCGCGACTAGAAACCCACCAAGACCTTCACCGTTAGATCTCAACGCCGTAAGATCTATGTGACCGTTTTCTCCCTTTGCTTCGTTCTGATAATCACCCACGGCTGATGCAATTCCGGCCAGTCTTATACCCTCCGGCGATTCCTCTATCGCCTTCGCCGTCTGAAGCAAATGCCCATAAGCCCTCGACTCGCGATGCCCGACAAACCCAACATCGGCATCGTCAACGAAGCGTCTTCCTTAGATACGATTTTCCGGTGACTTCTCTACTTCTTCCGGCGAGTGTTCTGTCACCGTCGATCTTTTTTTTTCATGGCTCGTAATCCTAATAACTAGAGCATCTCTTCATAGTGTAAAACCAAATGCAATATCTCGATCCAAATTTGAATCTCTAGCGAATCCTCTGCCGCTGATTTCTTCTCCGGTACCAAACTCTCCATGGTACCATCAGAACTCAAAGGTACGATTCCCAGCTCAAGAACATCTCTTTATCGTGACGTCCTAGCTTAATCTCTCTTCCTTTATGTTCTTAACCTTCTGCAATACCTTAACATCTCAAGCTCCTTTTGTTTCAGCTTTTCCAGATGAAATTAAGGCTTCCCATCGCAGAACCCAGAAGCAAGGTAACCATTCTTCACATCTCCTTGCTTTTCCCTTTGTCGATTTTTTTTTTCGTGTGCAGAACATTAACTTCTGCAACTCCTTTCCCTGTGAGATTTCCAATCAACCCGGGTCTCAATAGGTTTTTCGCAGGACTCTTTCAGGCGATAACCTTCAGGAATTCAAGCCCTTTCTCCAGCTTGTTTCCAGGTATCACCTTAGTTAGTAAATCTGCAGGATTGACTGATGTATGAATCTTATGCACTGTAACATCACCAGCCTCAATAACGTCTCCGATAAAGTGTAGTTTAGTGTCTATGTGCTTAGTCCTTTCATGGAATCCACCATTTTTAGCTAAGTGTATAGCACTCTGTGAATCTGAAAACACTTTAACATCATCCTGCTCAAAACCCAATTCACTGACAAAACCCTTTAACCACAACGCTTCTTTGAAAGCTTCACTTAGCGCCATATATTCAGACTCGGTAGTAGATAAAGCTACTATGTGTTGAAGCCCTGACCTCCAACTGACTGTATTTCCACCAACTTGAAACACGTACCCTGTAACTGATCTTCTACGGTCCAAATCTGTAGCATAATCTGCATCTGAAAAACCCACAACTTTGAAATCTGAATTCTTTGTGAAAGTTAAACTGATGTCTAATGCTCCCTTAAGATATCTCAGTATCCATTTAACTGCTTCCTAGTGAGATCTTCCTGGATTACCCATATATCTGCTTACCATACCCACTGCAAATGCTAAATCTGGTCGAGAACCAACCATAGCATACATTAAACTCCCAACTGCACTAGCATAGGGAATTTCACTCATCAAACCAATTTTTGTTCTTGATTGTTCATGATTTAGAGCTTTAAGATTGAACTGAGAACCCAATGGCGTAGTAACAGGCTTTGAATCACTCATATTAAAGGTCCTGAGAACTTGTTCGAGATAATTCCCTTGTGACAGCTTTAGGGTCCCTTTCTCTCTATCCCTAATAATATCCATTCCCAAGATCCTATTAGCAGCACCTAGATCTTTCATCTCAAACTCCACAGTCAAACTTCGCTTCAACTTCTGAATTTCTACCATATCTTTGGATGCTACCAGCATATCGTCCACATACAACAACAAATATACCATATTCAGAATGTTATCTCCTTTGATATAAATGCACTGATCATATAAGCTTCTGCTAAATCCATTTCCCTTCATGAAACTATCAAACTGTTCCATTGTCTAGGCGCCTGCTTTAAGCCATACAAAGATTTCTGGAGAAGACATACCTTATCCTCTTTGCCTTTCTCTACAAAAATTTCTGGTTGTGACATGTAGATCTCTTCTTCTAATGATCCGTGTAAGAAGGCCGTTTTCACATCTAACTGTTCAAGCTCAAGATCATAATTTGCAACCATTGAAAGCATGATTCTGATCGAAATGTGTTTCACCACTGGTGCAAAAACTTCTGTGAAATCGACACCTTCTACCTGTAGAAAACCTTTGGCCACCAATCTGGCCTTGAATCTAGGTTTCTCAACACCCGGAATTCCTGGTTTTAGCTTGTAAATCTATTTACAGCCTATAACCTTCTTCTTTTCTGGCTTGTCTACCAACTCCCATGTTTTGTTCTTTTGAATAGAATCCATTTCCTCTGTCATTCCTGAGTTCCATTTCTTCCAGTCTCTACTTCTCTTTGCCTCTATGTATGACTTTGGCTCATCAATGTCAATCTCTTCTGCACAAGTTAGTGCATATGCTGCAACATCAAAGTCATCAAACTTGGAAGGAAATTTCTTCTCTCTACGTTCTCTATCCCTTGCTAGAACATAGTTGTCCAAGTTTCCATGATCTTCTTCATCACTGTGACTACCATCACTATCGGACTCCTCCTCAGAACCCGTATGTTGACTCTCTGAATCCTGTTCTGATTGAGTTGTCCCTGATAACTCCACCTTGAGCTGAATTCTCAATTGTTGCCGCTACGTTTGATGGTCCTTGAATCAGATCCTGACTGAAAGAAACTCTTTTACCTTTATTTTTCTTTTGTGTAACTTCTATTTTGCTTGAGCTATTTTCTGTTTCCTTTTTCAATGTATCCTTGTATAATTCTTCCTCATGAAAAATTACACTTCTGCTTATAGTACACTGACCTTCCTCTGGAATCCATACACGATATCCCTTAGTCCACTGTGGATATCCCAAGAAAACTTCCTTTATAGCTTTAGGATTGGTTTTTCCCTGTGACACATGAACATAAGCCGAGCACCCAAATCTCCTCAAATGGCTAATCACTGGTTTGGATCCAGACCAAATTTCTTCTGGTAACTTGAAATTAATAGATGAGTTTGGAGATCTATTAATCAAGTAAACAGCTGTGGAGGCAGCCTCTGCCCAGAATCTTTGTTCTAGTCCACTTTCAGCAAGCATGCACCTAACTTTGTCCATTATCGTCCTGTTCATGCGTTCTGAAACTCCATTATGCTGTGGAGTATAAGTACACGTCTTGTATCTTTTAATTCCAGATTCTCTGCAAAGCGTGTCAAACTGATTATTGCAGAATTCTAACCCGTTATCTGTCCTCAAGCACTTCACTTTTTTCCCTGTCTGATTTTCGACCATAGTCTTCCATTCCTTAAATTTCTGAGATGCTTCATCCTTAGATTTTAGAAAGTAGATCCAGAATTTCTTCGAAAAATCATCTCTGAAAGTGATGAAATATTGACATTGTGCCAAACTCTTAGTAACAGATGGGGCTCCCCATAAATCTGAATGAATGTATTCCAAAATCTTCTTTGAAGGGTGCTTAGACCTGGTGAAACTCAGCTTGTGTAATTTACCTAAAACACTACTTTCACAAAACTCCAAAGTCTTCACTTCCTTGTCTGTCAAATACCCATCTTTGACCAACACATTCATACATTTCAAACTCATATGACCTAGCCTGGAGTGCCATATGCTAGTCATGTCAACTTCTGGTCTGGCCACAGCAGCCTCTCCTTGTATTACCTTCCCTTATAGATAATACAAACCATCCTGATATTTACCAGATATGACCTTCTGCCCATTCTTGTAGAAGGTGACTACAAAATTTTCTCCTTCATATCTGCAACCACTCTTTTTTAATTGACCATAAGAAATCAGATTTTTTCCCATTGTAGGCATGTATCTAATATCTGTCAATTTGACCACAGAATTGTCTGGATTTAAGATCTTTATCTTACCAATCCCCTTCACTTCACTGTGAGTCATATTTCCCATCAGAACTTTACCACCATCAAATTCTCGTAGATCAAACAAAGACTCCTTATCTGGTGTTATGTGGAAGCTACAACCAGAATCCATAACCCATTCTCCATTAATATCTTGAGGACTTGCTGTGAGAATTAATGGTTCCTTCATTGTGATTGCAACATTTGCAGAATCATCTTGCTTTTTCTCAAACCTGTCTGGACATTCCCGTTTCCAGTGCCCATCTTTTCCACACGCAAAACACCCTTTGTTATTCTTGTTAAACTTGGATCTTGACATTGATCTGCCTCTTGACTTGGATCTGCCTTTCCATGGTTTGTTGTTTCCCTTGTCAAATCTTCTTTCAGGTCTACCTCTAGACTCAACATACAAACCTTCTGAGTTTCCTCTTGTTCTGTTTAGTAGTCCTTTCTCCTTTAGTTCAACTTCCTTTGCATATGATGCACTTGTTACATCACTTACAGTCAATGTGTCTTTCCCACTGTCGTATTTGAGTGTGTGAACAAGAGGTTCATACGATGGTGGTAGGCTAGACAAAATTTGTATAGCCTAATCTTCATCACTTATATTGATGTTCAAGCTTGCAAGATCATCAACCAAAATTGTCCAAGTTTTCTTCAATGCTCTTAGTTTCCTCCATTTTGAAACTAGCAAATCTCTGTTTCAAATAAATCCGGTTTGGCAAGGCTTTCATCTGATAATCCCTCTCAAGTGCCTTCCAAATGCCAAGAGCAGTGGTCTCTTTCATGATCTTTCTGAGAATCAGATCACTAAGACTCATGCTGATAAGATTCTTCACTCTCTTATCCTTCACTCTCTTACCAGATTCTGATGATGTTGTTGCATCCGCAGTTAGAACAGAATCTAAGCCTAGAATCTCCAACTGACATAGCATCTTGTGCTTCCAAAGACCAAAATCTCCCTTTCCATCAAATTTCACAACTTCGAATCTGCCTTGTGTCGGTTCCATACTTGTCTGATGTATTTGATCTTTTGATTTCAGGGACCAGATTCAAATACAACCAAGATCAACTAAACACACAACACCACAGAGAAATTTGCAAACACAGTTCAAGGTTACAACAACTAAGCCTAGTTGCTGTCAACAGATTGAATCACAACTACCAGAGGATTCAACTACTCCACCTTAAACAAGAAACGGTAAGGAACTCTTCTTACCTGCAAATCTCCTTCTTCTCCTTGCTGTAGTTAACCAGATCAGCCTTCACCTAGGCTCTGATACCACGTGTGAGGGATTAGACTTGTTAGATCCAATTAAACTAAGCAAAATAGTAAGAACGCAACAGGTTTGTTCGCCCAGTTCCCTTTCGGTACGTCTGGGGAGGGGATCTCTTGCCCCTCAACTTCCATTATGAATCTGAGAATATAAGCTCTTTGTTTTCAGATTACAAGAAGAAGCCCTAGAGAGATGACGGAAAACCTTACGGCACAAGGTAAAGGAGAAAGATATATATATGCATCTATGTATCTAACCCTAAATCTTCCAACGTTTTCTTCTTATGGGCTTTAATGTTGTTGTAACCCAAAGTCATCTTCTCTTTATTCTTCATGTAATCAGATCTATTGATTTGGCCCAAGAGAAATATGTTTGGGTTTGGTCAACCCTCACATACTTCATAACAAAATTGTATGAATTATTTGATATGTACATGAACTTTCAACTTAAAAAAATAAATGAAAATGATTAGAATTGTCTATATATCATTAATATATGTGCGTACATATAATAGTTTTACTTGATTTGGATCTATAACCTTATTGTTTTAATTTTAATCAAAGTGTTACCCAAATTATACATTGATAAACTATATTGGATTTGAAAACAATAGTGAAGGTAAAAAACGAACAATAACCTACAGTGACTCTACCACTTATAAGTGACCAATGTAAAGCATAAATGTGTATAAATAGAGATACGTGTACAGCATTTACGATGACTGTTACCTAGAAAATTATAATATTAGATTTTTGGCCCCCGAGCATACCAAATATTTTTTGCCCAACAATAGTTGATTTTTTTAAATAGTAAAAAAACACCACCTTAAGGAAATCGAACCCGTTACCTATTCCCTGATCAAACACCCCAATACCAATAGGGCTACTATCACTTCGGCTAATATTATTGATCTCTAAAATTAATAATCGTATGAGCAGCCCCAGGCACATTCTTCTCTATTCAAACACCCATTACCAATAGGATCCAGTGCTCAAATACCCTTTTTTCCAAGAAATAATCCCAAATACTCTCCTCCTAATAAATAATTTCTTTTTAATTTTACTTTAAATAAAAAAAGGTCAAATACGTTTGTACCCTTAATGAATCTTATTATTTACTAATCCAACATATATTTTCGGGTTCGGAATCCATCACCCACCCACCCAAAATATTTAGAGGCCCAAACATTAAAATTTTATTTCTAACCCATTATTTAGTTTAAAAAAAACGTCTTCGAGATTCGAACAAGGGTTCAACACCCTTCAAATATATTCTCAAACCAACAGAGCTACTGACATTTTAAAAAAAATAGTGAACTCTAAAATTGATAAACACTTTCCTGGTGTTGTTCCTTGGAAGTCTGGAGGAGGAATACTAGCTGCAAATAAGGACCATCCAAAGCCATCACATGCAAGGTTCTCAAGGGATGAGGGAGACACAATGCCCTTCGTAGATCACCCTCACGCCTAAATTGCATCCAAGTCAAGCTCGTGACTTAAAACAAGCGCTTGGTGGGAGGCAACCCACCGGTAAATCTGTAAATATGATTTTCAAAGTCTTATTTTCTTTTATTTTGGATTTTGGTGTTTTTTGTGTCATGTACAGAAAAATTCGGAAATTTGTTGTCCATGAGTCTCCGTGTCGACCAACACACTTGTGTGTATCGTTCGACACAGGTAGGATTCCTGTTGTTCAAGTCTGGGGGAGGTGGTTACTGACAAATCTTTTATTTTCTTAGAGTCAGTTTGTCGTTTTTATTGAGTCAAAATTTGTTGGAAACTATGATATTTCTTTTAGTTTGTTGTGTTAATTATTTCATCTAAGTGACCATTGTTGCAGAATCAGTTCCTATCCGACTAATGAAAAAAACCAAAGGCTGACCAGTTGACTTGAGACTCCCATATTTCCAATAGAAACCCACTAAAGCCTGAGCTAATTTATGATTGTTCCTTTTACCTCATCGATGTGATTGATGTTCATAGGGCTTGACTCCTCGTTCATACTTGACAATAAACAACCTGTGTAAAAATAAATAGTACTCATCTCCTTTGTTCTAAGTAATAAATATATAAAGATGCGATGATTTTCTTTTGAGTAAAAGGATAGGAAAATTTCCCATGACCCCATTATTTTACTTTGAAAGAGATGATCACACAAAAGTTAGAAGCGAGGTTAGGAAAATTTCCCGTGATGCCATTATTCGCCTACACCTTTGAATTATAAAAAAAAATGAAAAAAAAACAAAAAGTGAATGAGAAAATAATAAGTCTGGGGGAGAGAAAGAGTACCAAGTGTTGTATGATTGGTTTGTCATAATATTGTATGGGAATGAGTCTAGAAAGTTATTGGCATTGAAATCAGAGATGAGACCCAACGATGAAGGGCTTATGGACTATGTTGCAAAATTGTAGGTTGAATCGAGAAAGCTGCGAATGTCTACGGTGAAGTACATGGTGGTTAGATTTGGATTGGTTTTTGTTGCATGTGGATTACATGGTGATTGGTCAATGTGATGCTCTGAAAGAAGGTGAGTTTCCGTGTTTTAAACTTCTTCCTTTTACTCAGTTCTCTGTTTGCTTGAGGGCAAACAAAAGCTAAGTCTGGGGAAGTTGATATATCATGATTTTATGGGTTTTAAAGTCATGATATATGTATATAATCGAGTCTTTTATGTGTCTTTCGAGTCCTTTTCGAGTCTTTTACAGGTTTACACACAATTTGGGATCGTTTGGACATTATGGAGCAATTATGGAGCATTGTAGCTGAGAAGTCGAAGTTGGTGTTTTTCAAGTTCAACCGTGTCGACCAAAACAGCCATGTGTGTCGGTCGACACAGTCGAATTTTACAACTCCACGTGAAACCAATATTTTTGGAGATTTGCAACCTTGCCCTAAAGTTTCATGTATTTACAAAAGAAGCCCAAATCGTGTTTAAACTATATTTTAGGGTTTTTTAAGTTTCTTTGAAACAATCTTACACTTGGGACGGAGAAGAGAGAGTTTTTTTGTCTTTTGACGAAGAAATTAGAGATTTAGAGCTTGGGGCTGATCTGATACTTTGTTCTACTTTGAGAGAAGATTTCGACCCCCTGTTTCTATCTCTCTTTTCTGATTTCTATGATATCTATCTTATTCATGTATTTGATTTCAATTGATATGTGTAAGTAGATCACTTGTTAGGTTTAGGGATTCTCATTAGGGGTTTCATGGAATGATATATTGATTTATTGGTTAGGATTCAAATTCAGTAGTTCTTCACCTAGGTTGCACTTAAAGCTAGTTCTAGATTGATCACATAGAATATCGATCTTAGGATGTTAAATTGGCACGACAGTGTGATTTATAATCTGATTAAAACCTAGAGTGAGCAAATTAGATAATTGCAAAGAAATTTGGATTAGATAATTTGTGAACAAATCGAACCTGCGCTTAATGCTTGTTTAGAATTTAGGATTCGCAAAGAAATTTGGTTTCTTAAGTTTTAAACATAGTTAATTCTCGCAACGAAAGTTGGTTTATTTTACATTAGTGATTTGAGTTCTGGAATTTGTTCGTAATTCGATTTTAACCAATTAATTGATCTTCATTACTTGATTTTCTGAAAAATTCCCTGGACCTGACGCTTTTCCCATCTGATAAACAACCCATTTTAATTATTATTTGCATTGTTATTTAACTTATTTCATACTCGCTTAGCTGAATTCGAAACGAAAAAGTCTATCGTGAGGTTCTTGAGTCCTTGTGGATTCGACCCCTAAGTACTGCATTGATCTCTTAATTTGAGAGAGTAGCTCTAGGGATTTAATTTGAGCGATATCAAATTTTGGCGCCGTTGCCGGGGACTCTTTTGAGTTTCTGATAATTTAAGTGTAAAATCTAGACTAAGTTTTTATTTTAAGTTTTACTCACATCGTTCTATCTTTTTGTCTTGTGTTTCAGGTGTATGCCTAGTCGTGTTACCAGGAACAACAAGGATAATAAGCTTTTGTTTCTTCCGAATCAGGAGCTTGCGAGGTTAGAACGAATGAACAGAAAAGCAAAGAAGCCAGTGGAGATGGTTAATCATGTGATTTTACGCCAGGACGAAGCTGGTGTTCTCAGGGACCAAGAGGGTCATGTTTGCAATGAGCAAGGCCAGAGATTGGATGGAGATGGAAACCCCATCGTGCCAGTTGCTATTGAAAACACGCAGCTACATGCCCAAGTTAGGAGAGTAAGGACGCTTGGGGACTACAACAGACCTTATGAGTTTTATGCGAATAGGTCTGCGATTAGACTTCCTAGTTTTGATAGGAACGATTTTGAGTTGAAACCTTCCTACTACACGCTGGTTGGTCAGCATCCTTTCCATGGATTGGCTCATGAACATCCTATGGACCATATTGAGAGGTTCGAGGACTTGGTGACTAGCATGAAGCACAATGGAGTCAGTTATGACTATCTCTTTTGTAAGCTTTTCCCACACTCTCTTAGTGGTGAAGCAGCTTATTAGTTGAAGCAGTTACCAACGGGATCTCTCACCAATTGGGAAGATACCAAGAAGGCGTTTTTGCATAACTTCTATGATGATGCGAGATCAGAGGATTTAAGGAATAACATCTCTCAGTTCATGCAGAGACCGACTGAAGCATTCAAGGCTGCATGGAGATCTCGAACTTGAACTCATACATGGAGATCTCTGTGGACCCTTTACACCTCCTACAGTTGCGAGAAACAGGTATATATTCATGCTCATTGATGATCATTCTCGTTATATGTGGTCAATTCTTTTAAAAGAAAAAGGAGAAGCCTTTGATAAATTCAAGAATTTCAAGGCATTGGTTGAGCAAGAGACCGGAGCTGCTATCAAAACATTTAGAACAGACAGGGGCAGTGAGTTTATGTCACAAGAATTCCAATCTTTCTGCGAAATATCGGGGATAAAAGGACATTTAACGGCTCCCTATTCTCCTCAACAAAACAAAGTAGTTGAAAGGCGAAACAGAACTCTTTTGAAGATGACTAGGAGCACTCTGAAGCACATGAATATACCAAATTATTTATGGGAAGAAGCAGTGAGACATGCTACTTATCTCATCAACAGAGTTGCAACGAGGGTCTTGGTTTCACAAACCCCATACGAAGTCTTCAGAAACAAGAAATCTAATGTTGAGCATTTGCGTGTGTTTGGGTGTATTGGATATGCTAAAGGACAAATTTTGTACTCTCTTGATCTTCCCACCAAGCAATTTAAATTTTCAATAACCTCTTCTAAATTTTTTGTTTCCAATTAACTTTAGCCACATCTCAAAATAAATATTTCCATTTAAAAAAAATCTAATATCATTATATTTTGAAATCAGACTAAAAAATGTACATTGTATTGTGGTTTTTTTAAAGACTTACCACTACGTAGACATCCTAAATATTGTAAAATTGATGTATGAGAAGAAAATTATTTTGAAAGTTTCTCATGTTGTGAAAATTATAAAAAGTGAGAAACCAAGTGATGAAACACATATAATTCATTTTTCATTGGAAGAAAGATAATACTTGATTCATAAGTGAAAAAAAAAAATTAAAATATAATTAAAAAATGTGAGTAAGTCTAATTCAAATAAAAATACGTAAATCGATTTGTCAAGAGTTAAAAAAAAATATATGAATAGTTACATAATAAAAAGTAAACATAATTTAAATAGGAATAGAAAAAACTAATAATTTAGAAATATGTAAAAAACTTAATTGAAAATTCAGTTAATAAAAAAAAAATAGTAGAATCAAAATCAATAAATAATTTGTAGGCTTTTATGACCGGTTTCACATCGACGTTTTCAATATTATTTTATTCATTTTTACGGACGATGTGATTTTGTTTTCCATTTTTGTGCGATTTATAAAATATTAAACGAGTTAAAAAAAGATATATGAATAGTTACATAATAAAAAGTAAACATAATTTAAATAGGAATAGTAAAAACTAATAATTTAGAAATATGTAAAAAACTTAATTGAAAATTCAGTTAATAAAAAAAAAATAGTAGAATCAAAATCAATAAATAATTTGTAGGCTTTTATGAGCGGTTTCACATCGACGTTTTCAATCTTATTTTATTCATTTTTACGGACGATGTGATTTTGTTTTCCATTTTTGTGCGATTTATAAAATATTAAACGAGTCAAAATAATTCAACTAAAACATGAGAATAAATTCATCAAGTTTTAAAAAATGGATTAAAAATTAATATTAATTCAAATAGAATAGGAATACTAAGAATTTGAAAATATGTAATAAAATTTAATTGAAAATCAAATAATAAAATAATCAAAGTAAATAAATAAATGTTAGGCTTCTGAATTAGTGGTTTTGCATCAACGTTCTCAATTTTATTTTATTTATTTTTACGGGTGATTTAATTTTTATTTCTACTTTTAATTGATTAACATTTTTTACAGTTTATAAAATATTAGATTACAAACCCGCATATATGCGGATCCTTTATCTAATTACTAATAATGTTGAAACCACAAATAGATAAACTTAATAGTTTTTTCATTTTTTTATTTTTTAAATTTTTAATTTTTTTTTTAATTATTTGAGTCTAAATTAAATTATTAGAGTCACTATATAAAATTTTACTTTTACAAGTTTTAAAGTTAAAAACTGATATTTTGTATTTTGTTTTTATTAATGAATATTCTCATTTTGTATATATATTTTTAAACTCTATATTTTTTGTAAAGCAAAATAAATTGGGGTATAAAACCGCACGTTTAAAATAGTTGAGGTTGATAACGATCATTTTTTAATTTTTTTTAGTCCACGCAATCAGCGAGTTTGTCAACGTGTCGTCCAACTCAGCAAACCGTTAACGTTGACTAACGGTGTTCAGGTCAATTTAGATTTTGGCACAACGAATGTTAGATCTGATATGAAATTTGAATTATTTTTAAGTTTGTGTTGAAATAAATTACATGTAAAAGTTCATGTACGACGAAAAAAGTTAGGGTTGAAATTGGCCGTTATGTTGACTGGACAATAGTTGTTTCTTGTGAGCGATTTAACGTTATCCACAACAAAGTGCCGAAGAAGGAAGCGGGCTTAAGGTGTCATGGCGATGCTCTTTGTACCTCCTTCTCCTTCACAATGTAGAATCTTCTCTCCTTCTTTACTCAACCAAGTCGCCGGCGAAATTTCATCACCGCGTCTCTCCTTGAAGTTGAAACCCTCCGGCGCCGAAAACTGGGTTTCCCGTTTCCGGTCGAAGTCTCTCAGTTTGGTCTTCTCCGGAGCTCTCGCTCTTGGTTTATCACTATCAAGTACGTTTTTGTTGTTGTTCATATGATCGTTCCCACCAAGATCATTGCTTTTGATTCATCCGTCGTTTATATTTAGGATATAGAAGCATTTTACAATAACAGAGTGTCGATCGATTATACAATCGTAAAGTTTGAAACTTGTTTGCATATCAATCGCAAGCTTCTGATTGTAATCAATTTCTGATTCTTTGGGCACATCAAGTCAAGATTTTGAATTTTATGATGCCACTGTATTACGACCTAATAATCTCTCGAGTTATGAACAATGCACAAGAAACTTTTTCCAATCGTCAGTAAATCTGAATCTCTTTGCAGGCGTGGGACTTGCTGAGGCAAAAGTCGGGGTTAACAAACCAGAATTGCTTCCTGAAGAGTTCACTTCTGTCATAGATGTTGCTGGTTTCCTTTCTAATGGCCAGGTTATGCTTCTATCAGCTTCCATTTTTCGGGATTTGATACAGAATCACATAAATAGTTTTTGCAGTTTTCTTGCTTATATCATTTCGATTTGTTGCCTTGTGTGCTGTAGATTTCTGATCTGCCATTAGTTTTCTTAATGCTGTTTGCTCTTTGAGAATTGTACAGGAGCAAAGGATTGCTAAAGAAATAGCTTATCTTGAGAAGGACACATGATTTAAGTTGAGAGTCTTGGCTCAAAACTATTCTGTTACACCCGGTATGATATATGCCTTGAAAGCAGCATACTTCATCTCCATACATAGGTTTACTTGATGACATTTTCTCTGTGCTTGAAACAGGACTGGCAATCAAAGATTTCTGGCAGGTGGATGATAGCACGATTGTGTTTGTCGCTGACCCGACTTTTGGTAACATCCCAATTCTCATTGCTGATTTCTTCAAGTATCCAATGGGAAACTGAAGGTAAACGACCACTGTTTCTTCCTTTTCCCAATTCTTGTCTGAACCCAATAACCAGCTTTCTCAGCAACAACGGAAGCAACGGAGTTGATATCTATTCCGACATGGTTATCGTTAATGTCTCCAAAACGTTCGTCCTTGAAAACGTCGAATTCGACAGCAAAGATGTGGTGTTTGGGATGTTGGATAAAGCTTCAAAGGCTTGTAGCCCAAGACATCCATCAACAAGACGGTTATGGATACGATAGGCGAAAAGGAAAATATCCATTGTCCTTAGAAAAGGAAATTAGTAGTTTTCCATTGTCTAATAGGAATAGCAAAGTTGTGTTATGGATATAAATACCTTGATTGAGTTGTGATCAAAGAAAAGAAGAAAAGTGTTTAGTTTTGAGCTATTTTCTAAACATCTATTAAGAGAGTTATTCTTAATAAAGAGCAGAAGGTTTTTCTTAAGAGTCTTTACGTACTAAGTCTATGAACGTACATACTGAGTCTATGAACGTACGTACTTAGTCCATGAACGTACGTAAGTAGTTCATGAACGTAAGTCTGTTCTTAAATCACTTTATTTGGTATCAGAGCGTTTCAATCCTGAGACACGACGAAGATCAGATCATCGTCAAAGACAAGTTATGGGAGACGACGTCAAAGGTATTCCAACACGTCCGAAGGAACTAACTCCACCATCGATTCAATGTCCTATTCTAAACGCAACAAACTACACGGTATGGGCTATACGAATGAAAGTTTTGTTGAAGATATACAAAGTATGGGATACAATCGAAACCGGAATGGAGGATGCGGATAAAAACAATATCGCGATAGGATTATTGTTTCAAGCCATCCCGGAGGATCTTATTATGCAAGTCGGCGAACAAGAAACCTCAAAGGGAGTATAGGATGCGATCAAATCACGTCATCTTGGAGCAGATCGTGTCAAGGAGGCTAGATTACAAACTCTTATGTCTAAGTTTGAGAAAATCAAGATAAAGGATTCAGATTCAATTGATAGCTTTGCGGGAAAGTTATCGGAGATTGCTTCGAAATCTACCTCACTTGGACAAACAATCGAAGAGCCTAAACTTGTTAAAAAATTTCTTAATAGTTTGCCAAGGAGTAAGTTCATTCAAATCATAGCTTCACTTGAACAAGTCTTGGACTTGAATAGAACTAGCTTTGAAGATATTATTGGTAGATTAAAAGCTTATGAGGAGAGAATTCTTGATGAAGAGAATAGTGTTGAAACACAAGGAAAGTTGTTTTTCTCAAACACGGCTACACAAGAAAATCGTACGAACTACGACAACCCAAGAGGAAGAGGTCGTGGTCGTGGGAGAGGATTTCGAGGAAGAGGCCGTGGAAGATTCAACTCACAAGACCGAAACAAAGAGAAGAAAGAAAGATCAGATGTTGTTTGTTTTAGGTGTGACAAAACAGGGCACTTTGCTTCGGTTTGTCCCGAGAGAAGGCAAAAGCTTCAAGAGTTAAATCAAGCTGAAACAGAGGAAGCAGATGTTGCTCTATACATGCATGAGACCGTGTTCCTTAACGAAGAAAATCTAATGCCTAAAAGGTATGAAACAGAGAGAAGAGAAGAAGGAATTTGGTACTTAGACAATGGCGCAAGCAATTATATGACCGGCGTAAGGTCATTCTTTTCAGAGTTGAATGAAAAGATAAAAGGAAAGGTGAAGTTTGGTGATGGATCTTGTGTCGATATCGGTGGGAAATGATCAATTCTCTTTGAAGGAAAAACAGGGGAGCAGAAGTTACTTACCGATATCTACTTCATACCCGACTTAAAAAGCAACATTCTTAGCTTGGGACAAGCTACCGAGTATGGGTGTGATGTTAGGATGAGAGATGATTATCTAAAATTACATGATCCTAGTGGAAGGCTTTTGGTAAAAGTAACTAGATCTCCTAATAGACTTTACAAGATCAATCTCAAAATCGGAAATCCAATTTGTTTACACTCAAGAATCGAAGAAGAGACATGGAGATGGCACGCGAGACTCAGTCATATTAGCTTCAAAACTATCAAGACTATGTCTACGAATGCAATGGTAAAAGGTTTACCAAAGATAAGTTGTGAAAAGGAGCTATGTGAGTCTTGTTTGATTGGGAAGCAAACTCGTCCATATGTAATCGGTAATGATGAAATCGATCACAATCCAAACAATGAAGCAGAACATGATGAGGAAGATGCAGCCGATATTGGACCAGAAGAGGAAGTAGAAGATCAACCTCACCCACGAAGGTCGGGTCGCCTCGTAAATCGTCCTCATCATCTTGAAGATTACGTTCTGTTGGCTGACATAGAATGTGAGATACTTCTTCTATCACTCAACAATGAACCGATCACCTTTCAAGAAGCAAAAGGCCTCATCGAATGGACGAATGCGTGTGTAGATGAGATCGACTCGATTAACAAGAACAAGACGTGGACATTAGTTGAGTTACCAATGGGAGCTAAAGTGATTGGTCTTAAGTGGATATTCAAGATTAAAAGGAATGCAGATGGCTCAATAAACAAGCACAAAGCTAGACTTGTAGCAAAAGGATATGTACAAGAATCTGGAATTGACTTTGATGAAGTTTTTGCGCCGGTAGCACGCATTAAAACAATTAGGCTACTCATTGCTTTAGCTGCTTCTCATGGATGGGAGATTCATCATCTTGATGTTAAAACCGCTTTCTTACATGGAGAGCTAAATGAAGAGGTATATGTGTCTCAACCCGAAGGATTTGAAAAGAAGGGAGAAGAGCATAAGGTTTTCAAACTCTCAAAAGCTTTATATGGATTGAGACAAGCTCCACGAGCATGGAACACAAAGCTGGATCAGATTTTGAAAGGTATGAAGTTCAAAAAGTGTTCTAAAGAGAGCTCCGTATATCGAAAGGAAGAAGGAGGAAATCTTCTTGTAGTTGCCGTGTATGTGGATGATCTTTTCGTAACTGGAACCACGTGGAAGATCATCAAAGATTTCAAGGAAGGAATGTCATCAAAGTTCGAGATGTCTGATCTTGGAAAGCTCACATACTATCTTGGTATAGAAGTTAACCAAAGCAATGAAGGAATCGAGATCAAGCAAGAGGCTTATGCTCGTCGAATCTTAAAGGAGGCTGGCCTAGAAACGTGTAACCCTACTCACATTCCCATGGAGTTCGGTTTAAAGATATCAAAAGGTCAAGAAGGAGAAAGCGAGATAGATGCTACGATGTATCGAAGACAAATTGGTTGCTTAAGGTATCTCTTACACACAAGACCTGATCTTGCATTTTCAGTTGGTGTGCTAAGTAGGTATATGCAAGATCCAAGAGATTCACATGGTAACACCTTGAAGCAAGTCTTGAGATATCTACAAGGAACATTGACTCACGGCTTAATGTTCAAACAAGGAGGATCAAAGAAGTTTATTGGATATAGCGACAGTAGTCATAATGTAGATCTTGATGATGGAAGAAGTACAACCGGACATGTGTTCTATTTTGGTGATTCGCCAATCACATGGTGTTCTCAAAAGCAAGAAACAGTAGCTTTATCTTCATGCGAAACCGAGTTTATGGCTGCCACAGAAGCCGCAAAGCAAGCGATATGGTTACAAGATTTATTGAGTGAAATCACGGGCCAAAGTTGTGAGAAGACGACCATTCGTATTGACAACAAATCCGCCATTGCACTCACCAAGAATCCGGTGTTCCATCGTCGAAGCAAACACATTCACAAGCGTTATCATTTCATTAGAGAATGTGTAGAAGCTAGTCAAATCAAAGTGGAGCATGTACCCGGAGAAGAACAATGCGCGGATATACTAACTAAGGCCCTAACAAAGATCAAGTTTAAGAGGATGAGAAGTTTGATCGGAGTTCAAGACTTCTCTAAGAGTGACTTGAAGCTTAAGGGGGTGAATGTTGGATAAAGCTTCAAAGGCTTGTAGCCCAAGACATCCATCAACAAGACGGTTATGGATACGATAGGCGAAAAGGAAAATATCCATTGTCCTTAGAAAAGGAAATTAGTAGTTTTCCATTGTCTAATAGGAATAGCAAAGTTGTGTTATGGATATAAATACCTTGATTGAGTTGTGATCAAAGAAAAGAAGAAAAGTGTTTAGTTTTGAGCTATTTTCTAAACATCTATTAAGAGAGTTATTCTTAATAAAGAGCAGAAGGTTTTTCTTAAGAGTCTTTACGTACTAAGTCTATGAACGTACATACTGAGTCTATGAACGTACGTACTTAGTCCATGAACGTACGTAAGTAGTTCATGAACGTACGTAAGTAGTTCATGAACGTACGTAAGTAGTTCATGAACGTAAGTCTGTTCTTAAATCACTTTATGGGATTGCCATTGTTGGTTTTGTTGAGGATTCCGAGGAATCCAGCGGGTCCAGCCCCGCTGCTGTCGATGGCGGGGACCACAACGAAAGCAAGGCCGTGACCCGGGGCGGGATTGATGCGAGTAGAGATGGAGGAAGTGAAGGAAGTTTCAAATGGACAAGGAGAAGAAGAAGTGTTTGAAGAAGGCTTAAAAGGGATTGGAGTGGAGAAAAGACATTGACCGTGAGAGAATGGGTTTTCGTCTCGGGTCATGGAGAGAGCTCTCACGCCATCTGAAGCAGGACTGAGCTCTGCGTCTCCAAGGAAGACCAACTCTGAGGTTTTGAGGCTGAGCTTGACGGCGGAAGTGGTGTGCGCTAAGAACAGAGCAAGAAAACAGAGTTTATGAATCTGCATTGTGTTTTGTGTGTTCTCTACTTGTTGATTCAAGTGAGAAGTAAGTAACATTGAAGTTGATAATTCCGTGATTTATAACAGTTAAAACAAAAAATCATAACTAGTTTGAATGTTCAAATGGATAAACAAAAAATCATATAAAATCTGATCGTACATACAAAACGCCAATGAAAACTAATATTGTAATGAGATATTTTCAAAGAAATTTCAATTAGAGAGAAGTAGTGTTTGTTTTGCATCCCAAACTCTTATCGATTTATCATGTTGTAGAAATTTTCAACAATCTTAAGCACTGATGTCTCATTGACTTGAATACTTCTTATAAGTGACTTGTAGGAAATCCCCGGACGAAACCAATTGAATTGGAACAGAAAACCAATTTACATCGGCCGATTCTAACAAAAGCATTCTGGGCTTAGTAAACAAAGATGGGCTTGCAAAATACAAAATAGCCCAAATAAGAATTATATATATCGCTTGAAGACGTGTACGAATCTCCTCCACTCAAGAAGAAGAAAGACTGTGCAAAACTGAATAAGCCTTCTTTCGATCAAGGAGATTGGTTTTGTGGTGTTTGTCGCAGAGTGATGGACAATGATTACGGGGGATATTCTTGAATCTTGCATCAAGAACGGTTGTTCGTATGCGGCTCATTCGAAATGTGCCACACAGAGCAATGTGTGGGATGGCATAGACCTTGAGGGAGTGCAAGAAGAAATTGAAAAAGAACTTGAGCCGTTTGTGAGGATAAGCGATGGAATCATATAGCACTTCAGTCATCAACAACATCATTTGAGACTTGATGAGAATACGACGAGGACAAGCAGTGTCAAGCATGCATCATGCCGGCTCTACACCCGATACATCTACATGGTCTCACACCATTGGGGAGGAGATGACAATGTTATGGAAGAGGGCTATGTGGATTATGGTAAGCATATATATATATTTATAAGAGATTGGAAAGACCAAACATAGGGGTTGATTGGTTCACCCGCTATCACCCGCAAACAGCGGGTGGTTACGGTTGGTAGCGTTTGACATCAATCACAAAAATCGCTTTATACCGTTCCGTACCGCTTTATATCGCTTGAAATCGCTGTAAATCAAAAGCTCATTCCCACGAGCGTTTGCGGTTGCGGGCGGTTGCAGGTGGTTGAAAAAATACTTTAAAAAAAAAATATTATCTTAAATAATAAACTAAAATTTACAAAAAAAATTATTTTTAAAATTTTATTTTTTATATAGAATATTATCATATACAATTATATACACTTGATATATATTTTAATTAAACTAAAATAAACTTGTAATTATAAAAAGTTATTGTAAAAATACTATTTAATTGTTCTATGATTTATTTAAAATATATAATTTTAATTCTTTATAATAATATATTTTTGATTTCAATTTTTATTTTAGTAATTATAAAAAATGTTATGGTATATATAAAAAATGTTCCAAACATCTTAAATTTTTTTTATTTAATCCACTGTTCAACTCTTTGACAACATGAAAAAAACTAAAATTCTGCCATTCTATCCAAAGGATGGAGGGGCAGAGGCCTTTGGTGTCCACTCCAGTCAAGAATTGGAACCTCACAATCACTAGCCAATATGCTTTTTTCGCATGCCTTTCTTCGTTCATGGTTCGATATTCTGGTGTCCTAGGCGTAGAGGCACAACACCAATCCATGCCAAACTTCGTGGTTAAACTCTACTGCGGTGACGATACTGTAAGGGAGGTCCTGCGGAAAAATAGCTCGACGCCAAGATGTTGAAAGCTTAACACCTCTCATTCTTATTACTTTTTCATATTGAAAAAATGAAAAATGAAAAGGTTGTCTTATTCAAAATCCCAATTAATGATTTATTTAAAATATATAATTTTAATTTTTTATAATAATATATTTTTGATTTTTATATAAATTATATATTATGTGTATTTGGTTGTTATATGTAAATCCGCTATCGCACCCGTTGTAAACCAGTCATAAACGACCGCACCCGCACCCACACCCACTGCGTTTAAACCAGTCAGGCCTATAAGCGTATCCAGATAGCTTCAAATCGTTTATTTTTTTCCAATGACAGGGGATTGTTACTTCATTTTCTGTGAGAGATTGGTTTAACTTTAACCTAAAAATGATTTTTATTTTTGAAAAAATAAATAAAATCTTAATTGTAAATTCTCAAATGAAGATATTATTGTTTTTAAATCTAACTAGAAAACTTTTTATTAATTTTTGTTTTCCCAAAATCGTTGGTCATTAAAATACAGTTTTTTTACATGTTGTCTTTCAATAATTAATTTACATAACTTAAACGTTATGGAACAAAATTTACATAATTTACGTAAACTAACTTAAATATTTGAAGTTATCTGATTGTATTATTAAATAACTTTAATCTAATTTACATTATGGAAACGTAGTCAATGAGAAAACTTCCAGATAAAAAATATCTCATATATATTTTGGTCGATTACTAAATTTATTCAAATTATAGTGTCATTAAATATGTTACTAAGGTCGATTACTAAATTTAGCTTTTATAATTAACTTAAATGATATTGTTATTAACAATGTAGTTATGGTAAAAAAAAACTCGAGTGTTTACTTTTGTCATTGCGAAAGCAATCAATGACATATTCGAGATTGTGACCGATTATTTTTAAATCGGTATTTTTGTGAATCTTAAACCGAAACTAAAATCATGCAACTAAAGTAGATACATGCCTAATGTACTTTTCGGGTTTAATTAATCATATGGTATTGTGAGCATTTTAGGTTGTCACAACATTTAAATGATATCAAAAATCCTAGGAACATGATGCCACTTATACCATATTAATGTTGTTGAATTTATCATTCAATTTTTAATTTTTAGATCTAATTTTAGAAATCAATATTCTAATTTTATAAGAAATTGTTATTTTGTATATAAGATGTAATTTTTATTCATTTTTAAGATAAAAAAATTATAATTTTTATCCTCTTTTTCGAGTATACTCGTTTATTATCTTTAATTACCACAAATGTTTTTATTTATTTATATTTTTATAAATGTTTTTTTTGAAGAAAATGTTTAAAATTATTTATTAACATTATACCATTAATTGTTTTTGAAAATTAAAGGGGTACTAAACCCTAACATGGGAGCCTAAACCCTCAAAAATGCACGTAAACATTGAAAATAATATCCGATACTAAATCCTAATTGTTCGGGTTAGATTTTGGGTCCTCTGTACGGGGTCGTAAATGTCTTGCATAACACCTTGGAGTGTCCTATGAAAATAGTCGTAGAGCTCTGGGTAGGAGTTCCGTCTTCTTAGGGATGAAAGACGCATCCGCCTAAATTGTCGTCTCTGGTGAGATAGCTACGATGATCCTCTGGATATGCATTGGACCATGCATAAGTGAATTCACGAAACCAAGATGATCTGGATTCTTTTTATGGTCTCTATAAGTTATGTAATATGCTCTGAAAGAAGAAAGAAGATGTTTTTACTTGTATTATACAAATCATTTTGCCTTGTAAGTCTCTCTTTCTCTCTTTATCATATTAAAGGAATATACAAACATCATAACTTTTACTATGTTTCTACATCACACTAATATGACAATGTATACTCTGTTTTTTTGTTAAAAAAAATAACTTGGAGACAAAGCAAACCAATCACAGTTTGGTTGCTTTATTTATCGCGATTTCAATACTCATCAATTCCACAAGTATATGTGTCTTGCAGATCTTTATTTCATTCCCTTCCATACAAAAATATAGAGTGCACAATTTGAGAAAAGGAGAGTTGGTCACATCGATTTAAATTTTCATATGAAACCATATGTTTTATACATCTAAAACACGATAAAAAACATATCAATGTATTAGTATTAATGTAATTTGCAATAGATAAAGAAAAAATGAATATTAAATCGGCTAAACTTTGAAATCATAAATCAAATAATCCTAAAATCTTTGTAGTTGAAAAAACAAAAAACAAAATATGTATTTGGTATCATTCTTTATCATGGTTCTTGGTAATATACAAATAATTATGCGAAAGTTCTTGTTTGATTTCGTGTAATGCTCTTCTTCTACATATAAATTCTTATTATACGATATTCTCTTCATTGTTGTCCTCATTATTCTTTCAGACCGAATAAGGAACCTTAGGGTTTCTTCTGAACCGCCGGTGGTTTTTCTGTCGTCGAATTCCGTCACGCCGTTTGCTTTTTTTCGTCAGGCTTGAGGGATTACATTTATTAGATTCGAGGGATTACATCAGTACGAGTGTTGGATTCTCTTATTGTCGATTGCTGTAAACTTTCAGGATACTGTTTTTCCGAGAATACGATTTACAGTTCCGTCGCAAGGCGAACCTTACAGAAATATCGATTCCCTAAGAAAATGGAAGGTAAGTGTTTCCCAAATCGTAATATCTTACTTCTCATTGTGTAAGTTTGATTTGTTTATATTTGCTTAAACTTTCAGGGTACTGTTTGTTGTAGGTTTTTCAGGAAGTGAGGAATCTGACGGCTTCGACTGTAAGCTTCCTCCCAGATTATTCGCTACCGTTAGATATCCAGACGCAAGGCTTAATATCTACTCAAGACCTGACATTCTATCCTTTGTCCGGGGACAGCTCGAAGGTTCTGAAGAGTTTGAGATTATTCGAAGCTCAGCATTTGGAGGGCTTTTCAACTTTCCTATTAGTCTGTGCCCACCGTCATGCAAGCTTATCCATGGACTCATATGCAGACAAGTATTGACGAAGAAGAAGTATGAGATGTGGACAGTCTTTGGTGGTCAACCGACGAGTTCTCAGAAGGATATGACCCTGAAAGGAAAGTGAAAGTTGATACATGTGATGGTTTTTACTGGCAGAAGCTTATTGGATTGGATGATTCCGCAACTTTGGCTGATATATCTGGAATGCTAGAAAATACTCCGGACATGCCTGTATGGAGACGACTGAGGTTAGCCCTTCTCCTCATAGTGGATGGAGTATTGATAGCATCTCTCCAAACTCACAAACCTACCCTGAAGTATGTCAATATGTTGGAAGACATTGACTTGTTTATAAAATTTCCATGGGGTAGAGAGTCTTTTATTAAGACGTTGGCTTCAATGACACCTGGGATGAAGATCGCAAAAAATGCAAAGATCCAGTGGATGCCTTCCAGAAGAGAATGAAACAACAGACTGTAAAGCTGAATGGTTTCCCTTTAGTTCTTCAGATGCTTGCATATCGTTTGGTTCATTTGTTGTTGACTAAGTTGCCTAATTCTTCAATGGAACCTACTCTTCTCACTGAGAAATTTGTTGGTTTGGCCAAGCTGACCACAATGACGCGTGTCGATATTTTAGAAATTGAGAGCAGTCCCAATGTAAGACAATTACATAATGTTATTGTAATTTTGATATTTTTCACATGTTTTACTTTAGTTCTGCATATGTTTTACATAAAGCGTGATATTGTTTGTATGCAGATTATTGTGGCACCAAAGTTGCTTGCAAATGAAGTTAGTGAAGATATTTGTAGAGATTGGGATGACGAAGTGAAAGATAAGAAGCTTTTTTATATGGAGGAGTTAATCAAAAGTAGTCATGTCTTTAAGAAAACCGAGTGGCATGGTGGAGATGAATTCGAAGAATTGTATGTGTGTAAGACTAAACCACCTACTGTGGCGCACAAAAAACATATTTTCCCCGTAAACCAGAGTCTTCCGGAACGACTAAAGAGGAACTAGGGATAGGAGAGTATTCTGGTGCAAAAAAAAAAGATAGGCCTGGAGATTAAGAGAAAGTCTAAGAAAATAAAGAAAGAAAGATCATCCAGCCGGAAGCAGCAAACAATACGAAAGTTTCTGACGGAGATAGAAGGAGGACTGATGGAAGTGGAGAAGACTTAAGGGAAAGCTAAGCAAACATGACTGCTGCGACAAGCCACTTTGCAGGCTGTTTTTCCGGCAGACCAGAACGAACCAGAAATTGATATTAACACCGGTGCAAAGATAACGAAGCTAGCTTTTCACAGGACAAAACGGAGCTCAATTACGACTTGAATTCTGGAAGTTATGAGTGTTTCTTTCTGGCTAAATCTGTAGAAAAACCTGCAATCTGAAACCTGCAAATCAGTGAATAAGGAGCCAACTTCGAGGACATATTCCCGACAACTCAGGATGATTCAGGTCATATTCAAGGTGTCTTTGGAAAGATCTCACTGCAAGGAAGAGACAATAACTAACGGCTTATCAATCAAAGTTGAACTCCATCCGTAAATCACTGTGAAAGTTGGCCAATAATCATCCAAATCTACAAAATTCCAGAAAATAGTTTTGGTGCAGCATCTTCAAGGGATCAATTGGATGGTCAAAGGAAATCTGATTTTGCTAAAAGTTTGGGACATAATTGGTGGCATATTGAAATTCAAAATCAACGGTGGGATGCAGAAGCTAACGGTTAGTTTGTTTCCTGATATGAGATGCATGATCAGCTTTGTAGAACACAAGCTATAACAAAAACTGCAACAGAGGTTGGAACAGGAAAGGAGATGTTGGAACATGGTCCAAAACAGAGACATAGTCTGAAAAAAATTGGTTTCAGAATTCACACAGAGGAAAAGTGTGATGTAGGCCCATGTTCTTTGATTAGCTTGGGAGTTTTTGACTTAGTAGTGCACTCAAGCAGGGGGAGATATGTGATGATTGTACTGATTGATATTATCTATGTTCTAGAACTACTGCCACATCAACAAGAAATTGTCATGTGCGTACGACAGGGAAGCATGGTGTATGGGGAGAAATACAAGAGGTTGTGAATTTCAAGACATGAATGCTTGAGTATAAAACTAAGTTAAAAAGAGGGAGAATGAAGATGTTATGCATTGTGAGACTAAGGTTTAAAGATCGTCCAAGTAGTTGGTGTGTTAAGTAGTTGGTGTGTTGTGTCGTCTGAGATATTTGTTGAGTTCTTGAGTTCTAAAACTCAGTCATCAAGGGGGAGATTGTTAGTGTATTGCTGACTGGTTTAAGAAACTCTTAGAACAAGAAGAGAATAAAGTCTCAGAAAGAGGCACTAAGACAGACATAGCTGAAGCAGATGCTGAGGCAGTACTTGATGCAGGTGTTGATGCAGTTATTAACAGGATTGGTTGTGGGCCTTGATGCTCATGGGCTTGAAGCCCACATGACTTGGAGAATCATTAGGATCTAGGGATGTGAGTATTTATACCTAGAGACGTAGACAAAAACACTTACGACGGCTAGGGTATTTTGAAGAGATGCACACATGTGTGTGGCATCGTTCCATCATACAGATTCGTAGATTTGTTGGTGGTTGTCTATGAAGATTACAGTCGTTGAGAAGAAGGTAATGCATGGGTGCTGCCGGTTGGTAGTCAAGCATGCATGCTTGATACATATCTTCATAGTTGGTGAATTCATCTAGAAAAAAATGGTAGGCATTGTAGTGTCGGATACCGTATGCAATTAAAATTGCAATCTTGTTCTAGTGGATTATTTCTGGACGTGGTTACGGGGAGTACGAAAACCGAACCATAGTTAACAAATCTCTTGTGTCAATTTACTTTATGCTCTTACATACTCGTTACACACACAAACGTATAGATCTAGCCACGAAACCGCACTTTCTGTTAATATTGTACACGACGCCATAAAAACTCAAAAGCTAAATATTCAATGATTTTGTTTTGTTAATGAAGAACGTGTGAAAGTTGCATAGGCCAACCTAACACTCTTTAATTAAAATCTGAGCTAAATATAAAATTGTAATTTTGAGCTGTTCAATCTCTAAATCAAATCGTTGATTTTGCGCTCGGACAACCGGTAAACTTGAGATGATCTTGTGATTTCGATTTTAGTTATCTTAAAATAAGCAAATACTAAGGCCTTGATTGGTATGACTCATAGTAGAGCAGTAGCATAAAACAGCATTAACAATATGATGTTGGAGCCCTATGCTCTGATTAATATGTACATTTTAAGTGATTGGTAGAGCTTTGAATGATTAGATATAATATTAAAATAAATTATTTTATATAATTTTTTTAATATATTAGAGGTCAATGCTCCGGAAAAACTCAATTTGAGAGCACGAGGGTGAAAGCATTTGGAGAGCATTTGCAGTTACTAAATGTTTTACTTTATGCTTTGACAACCAAACTTGATTAAATGTTAAAAATTTTGCTTATGTGTCGCCTCAAGAATCACTCTTACCATTTTTATTATGACGTGTCATCTAATTCAATTCACTCACAAACTTTCATAAAATTACCTTTATGCCACTCGATTTTAAAATTAATAAAAATAGGTACTCTAAAAATATTACCATAACGTAATCTAAAAAATACGCTAATTTATTTTTATACAGAAAGAAACATAGTTAGTAAAATATTATAAAACCTATCAAACGTCCAAAAATAAATATCTTTAACATTATTTGAGAAGTGATTCTCTAAAATTTGCTTATGTGTCGCCTCCAGAATCACTCTCACCATTTTTACTAGGACGTGTTATCTAATTCAATTCACTCACAAACTTTCATAAAATTACAACCTTATGCCACTCGATTTTAAAATTAATAAAACTAGGTACTCTTAAAATATTACCGTAACGTAATCTAAAAAATATGCTAATTTATTTTTAAACAGAAAGAATAGTAAGTAAAATATTATAAAACCTATCAAACATCCAAAAATAAATTACCCTTATATATCAAACCTCAAACTATGTCTCAACATATGTATTTTTAAATATCAATATTTGGTATATTGAATACCCTAAAGAAAAAAAAATTTGAATATTTATTAAGTTTGCTTTTACGCTACTTTATTTTTAACCTGCAAAAATTCAATATTTCTTACTTAACATTTATTAAGTTTGCTTTTACGCTATTTTATTTTTAACCCGCAAAAATTCAATATTTTTTACATTAGTAGACATCATCTCTTTAACATTATTTGATAAGTGATTCTCTAAAATTTGTTTGTGTCGCCTCTAGAATCACTCTCACCATTTTTATTTTGTGATCATTTTTCTGTGGGATGACTTTGCTAGACCCCCCTTAGTTTTGCAGTCCAAACTATTTCTCCCTAAACTTTTGACCTCATCACTACACCCCCTCCCCCCCCCCCCCAAATTATAAAATTACATCACTAATCCACCCAAACTATCCAATTCTAATTAATTCCACATTAATAATAAAATTCTATTAATTGCATTTAATCAGTTATAATCGCGTTTTATGATTTGCGATTGCCCGACCCGACCCAATTCGATTTTAATCATGTCACAACCCGACCCGGTTTTAAAAGAGACATAATGAAATAGAGGGTTTGACATATCTTCTTTCACGTTGGACAAATAGAGAAGGGGAAAAGTGTGGTGTTAGGGTATTCTTTCTTTGTGAAATAGCGAGTCGAAATTGATAGAGGAGAGAAGAGTATATTGTGTTTCGGGAAACTAAGAAGGAACAATTGATGCAGGTTTAGATGCAGAAGATTATGTGTCCGAGTTTTTCTCGACTTTTTTGTGGCAAGAGCTTTACAAGGAATCCATCAATCCAGTGAGAGGGCCAGAGGTTTGGATGAACTCTGGTTTTTCATTGATAATCGCTCCTCCGGTACCTATACTTCCTGGGAGAAAGAAAAAGAAAAAGCAAACCAAATTTCCAAGAATAAAAGGCAAACATGAATCACCAAAGAAGAAGAAACAGAAAAAAACACTTGGAAGGGTTGGACGCACTATCCACTGTTCAAAGTGCGGTGAAGCTAGACACAATGCAGCTGGATGTAAAATACATCCAAAAAAAAAGTTAAAGATGACAGAAGAGACAATTGAGCAGGTTTGTCAATTCACTTCAAACGTATGATTTTTGGTCTCTGGTTTTTTGTCTGGTTTTTGGTCTCTGGTTTGGTCGCTTGTTTTTGGTTTGATTTTTGGTATGGTCTGATTTTTTATCTCTGATTTTAAGTTCATGTTTGTGCAACGGGATGTGAATGTTATACCACGTATGCAATTGGTTTAGGTCCATGTTTTTGCTCTGTTCTCTGTCATCGTCAATTCACTTCAATTTGTGTTACTATATTCATCGAAACATCTAAACAAAACAGATGTTAAGTCATTTTAAGTTATTAAAAAGTACATGGCCGATACTTTCATGTCTTGAGCAAAAAAAAATTATATATGGTTATGTCACACTGTCTGCATATATATGTTTATATGTGTATTGATTGCTTTGTCTTCTTTTTATGATTATGCTCGGTTAAATATTGATTTTTGAACATTTTTCAGGCACCTGCATCATCTCAAGGACCGGATACGTTCGTAATCACACAACCAATGCAAACAAGCAATGTCTAATGTCTTAATGACTTTGTCTTTCTCAATGTTTTTTAGGAATGTTCGTTTTAGGATACAGATTTATGTCATTGATATTTTTTACTTGGAGTTGATCTTTTAAAGATTATGTCATCGTGGATCTTTTTATATTAGTTTATTTGCCAAGTTCATCACTGGTTTTATAATATATCAATATGATCAACCAAACGAGTCCGTGACTATTGCAACCAAGCGAGTTTTATAATAATGCCATCTTACCTTTGGAAACTAAACTTGTCTGAATGATAAATAAACAAACGAATGCATACACACAATCTTTAGAAACACAACAATTATATCATAAGCTTTCCGCAAAACCAACCTATTAAGCCTATAACTACAACGGCGACACCGATTTTTTGCAGAGTGGACTTTGCAATCTCATGACCTAATTTGTGCACACTCGCCTTTGCAATCATATCGTAATCTTCTCATTCATCTTATGTATCATCTCTTCTTCCATCTTCATTAATATCACAATTTCTTCTTGACAAATCAATTTGCCATCTCAAACATCATCATCTACAGGTTAAAGAAACAGTACCAGGTTTTTCAGTTACTTTCACTTCCGTTCGTCGACTTTCTTCCAATCTGCTCCTTCTCTACTCTCCCACTCTCGAGATCAACGAACCAAAACAAGCAGATCTTACAGTCTCAAAAACTTGCTCCTGCTCTTCCTCTCCTCTCTCTCGAAAACGAGCACAAACAGGGAGAAGAAGAACCTTGTTCCTTCTTAGTTTCCCGAAACACAATATACTCTTCTCTCCTCTATCAATTTCGACTCACTATTTCACAAAGAAAGAATACCCTAACACCACAATTTTCCCCTTCTCTATTTGTCCAACGTGAAAGAAGATATGCCAAACCCTCTATTTCATTATGTCTTTTTTAAAACCGGGTCGGGTTGTGACATGATTAAAATCGAATCGGGTCGGGTCGGGCAATCGCAAATCATAAAACGCGATTATGACTGATTAAATGCAATTAATAGAATTTCATTATTAATGTGGAATTAATTAGAATTGGATAATTTGGGTGGATTGGTGATGTAATTTTATAATTTGGGGGGTGTAGTGATGAGGTCAAAAGTTTAGGGGAAAATAGTTTGGACTGCAAAACTAAGGGGAGTCTAGCAAAGTCATCCCTTTTTCTGTTGTGTATCAACTTCTATAATTTTATGAAATTTAACTAATTTAAATGTTGATTCTTGACTATCCTAAAATAAGATTTACAAAAACCTTTTGTTTTTTTACTTCGCTATTAAAGAGTTTTAATTTTTCAAAATGACTTTTTGTCACCAAGTTCGGTTATTTTCCAAAAAGAATTTGAACACAACTGTTTTTGAGCACTAATTATTCATATATAATTTCTTTAATAATTAAGAAAATGATATTTAATCAAAATACAAAATTCGATATTAAATATAATAAAAAATGATTAAAAACTAAATTTATTTAAGAAGGATATATTTGTTTCAAATTAAAATATGAACCAAAATCTCAACCATACCAAATAATTCATATCTTATTATATAAAGCTTGATGCGTCAAATTTCGTAATTAACATGATCGTAACATGTATCAGCCGGTCGATCGGATTTTGACACATGTAATTTTTTTTCCAATTAGATTTTGATATGTGTCATACAAATCTTATTTCTTTTTAAACTTATATATTTGTATTTATCAAGTAGATTATAAAAATCAACATATATCAAAAAAATTAATTAGTTTCTAATAAATAATTCATTAAAATAATTAGTTGATAAGCATGATCTATTTCTTTAAATATTGACTTTATTATATGTCTCGGTTTTGTTTTTTTTGTACAACCATTCTTTTTCTCTCTCTCTTTTCATTTACGTTTAAGATGAATTAGGTTTCAAAAAATTTTCTCATAGAATATTAATTAATACACGTGTAAAATTTTTTTTGAGTTCAAATAGATTTAGGTTTACATACCCAAATCTTCAAAGATTATAATATTTTGCCTTTATATAACAAGATTTTATGCTCTCTCAATCTTCTCACCAAAAAAATTTCAAAATTCAATAATCTCTTCTACAATTTTTATTTCAGCTTTTTATTATAAATAACCATTGATTACTCTCTTATTCGATAAAAACAACATATCTCAACATTTTCCAATTAGTTTATTTTAGTAATTCACAAAAAATGTAAATAAGCTACATATATACACGCTTACATATATTTTGATTTTAAATAGAAATAGATATGACAAAAAAATCAAACACGTTTTCTCATCAGAATATTAAATACACGTGTAAAATTATGTTGAATAGAATTAGGTTTACATACCCAAATCTTTAAGGATTATAATATTTCATTTTTATTTAAACAATTTTGTATTCTCTCGATCTTCACACCAAACAATTTAAAATTTCAATAACCTCTTCTAAAATTTTTGTTTCCAATTAGCTTTAGCCACATGTCAAAATAAATTTTCCATTTAAAAAAAATCTTATCATTATATTTTTAAATCATACTAAAAAAATATACATTGTATTGTGGTTTTTTTTAAAGACTTACCACTACGTAGATATCCTAAATATTGTAAAATTAATGTATGAGAAGAAAATTATTTTGAAAGTTTCTCATATTGTGAAAATTATAAAAAGTAAGAAAACAAGTGATGAAACACATATAATTCGTTTTTCATTGGAAGAAAGATAATACTTGATTCATAAGTGAAAAAGAAAAATTCAAATATATTAAAAATGTGAGTAAGTTTAACTCAAATAAAAATACGTAAATCGATTTGTCAAGAGTTAAAAAAAAAAAGATATATGAGTAGTTACATAATAAAAAGTAAACATAATTTAAATAGGAATAGGAAAAACTAATAATTTAGAAATATGTGAAAAAAATTAATTGAAAATTCAGTTAATATAAAAAAAGTAGGAGAATCAAAATCAATAAATAATTTGTAGGCTTTTCTACGAGTGATTTCGCATCGACGTTTTCAATCTTATTTTATTTATTTTTACGGATGATATGATTTTGTTTTCCATTTTTGTGTGGTTTATAAAATATTAAAGGAGTCAAAATAATTCAACTAAAAATATGAGAATAAATTCATCAAGATTTTAAAAATGGATTAAAAAGTAATATTAATTCAAATAGAATAGGAAAATTAATAATTTGAAAGTATGTGATAAAATTTAATTTAAAATCAAATAATCAAACTAAATAAATAAATGTTAGACTTCTAAATTAGTGGTTTTGCATTAGCTTTTTTAATTTTATTTTATTTATTTTTTAGGATGATTTAATTTTGATTTCTACTTTTAATTGATTAAATTTTTTTACATGTTATAAAATATTAGATTACAAACCCGCATATATGCGGGTCCTTTATCTAGTTAGATAATATTTTACTATAAAAACTATTATTCATAAACTAAAAATCCTAAAAGGTCACAAGTCTTAAACCAAACGGAAATCCGGATTGAACACCTTTAGAAATCTTTATTAAATGTTCCTAAAATCTATATTAAATGTTCATTAATTTATTAATATTTTTATTTTATGTTGTAGAAATTAAAATGAAATAAAAAAACGAAAAATGAGTAAATAAAATTATGGAAAGTAGTAAATACAAGAGCATAGAATATTTATTGGTGATCAAAATATCATTCGATTTTTAATCCAAGAAAATATTAACGATTGATCGTGTGAAGAACATGGAGAGTTGGAATAAGTTGAAAAAAGAAGAAGAAAGTGCATGGCCATGAGTGTAAGGGTTTTGTACACTACGAATTAGATTGTCCAACATCGAATGTAAAAGAATCAAGTGTTATAATAGACACTTAGACAGTGCAAAGGTTATAGTCACAGTATGATTTCACCTCGAATATGTAGAGTATCAAAACCTTATACTCTATTAGACTTATGTGGTAACTCAAAGTTCGAGTCACTTAAAAGTCAAACCTTATAATGATTAACTTTGTAGCCGATAATTAATAATTATTAGAGTCTGGTATAACATTCTTACTTCAAAGGTCAATGCATAACCCACATTTAAAATTTAAGTGCGATAAATATCATAATAAATAACAGTAAAATAAGAGAGTGTCTTCTAGAGACACACACTATCACATAAGAGTTTCCTCAAACACAAGCTGACATGTCTTTGAAACTCGGTGCATTTTCTCTACCGTCCTGAGCATCCAAAGGTAATTGCTTCTACATCCTGCTGAGAATGTTGCCATCCTTAGACGTGTAGCCTTTGCTAGTATGTAGGCAGCCACTTTCCTCTCTTCCTCGGTGCCTTCATATTGTCTCCATTCCAAGATCTCGAGATGCGATGATAAACATTCGGGTTTGTTCCAGGGATCATGGTAACGGGTGATTTTTTTATCTTTTTTTGTTAATATATGACGGGCACTATGTTGCTGAAAGGAGAAAAAGAAACATAACGTGTGTTAGTGTTATAGATCGTTTAAAAAAGTGGTAAAACCAAAAGTAAACAAATAAAAGCAAAAAAAGTTGCATACAACATACCGACTTAAGCTTGAGAGATACAAGTCTTGGAGCGTCATTGAGTATAGAATCAAGTAGATTCCACCATCCCACAGAACATGTAGCTCTAGATGTATAAGAAAGAAGAAGAGAGTGCCTCTAGGATATGGAGTCTGCAATTTGAAATATATATCATTAATTATTTACTGTAAAAAGAAGAATAAAAAATATAAAAGGAGAACGAACTCTTTGACATTACTGGAGTAAGAGTTTACGTACCTTTGAAGTCTGAGAACAGAGAGAAAGATGTTTGATTGAGGTTATAGATCTCATGAATTTTTTAGATTGGCCACAAATAACCTCGATATTCGCCTTTATCACCTTGGGCATATCTTCAAACATTAGAGAGTTACTGAATGTATCCTTAATGTTCAAGTTCCACAAAGAAGGAGCTTCTATCACAAACCCATGAATCTGCTCAACGTGGGCTCGTTTCCCTTTCGAATTATCGATAGATAACCTCCTCAAAGTAGGCACATTGATATTGAATATCAACACATTGTCATCTTTGGTTTGGTTTACAACCAAATCTTCAAGAACCGGGCAATTCCTTAAAAGACTAGCAACAGATTCGTCTCTCGAGAACTTAACCGACAAAAGATGCAGAGTTTTGAGTGATGGCAAACGAAACCAAGGCGGAGCGACCTTGATACTTAGTTCATGGAGTATCAATGTTTTTAAGGTTATGCAAGTACTCAAAGTAGGTGCATTAATACTGAATAATTTGGTTTGGTTTGCAGCCAAATCTTCAAGAACCGGGCCAATCCTTAAAAGACTCGCAACAGATTCGTCGCCAGAGAACTTAACCGAATAGAGGTGCATAGTTTTGAGTGATGGCAAGCGAAACCAAGGCGGAACAACCTCGATACTTAGTTGTTGGAGTATCAATGTTTTTAAGGTTGTGCAAGTAGTCAAAGTAGGCGCATTAATACTGAATACTTTGGTTTGGACTACAGCCAGATCTTCAAGATCCGGGCAAACTTGTAGAAAGCTTGCAACAGATTCGTCGTCCGAGAAGTTAACCCCTAAAAAGTGCAGAGTTTTGAGCGATGGCAAATGAAACCTAGGCGGAACAACCTCGATACGTAGGTGACGAAGTATCAATTTTGTTAGGGTTGTGCAAGTACTCAAGCAACTAGACAACTCAAGGGTTTTGCCAATCAAGTCGATTCTCACTTCTCTCACAGATCGATAAACCGCGGCTTGAAACCAAGCGTTGATGTCTGACGTCGAATAGTTTAGGCCAAGCTTGAGATGCAATCTCTCTAGAACTTGAGGATTGTTCTTCAACAAAGATCCATCAACGAAACTCATAAAATTCACAGAGCTCTTATATGATTCATCATCAAACATGAGATGCGGCACCAATTTCCAAACACCCTCCCAACGTTTTGATATGAGCATTGTTGCTACGATCTCTTTAAATGTCGGAAGCCATGACAATATCTTCAAGAGCAAATCATCTGGCAACTCATTGATGCTCGGTTTCTCCATTTTTTTTTTCTGGTGAATTTTAGAAAAACCAACTTGGAATTTATATACATGAGGAAACTTGGGACGCAATCAATCTAGTTTCTCGTTACTCAGTAAAAGGTAAGTTTCCTAATCCTAGTTTCATTAAAAATATGGTTTACAAATTGTTCTAGATTGGTCTAATGGCAAATCAAGGTAGTGAGTTGCAAAGCAATCGGTGTCGAGAAAGTTGCGATAAAGAACCTAAAAATTTGATGAGAACAAATAAATGGGAAATAAGAAAAGAAAAACAACTTAAACGATCGTAGAAACGCCAATATCGCAATCAGAAACTCTTTCATCCGATAGCCCGAGACTAGGACCTTCAAACTTAGGAGCTAACAAGCCACACGAACAAAGGTTGTCCTCCACGCCTGTGAAACGAGGCTTATCCTGCAATCCCTAGAAACCAGTTCCAAGACAGGAATATGCTAGCCGAAAGAACCTTGAAGCGCTCTCCAACTCGACTAAGAACATTACCCGATGTCGGCTAGAACTTACTAAGCAACAAAAAAATCAACAGCCTTACTAGCTCCTCCAAAAGTAAAATCAGCGCTACACACAACTAGGGTTGGAAAAATACCTGGAACCGTGGAACCGAACCGGAACCGACCCAAAATTACCCGAACCGAATCCGAATCGATTTTTAAAAAATACCCAATGGATCCTATATGCCTAGAACCGAAAAACCAAAACCGAACTGGAATCGAACCGAGAACCGAACGGGTACCAGAATACCAAAAACATAAATTAACCCATAACTATTTTGGTTCTAGGTTGGATATGTTCGGGTAGTTCGCGTAAATTTTACAATTTTTTTTGTTATTTTTTCGGTTAATTCCGTTAGTTCGGATATTTTTAGGTATTTTCAGATAGTTTAGATAAAAATAACCTATTTAGGTGTATAATTTCAATTTTAATAGATTTTTTTTTATTTTCCCGGTATTTTGGATATTTTTCGGGTACTTTAGATAAAAAAAACATAACCGAATCGAACCAAATGAGAACCGAAAATTTTCTGGTAATTATTGGTTCTCATAATTAAAAACTAACCGAAACCTCTCTATCTGAAAGATCCAGAACCGAACCTAATATCCGAATTTCCAAGCATACATACAACCAAGCCCGAAACAACCCTAATCTAACTTCGCTAACAGATTCTAAGATCCTAATTAAAGAGAACAACACAAACAAACCAAACCCCCACACTACTGATACAAGCTCATAAGCCGAGCCTCCCAAAAAGGCCTGGTTTGAAAGACTAGACCGAGAGGATAAGGATACAAAAGCGGTTTATCTAACCGGTGACTGAAAGACTAGAACCTCGCCGCATTGTCCTCGACAACAAGGCTCCGATCGAAACCTAGCCCAAGACCAGAACCTGCAAATCGAAAAAAGAGACAAAACCCGACACCGACTAGCCTAAGTGGAAAAAAGACATGATCACGCCTCTGAACTGTCGTGACACAAACCATTGATGTGAAAGCAAGAGCTAATAACTCAGAGAGATGATAGATAAAAACTTTCGTTTTATTTCTGCTTATCTTATTGATCGATTACTATTAAGGCTAAACTTGATACCCAAGTAAATAGACAATTGAATATATATATTTGCCTTTTCTTAGATTTCCTTTTAGTAGATAATTGCCATTATTTGTAGGATTCGACCTTGTATAAATATATCCTGAGGTCTAGGAATACACAAGCAATTCAATCGATATCTTTTATCTCTTGTCAATTATATTTGGTTTGCTCTTTATAGAGCTTCTTTGACCTAATACAACTTTCTAGGATGATGCCAACTGTCTCTCTCTAACACGTATCAGCAGATCCTAATATCTCAAAATCATTTTGGTACGATGAAGCACACCATCGTCCTTTTGTTTGTGCTCTGCTAATGCTCTGTTTTTGTCTTCTTTGACAGGTGTGCACGATCATTGCAGAGACTTTGACGGTGATGACGTGGCGTTGGGCTTGAGTTCATGACAGCCCAACTTAGATGTGTCTGCTGCGACGACATCGTTTTGCTTGGTCGAGCAGTCTTGGTCAAGAGTCTCTGAACCGTCTGGAGTCTTTGATTTTGGTTTGTCAAGGAGAGAAGCTTTAGTCTGATGCAGAGGCTTTGTTTTGCTAATATGATGAAGATCTCGGAGACGACGGTGATGCACGGTACACAATGTCGACCTTAGGAAACAGAAGATCGCCGTCAAACTCAACCCAGATCTGTTGCCGTCCTCGAGCAGATCTGAGTTCTCGAGGAAGAGAGATCTGATAACTTTCAACCTGTGAGTCCTCTCACCTCCGCACGTTGCCACATCGACCTACAGACCACAATTGGTTTTCTTCTATATCATTTTGTATGTTACATACTGAAGTGTAAGTCTTTATGTAGTCATCACTCCTAATTGTGTATAAGTTCTTTTTCAAAAGTTTATTTATGTATGTATACTGATTAACTTTGTAGCCGTTAATTAATAATTGTTAGAGTCTGGTATAACATTCTTACTTCAAAGGTCAATGCATAACCCAAATTTAAAATTTAAGCACGATAAACATCGTTATAAATCTATAATATAAAAGATGGCTAGCATTCTCCATGCAACGTCGACAAAGGAGAGGCTAACAATGTCGTCTTCTCTTTCCATCAATTTTGCGTTTGGGTTTCAACAATTTCGACTTCCGCCTATTTATTTTCATCTTCCCTAATGGGTTTAATATATTCTTTCGAAGTTCTATGTATGAAAGATGAATCTCTTCTCTTTTCCGTCTTCTTTTTGGCTTCCTCGTCTGAAAAATCCCTTGACCTTCCATCAATGCTGAAGATCCAAAAAAAATCTATTATTTCTAAATAAATTACAAGAACCACGGTTCTAAAATATTTATTCAAAGAAGATAATCAATTTTAATTCTAAATAATATACACTTAGAACCTTGACAAACAATATATTTATAATTAAGCTCATTAAGCCCAATTATCTTCTAATACCCCCTTCAAGTTGGAGTATGGAGGTCTCGAATCTCTAACTTGGATAATAGCCTTTGAAACGAACAACCACCAAATGCTTTAGTTACACTACAAGAAAACAGAGCATGATGGACTCCCTAAATAATCCCAAAATTGTCGCTAATCTGCAATAAACGACTGATTTGAGACTAAAAAAAGTTGTCGCTAAATTTTAGTCGCTAATTGAAACAGTCGCACCTTAGTCGCGTATTACAGACTAAGGTGCGACTGTTTGTTTTCGTCATATATAAACGACCAATTTGAGACTATTAGCACTAGTCGTATATTAAAGACTAATTAGTGACTTTCTTAATATTGCGACTATTGTATGACGGTATTTGTTAGTCGTATTTGGAAGACTAATTTGTGACTATTTTTGTAGTCGTATAAGTGCGACATTTTAAAGGCTAACAACCGTCGATAGTCGCAGATTCGTCACTTATTAACAACTATAAAGCAACTACTATGTTGTTTTCCTGAATGATAGGGTCGCAAATCTGTAACAAATTAGCAACCTATTTGCAACTTTTAAAAAAAAAAAAATATATATATATATATATATAATAAAAATATTTTCTATTTATTTTTTCCAAATTTAAAATGCAAAAACTGAAATTGAAAAGATCCGATCTGATTGTTTAAAATACCAAAATAGAGAAGAACTTGAAACCTAACAAAAGAAACCAAACATAATTTGTCCAAAACAGGAAACCAAACACAATTTGTCCAAAAATAGATATAAGTGTTGTGTTGTGTCCCGGATAAACTTATTACATAAATAAAAACACATGGTTAAGGTACTGCGTGTATAAGAAAATCAGAATGAGAACACAACACTTATATCTATATCGTTAGGTCTTTGTGATAATGCAAACAGATACAAAGAGATAATAAATCATCTTGACACAGATTAAATCCGGTAAACAGAAAGACCAATGCTTTAGCAGACCATGATACAATCACACTTTCACATTAGCAGATCATGATACAAATACACTGATACATTGACACAAATACAATTTTATGCAATCATGAGTATAACGATTTATAGCATTAGCAGACCATACACCTACACACTTATGCATTATCAGACAGTCGTACAACTACACTTATAATTTCACCAATCCAAAAGTCAAACTAAAAAATTAAGAAAAATTACCATGTAGTCATGACGTTGGGGATTGGATGCTCAGATAAGAGAGGTAGATGTTCTCGGCCAGGAAGAGCCAAGAGATTATCCAACAACTATTGGAAGTCTTGCTCCTGTGGGTTGGGAGCATCAACTGCTTCTTCATCCTCGAGATGATCAAGTTCATGGTCGGGAATATGACCATGAACTGCTTGTTGCTGGAGAATGTGAACTGCCGGAAGTTGAGGCTGAGAATTTGATAAGGATGAGGTTGTGGCTGAGGAATTTGATAAGGAGGAGGTTGCTGGTTCGGAGTCTGAAAGTGTAGTTGATGAGCGGCATGCAGTTGTGTCGACGGTGGATATTGTGTCGGCAGTGATGTTTTCGACACAGAGACTGTTGCCTGAGAAGACGGATTCGAGGAATGAGAAGATGCTCCATGATGTCCGCTGGTCCCATCGCCGATGGATCTACCACCTCCGCCTCTGGGTGTACCATCTCTGCCTCTGGATAAACCTTCTCTGTCGTTTAATATAACAGCTCCGGCTGAGGTTTCACCATCTCCGCCGTTCGGTCAACCACCACTGCCTCTGGGTATACCTTCTCCAACGTTTGATCTAACACCTCCGCCTGAGGTTTCACCATCTCCACCGTTGGGTGGAGCACTAGCGACTGGGTTTTTGCCTACTCCGGCTGTGGATCTAGCACCTCCGCCGATTGATCTACCACCTCCGCCGATTGATCTACCACCAGCACCGGATTTAGCACATCTCCCTCGACTGCTTTTACCATATTTTCCAGCCATGAGGAACTTACGAAGAATCGAAACAGATTCGATTGAGAGAGATAAGCAGAGAGGAAATCAAGAGAGATAAGAAGTGTTCTGAGAAATAAGATATCTCATCATTCATGTACGATTGAACAATTGATCCCGCTGGATATCTTTTGTTCTCCGTTTTGCCTTTCAAATGTTTAAAAAACCTTTCGAACGGATACATCCACCTCTATTGCACAGGACCACCAAGCTCTGCTTCGTATGGCAGGTGGATAGGTAGGTGCTCCATTACATCAAAGAAAGAAGGTGGAAAGATTTTTTTCAAATTACACAAAATCATGACAATGTTCTCCTTCAGAAGTTGGACGCGGGTTTGATCCAATGATCTACTGCCGAGGTCTCGAAAAAATGCTCCAATCCCTACAAAAAAATATCATTACGTAATATAAATAATAAGTTTCAAAACATAGAAACATAAACGAGAATGTATATACCTGATAATGCTTGGTGCACGTTACGCGGCAGAAGGTCTGCAAAAACAAACGGAAGCAACCGTTCCATAAATACATGGCAGTCGTGACTTTTCATTCCTGAAAACTTTTCACCACTGATTTCTGCACAACTGGCTAAATCTGCTACATAGCCGTCTGGAAATTTAATCTCAGTCTTGACCAATTGTAGTAAAGATTTTTTCGCTTTTGAAGTCAATCTCCAAATAGAAAATGGAACTCTCCCTCGATCATCGACATGCAAATTTTTTCGAGAACAAAATCTTGCGATATCTAATATTGATTTGACTGTGTCTTTTGATCTGTTTCTAACGTTCATAACAGTATACATGATGTTATCGAAATTTTTTTTCTCAATATGCATCACATCAAAATTGTGTCGTATCCACGTTCTTTATGAATAGTAAAGTTGTATTGACCTCCGACTCCACAACAAGCAGCCAAAGGTCTCTCCTTAAACCCTAAAAAGAGACCATATAATAAAACATCGGTTAACAAATCAAACCGTGTGGGTCAAGGGCAGAGATTTAAAGGGGGCACGGACCGTATTTGGCTGGTTCTCGGAAAAACCGGTACAAGGAGTTGTAGTAATCAGCATAAATGATGTTGACATGGGTGTAGATTTTTGGAGTTGTTTGAGTTCTAGTTTGAGCTGTTCGCTGTGGTACTCTCCGAATTCGTTGAGCCATGGGAGACAACCTGTCAAAGGGTCGTATTCTTTTTCTTCCGCGGTTTGAAATAGAGTAAGATAAGCCGCGGAACATCCTAGGGGGAAGTTTTCGGGTACTAGAAATGTTTTGTCCCCCAAAGCAATCAAATCCTGTAGTTTTGTTGCTTAATTTGTTAAAATATTAAACACATATGTGATTTTCTTGGGTGATGTAAAAGATTTTGTTACCACAATTGCAGAAGAAATAGCTCTTTGATCTCATTGATGCTTAGTCATTCCCTCCAATCTCTCCCATAAGTATCGGCGAGTCTCCAAGCATATCTCTGCAATCTAAACCGGAAAAAGAAAATAAATCAAACTATGAGATGCGAGCAAACAAGGCTACATTTCTAACTTACCACGAGAAGACGAGGCAGAGGCTAGGTAAAATCTGCTTGAAGATGTTAGGCTGAACACTTAAACTAACATTGGTGAAATCAGATTCAATTCCTTCTTCCACAAGAAACTCACGATCCAATGCAGTTGCTCCATACACCGCGAAATTGATCCCTTGAACAAAGCTCACATTTTGGGATCCGAAGTAAGGCGGTACGTACGGTAGTCCCAAGAGTTCGGCTGTTACAGAAACCAAATACAAACACAAACATTACAACAAACTCAGGAGCAAGTAGGGTTTCTAACTTGCTGCTCAAGCAAGAGAGGAAAAGAAGACACAGAGGAAAAAATCTAAAACGAATAATTAATTGGCTTTGCCTAAATCTCTAATAGAAAGAGGAAAATTAGGTACCGATAAAGTCGATGATGAGACGGCCATCGGAGTAACGGCCAGAGGGAGCATGGAAGAATGTTTCTCCGTAAGGGAGAGATACAGCTTGAGGATCGACGTCGGAGAGACGGATAAAATTTCCGGTATCGCCGAAGCTGATGATAGATTTGTAACGCGGACACGGTGGTTCTGATGAGGCATCAATGATGATAATGGTGAAGGATAAGATAAGTAGAAAGCTTGAGATGAGCTTCTTCAATGGAGGAGAAGCCATGGTGAAGAGGAGTCGTTGTCTCTGTTAACTATATTTTTAAATTCTTTTTTCGACCATTAAATAATGGAGAGTTGAGTCAATTATTGAATTTTAATTTAAACGTTACGTTTATGATGATTTCTATTATGCGCGTGATCTCAGACAATATTTTTATCACCCAAGAAGCTTTTCATGCCTTGGTCACTAAGAATAAATGCAAGAAAAATTTCATGGCCATAAAAACTTATATGAGTAAGGCCTATAATAGAGTCGAATGGTGCTTTTTGAAAACCCTTATGCGAAAAATGGGATTTGAGAAAACGTAGATATCTTAAATTATGTCATGTGTGAACTCGGTGTTGTACCATATTCTTATTAATGGAGACTCTAAGGAATCCATCACACCGATTCGAGATTTACGCCAGGGAGACCCCTCTCTCCATATTTGTTCATATTATGTATCGAGGTACTTATTTCGAACCTCAAGACGGCGGAGGCAGGTGGACAGATCACATGAATCAAAGTAGCACAAGATAGCCCACCTATCTCTCATCTGCTTTTTGCCGATTATAGCCTTTTCTGTAAAGCTAACGCCGAGCAAAGTGATATCGTACTTAACATACTTACCCAATATAGCAATGTCTCTGGCCAACGAATCAATTTCGAAAAATCAGCAATCACTTTCGGAAAGGATATCGTCACCGAAGATAGGACAGCTATCAAACGGAAACTCAGAATTTTGACCGACGAAGGCGCTGAAAAATATTTGGGGATCCCAGAGCAACTGCAAGGCTCTAAAGCCCAGATCTTTGCATATGTCCGAGATTGCTTAAATACTAAGATCAATGGCTGGTCGGCAAAATTCTTGTCTAAAGGCGGCAAGGAGATCATGATCAAATCAGTGGCTCAAGCAATCCCGACGTATGTAATGTCATGTTTTCTTCTCCCTAAGGGACTTTGCCAAAAACTTGCGGGAGCCGTAAGAAAATTCGGGTGGAGCTCTAACCATCAGTCATGGGAATGCATTTGATTGCCTGGAAAAAGTTAGGTTTGCCTAAAAAGGATGGCGGAATTGGTTTTAAATCTTTTGAAGATTTTAACCAGGCACTCTTGGCAAAGCAACTTTGACGGCTGCACCAGTTCCCTAACACGCTAGCGGCACGGGTTCTAAAAGGCCGATATTTACGATTGGTGCATCCTTTCAACGCGTCAAAACCTTATCGACCATCCTATGGATGACGTAGTATATGGCACTCCAAGCATTTAGTGCGAATAAGATAAACCAATATATATTATATATTTTTTTAATATATAGTATAATACATGAAATACCATAATTTATAAATAATAAAAATTTAATTTTTAAATCTTAAAATAGATCCAAAATTCAAATTATACAACAAAATTCATAAAAAATGTTAAAATTATAAAAACTTAAAACATCATAAAATACCATCTATGCGAATTAGACTAAAATATTCATTCAATTCATATCAAACAACATATAAACTTTTATAATCATGTATTTATGAAGTCAAAACTTATAAATTTAATTATATGATGTTAGAAATTTCAAAAACTACACTGAAAAAAAATTAATGCCGCCTAGGGCCTCCTAACTCCGCTTAATAACAAAAACGCTTAATGCCAATGCCTAGATGGTAATCGCCACAGTCTATGGACACCTAGCGCCTAGGCACCGCCTAAACCATTTTTTAGAACACTGTTTTGGTGCTAAATGGCACCCGACGCACCATTGGAGATGGAACCAATACCCTAGTCTAGTAAGTCAGATGGATACCTGACAGCGAACCTAGATCGGCTATGAGCAATATACCATCCATAATCCATTATTAAAGGTCTCAGACCTTATTCATCGGAATACAACCTCCTGAAACATTCCGGGCCTTCAAGATAATATATGGCCGTCGGATATTCCACTGATCCTAAGCCTTCGGATCTCCAAAAGGATGCCGGAGGATGGATACTGTTGGCACTATACTAAGTCTGGTACATATACCGTCAGTTCAGGGTATGAAACAGCAAGGTTGACTCGGGATGGAGAAACACAGTTTCTACTCCATATACCTTCGGACAATCCTCTCAAGGCTCAAGTATGGAAAATTGCAACCCCAAAGAGACACTTCCTTTGACAGTGCCTGGTTGGGGCAGTGGAAAGTAAACGAATGGCTTGCGTATAGACGTATTGGGTCTGAGCATGATTGTCCCAGATGCGGTTTCCCGGAAGAGACAATCAACCATGCGATCTTTTTGTGCCCCCAAGCTCTACAAACATGGGCTCTCTCGCATATTCCATTTGGAATATCGGGGAGCCCCTCAGAGAGCCTAAGGGCAAATTTCGATCACCTCTTTTGAAGAATACCGAAAAATACAGACCTGACTGAAGTCACCAGAATTTTTTCATGAATTATCTAGTATACATGGAATGCAAGGAATAATAAACTTTTCCCATGAATTTGCATTACTCTCTTGTAGGTGTAGTTGTTGTGAGTTTTTCCTTTGAATTTCGATATTTTATTGGGACTAAATGGACTTTATGTTTTCTATTAAGAATTGTGTTTATTGTAAGGAAAGATCCATATGAACTATGTATTATAGTTATTATATTTTATTTATTTTAAAATATATAATTTTTTAACTAAAAACACATAGATTAAAAAATTTAAATTTAAATAATTAATCAATCATGAAAAACTGCATAATATAAACAATCACAAAATATTAAATGAAATTATAATTTACATATAAATTACTTGAAAACATCTTATAATAATATGAAACAAAAAACTTTAAACCATTTATATTATGAAACGGATGGAGAACATATGTTTATGTTCTACAATTTGTTAGATTATAAACTTTCAATTCACGCCAATTGATAATAAGTGGATTGACACATATTCTTCACTTAAAGTTTCGGCCCATTTCCGATGTGGAATATTATTTCTAATACGTTCCTCTGAGATGATGGCTCTTCTAGCCATTTATCTCGGTATTTTTTGTATATATCGGAGGGTCCAATTTGTATCAGACTTGTTTCGATGGTACTAATTTTGGATCAGATCGATTTTGGTTTGGATTAGGCAGTGTGATCGAACTCTAATACCATGTTATATTATGAGTTTCTAACTCAAAACTAATTGACAATGAGTAAATGCACTCATATTTCTTATATAATAAGTCTATGTTCATTTTTGATGTGAGATAGTATTCCCAATACAATGTGCTTATAAACCTGACTAAATCCATGGTATTTGAAGCTACTGGATTTGAACCAACAAATTGATGACCGAAATATCTACCCTAAACAGTTCGTTTAAAGGCTGTGAAAGAAAATGAATGACAGTTTTAGAGAAAGCTAAAAAAAGGGTTTTCTGCAAATAAATCTTTAAAGTGGCTAGATTTTGCAAATTTATCCTCCAGATCAATTAAATGCAGGTCAACCTCTGAAGTAAGAGTCAACCCGCAATATAACCCTCGGCCGTGAATAGATTTTTTAATCTGTATATAACCGTGTATAAGCACTCAAAATTACGTCGTTTTGTATATTTTAAAGAAACCAAAATTATACACAATGGAGATTCGAACCCATGACATGAAAGATTAACACCAAACAGTTTACCAATTGTGCTAACACATATTTAATTATATTTTAAACATATTTATTTATAAACCAACACATGACGGGCAAAAACCCAGAAACCCAACTATGGCTTCTTCTTCTTCTATCTCAATCTGTAACCAAATTGAAGATCGCTCTCTTTCTCTCTCTCGAGAGAGATTTAGTTTGATTCAAAATCGATTTTCAATATTTCTCACAATAAGCTCTAATCATCGTTGATTTTTTATTCAAATTTGAAACTGAGAATTTCTCGTCATCATCATCATTATTGCCATGAGATTATTCCGTTTGGGTAATTTCAAATTCATCAGAAACCTTCTTATGATTTTGAAATTGAGATTTGGTTCCAAAATCTGAATGTCTATGAATCAGTTGCAGAGGAAAATGGAAAAACTCAGCCGGAGAAAAATGGTGGAACAAGGATTGGCGAAAGCAAGAGCTTCGATTCGCGAAGCAGCTTCTAATCGTAACACTACAGTGTTCAACATCGATCTTCCAAACCCAGAAATCTACCGTAATCCTTCAGCTTTACATCGGTAAGTTATAATATTCATGAGTTTTAAATTAGAAAAATTAGATTTGGGTTTCTGGGTTTTTGCTCGTCATGTGTTGGTTTATAAATAAATATGTTTACAATATAATTAAATATGTGTTAGAACAATTGGTAAAATGTTGGGTGTTAATCTTTCATGTCATGGGTTCGAATCTCCATTGTGTATAATTTTGTTTTTTTTTTAAATATACAAAATGACTTAGTTTTGAGTGTTTATACACGGTTATATACAGATTGAAATATCTATTTACGGCCGAGGGTTATATTGCGGGTTGACTTTTCTTCATAGGTTGACCTGCATTTAATTGACCTGAAGAGTAAAGTCACAAATCCTAACTACTTTAAAGGTTTATTTGCAGAAAACCCCAAAAGAAACCATCATCATTGTTATCGATTTTAATTTAAAAAGAAAAAAAATTCAAATCGTCCCTAATCTCTTCTCACTTAAAACCACGAAGAGTTTAACGGTACAATACACCCCTAGATACTTTTTTTGGGACCGAAACTCGTCAGTGTGTAGGTGAAGTGATACGATCTTTATGAAAATAAAAATTATCAAAAAAGAAGTGATACAATCGAGTCTTATCCCGATTTACTAATTCGATTTGTGTTACGATAATATAAGGGGTGTCTCGAAGAACTAAAAACCAAAATGGATACACAATGGATCTACGAAATTAAGAGTTAAGCTAAAGCTAAATGAGTTGACTGTTTTGGATTTTCAATCACTAATCAATCAAATTAAAAACTAAAGCAAAAATTATAAGCAAGCAAAAAAAGCAAATTGATCTATGCAATGGTATTCGGAGAAATGTAAATAAATACACAATGAATACAAACGTTTTGATTAAAACATGGATCACCAAAATAGAATAACCCTCTCTCATAGCATTAACTACTAAGGTTAACATCTCGATTATTAAATTCTGATTTGCGATCACGATATCAAACAAGCATTAAACACAAGTCTAATTCGTTCACATCATTTTTCTAACATTAATTTTCCTTGGTTAGGATTGTAAGCAGTTTATCAAAAACACTTTTGGTGCGGAAACTAACTTAGGTTCTTAAACTAGGTGATTAATCCAATGCTATCATTACAAACATCATAAGATGAAAGAACCGTGAAAGATTCACCCTAATCTGTAATATGTAGTCATCATCTCGTATATGCATGTCAGAATATCCTACATTAGAAATATAGATTGATGGTACAGGATTTAATATTCATTTTAGAGACCTGATCCGGATCCGAACCGTTCCGGAAGAATACCGAAGGTCGATCCAAGGAGGCAAAATGAGCTGGGCATAGATGGGCCGAGAAGTCCACCAAACGACATCGGTCTACAACTGGGTTTGACAAAGCTCGGCCCACGGTGCTAATTTTTGCCCATCTGATCGAACAAGCCCATGAAGCTTCGCCGACTTGGAGACTCTGAAAGAAAAGAAAAATATGACAATTAAAAGGGGAAAAGGCTGGAAAAAGGAAGTTTTCCTAGTTTTATTAGGGTTTCGAAACCGACTACTATTTTGTATAAATATACATGTAATTTCAATAATGAAGGGATCAAATCATTAATAAAATACACAAATTCCAAAAAAAAATTGATTTCCGATTTCTTTGCTTGAGTTTTTAGACTTGTTTGATAGATCCAAAATACCTTGCGGTATCCGGATTCATCAATTGGCGTCGTCTGTGGGGAGTCTTTCTTTTACATCCTCTAAAAATTGTTTGAAAAGTGTGGCAACGATGTCAGAAACACCACCCCGGTCGTTAGTACCGGAGCCAACGACACCAACAACGGTAGCGGAGACGGAGTCGACAACAATGAAGACAACAATGACAACGTCATCCTTCATGATGACACCGCCACCATCACAGAAGACCAACTCGACATCCCAACTCTCCTCAAGAGGCTTCTTGAGCGATTCGACAAACAAGAGGCAGAGACTCGGGTAATCAGAGAAAGGATCACCTCTCTCGAAGAACCACAAGCCACCCGCCAGGAGCAAATCCAGCCTTCGGGAGTGAGAGTGATCGGCAACACCAGGAGACTTCAGCTCGGCTAAACAGAATGCTATTCCCCGAACATATTCCACCTACCACTCTCGGCTCAGTCAGAAATCAAGGAAACAACTCTCTGCCGACCTTTGCAACCCCATCCCATCGACTCGACGACTCGGTCCAAGACCAGGAGATTGAAGGCATGAAGAATACCATCAGGAACATGAGCTCGAAGATACACCGAGTTATCAGTTCGGCCCCGGAGATCGAACGTGTCCTAGAAGATACTCAGAAGACCCCGTTCACGGCACACATCGCCAATACTCCTGTCAGGCACACCATGAAGATAAAAGTCACAATCTGCGAAGGAAAAACTAATCCAAGTCAGCACATCATGGCCTTCAACATCGCAATGGGACGAGCTCACTTCAGCTTGGGAGAAAAGGAGGCCGGCTACTGTCAACTGTTCGTGGAACATCTCGGTGGTGTTGTGCTCACCTGGTTTTCCCGGTTGGAAGCAAATTCCATCGACAACTTCAACCAATTATCCGCGTTCTTAAAGCATTATTCGATGTTCATGCAAAAAGGCACATCGAATGCCGACCTTTGGGCTCTTTCTCAGGGAGCCAAAGAATCACTACGCGCTTTTATGGATCAATTCAAAGCTACGGTTTCCAAGATCACGGTAGCAGATGAAGCAGCGATAGCCGCACTGCACAACGGCTTGTGGTACGAGTCACGATTTTGAGAAAATCTCATACTCAACGAGCCATCCACTTTGGAAGACGCAATGCACAGAGCAACTCGTTACATAGAGGTCGAAGAAGATCGTGTCAAGTTAGCCAAGAAATACGCGCCCACAAGGACAACGACCTCAAGAGACAAGGAGGACTACTACGAACCTGCCAAACACTACGAGAAAGATTACCCAAGAGATGATCGAAGCAAGAAAGCTTCGAACTACTATGTTAGCGAGGGTCAGCCTCAGAAACCCTGGAAAAAATACAACCGAGAAGATGATCCCAAAGAATCAAACGAGAAGTTGTATTGCAATTTCCATGAAAGGTCAGGACATTCGACTGCACAGTGCCGCCATTTACAAAATATCTTCCTCAAAAAGTACCAGAAAAGAGAAATCAGCGATGTCGAACTAAGAAAACCAGTGGAGGCAGTAGGTCTGACTATCCCAAAGAGCAGCCAAAGTCGGCGCATGAAAGCGACGAAAAGCGTATCAATGATAACTGAGGAGAAGAACATCGGCAGACTGACACCAACATCAATCCACCAAAAATAAATCGAGACGATCAACACGGGGTGAACAATAATTCTGCAACTTGAAAATGAATCAATATTATCATTGGAGGACTCGAAGCGTGTAATGATTGAGTACGGTCAATTCAGGAGTACGAAATACAAGCTATCACAGCACAAAAATGGCTGACCACCGTATGCGAAGGCCTTGCAATAACTTTTGACGAATCAGATACTACCAGACTCGACTTGCTACACAACGACCCCCGGTAATCGAGCTCATGATCGGCGATTGTGAAGTAGCGATGATATTAGTTGACAAAGGAAGCACATTGGATCTAATATACAAGAAAACCCTGAAGAAGATGGAAATCAGCAACGACAACATCAAATACTGCAATCGACCTCTGACGGGATTCACTAACGAGACGATCTCGAGCATTGGTACAATCAAGCTTCCGGTATACTTGGCAGGCATGACTAAGTACATCAAGTTCGTGGTGATCGACGCACCCACGGTCTACAATGCTATCTTAGGAATTTTGTGGATGTATGTGATGAAGGCGACAGCATCAACCTACCATCAGTGCATCAAATTCCCAACCCCAAACGGTACATATACCATCAGAGGCAATCAAAAGATAGCTCAAACATGATTCATCAGCGAGAAGAAGATCAGGAACAAAGCAGCTCTCGCACTACGTATCACCGACGAGTCGATCAACCTTGGCAAACAGAAATCAAAGGATAATCCTGTCATGCAGATTATCGTCGACATGAAAAGGCCAGAACAATGTGTAGGGATTGGAACCAAACTCGAAGAGGAAATCAAAGATAAACTCGTCACACTTTTTCGAAAAAAAGTTTCGACTTTTGCTTGGTCAATCGAAGATATGACACGAGTTGAATGTAGACCCAGCGTACAAGCCGAATGAAGGAAGCTAGGCCCCGAATGAGCCGAGGAAGTCAACGACGAGGTGTTGTATACTCGGCATAGGATCAATCACTGAGGTCAAATATCCAGAATGGTTTGCCAACTCCGTGGTGGTTAAAAAGAAGAACGGAAAATGGAGAGTGTGCATTGACTTCACGGACATCAACAAAGCTTGTCCCAAAGATAGTTTTCTATTAACACATATCGATCGATTCGTAGAAGCAACTGCTGGGAACGAGCTACTCTTCTTCATTGATGCATTCTTAGGGTACAACCAGATTCTTATGCATCTTGACGATCGTGAAAAGACAACTTTCATAACAGATAGAGGAATTCACTGCTACAAGGTGATGCCTTTCGGATTAAAAAATACAGGAGCGACTTATCAACGGCTCATCAACAAGATGTTTGCTGTCAGCTCGGTCAATTCATGGAATTCTACATAAACGACATGATGGTTAAGTCTTCCAATGCCAAAAATCATATCGACCACTTGAGCAAATGCTTCGAAACCTTGAACATGTATGGAATGAAGCTCAGCCCAGCGAAATGCACCTTCGCCGTGACAGCCGATGAATTCTTAGGATACATCACCACTCAGAGAGGAATCGAGACCAATCCAAAGCAGATACCCGCCATCCTTGATCTATCTTCACCTAAGAACAGAAAAGAGGTGCAACAACCACTGGAAGGATAGCCACACTCAATCGGTTCATATCTCGATCCACTGACAAAAGTCTTCCATTCTACCAGCTGCTCCGCAGAAACAAAGGCTTCGAGTGGAACGACCAGTGCGAGGAAGCATTCAAACAACTCAAAGAATATCTCTCGGCACCCCCGATCCTGGGCAAACCTGAGGAAGGAGAAATCATGTACCTCTATATCGCGATTTCATGCTCGGCAGTCAACGGAGTACTTGTGCGTAAAGATCGAGGAGAGCAAAGACCTATCTTTTACGTCAGCAAAACTCTGAACGGGGCCGAAACGAGGTACTCGACTTGGAAAAACTTGCATTCATCATCCTCATCTCATCTCGAAAGTTACGACCATACTTTCAAACTCATTCGATTGCTGTCCTCACCAACCAACCTCTAAGAACAATGTTACATAGTCCAAGTCAATCAGGGCGATTGACCAAATGGGCAATCGAGCTCAGTGAATACGACATCAAGTACAAAGGCCGAACCAGTGCAAAGTCGCAGGTCTTGGCAGATTTCCTTGTTGAACTTCCACCCGAACTGCTTGTCGACGATCTCCCAAAGGAAGAATGGTGGACACTGCACATAGATGGAGCTTCATCAAGACATGGCTCCAGAGTCGGGGTACATCTTGAATCACCAACTAGAGAAGTCCTCAAACAGTCGTTCTGCCTCGGCTTCTCTGCATCCAATAACGAAGCTGAATACGAAGCATTTATAGCCGGTCTCCGTCTAGCCAACGGAATCAAAGCAGCACAAGTCTGAGCCTTCTGCAATTTTCAACTCGTCCCCAACCAATACAACAGAGAGTACGAAGCAAAGAACGAAAGAATGGATGCATACCTCAAAGTAGTCCAGGAGATCGTAAAAGACTTCAGATCTTTCGAGCTCACAATAATCCCCTGAGGTGATAACACAGCGGCTGACGCGTTGGCCACATTAGCTTCAACTTTGGATCCGGACTTACGACGTATCATTCCGGTAGAAAACATAGCCACACCAAGCATAGATCTACCTAAGGGAGTACACCAAATCAGCGACTTGCCAGAAGAAAATAGTGAAGACGAGATCGTAGCAGACCCAATGGACAAGGATACGAACCTGGACAAAGATTGGAGAGATGAGATCAAACTATATATCCACGACGGGGAGGTCCCAACAGACAGATGGGCAGCTCGTCGTTTAAAAGCACGAAGTGTACATTACATAGTGCATAAAGGGGAACTTTACAGATGGAGTTCATCAGGGGCACTGTTACACTGCATTCATGGGGACAAGGTCTTCAAAGTCTTAAGCGAAACACATGATGGAGCCGGAGGTAATCACTTTGGAGGTCAGTCACTTGCACTCAAAGTCAAGAAATTGAGTTTTTTCTGGCAAAGTATGATCTCGGATTGCAAAGCATATGCTTCCAAGTGTGACACATGTCAATGCCACGGTCCACTAAAACATGGACCTACCAAAGACTTTTCTTCGACAACCATCGCTTACCCATTCATGCATTGGGCAATGGATGTCGTCGGACCCCTAGTACCTTTGCACCAAAAGAAGTACATCTTGATCATGACTGACTATTTCACCAAATGGGTTGAAAGAGAAGCATACACCAAGATCAAAGGAATCGACGTATGGAAGTTCATCTGGAAATACATTATTTGCCGAGATAGGCTTCCATACGAGATCTTCATCGATAATGGACCTAATCTCACTTGCAGAGTTTTTGACGACTTCTGTGCTAAATAGAGGATCCAACTACGTAAATCTATGTCGTATTATCCGCAAGGAAATGGCCAAGCAGAAGCAACTAACAAGACAATCATTGCCGGATTGAAGAAAAGACTGGGAGCTGCGAAAGGCATTTAGACAGAAGATCTCGATGGGGTCTTATGGTCACACCGAACTACGCCTCGTCGACCTACCGGACAAATCCCCTTTTTCTTCTCACATGGCGTCGAAGCAATGGCTCCCGCCGAAACAAACGTTGGAAGCTTGCGACAAGTGCTGATAACGCAGAATGTGGATCTTAACAACGATCGACTCCGCGACGGAGTGGAAGGATCACGCGACCAAGCATTACTTCGAATGCAGAACTATCAGTAACTGGCAGCTAAGTACTACAACATGAAAGTCCAAAATTGTTTCTTTCAAGAAGGCGACCTCGTCCTTAGAAAAGTATATCAAAACAAGAAGGAAGAAAAGGCAGGCAAACTCGGCGCAAAATGGGAAATGCCTTATTCAGTTTCAAAAATTGTGAAACCATGGGTTTACGAGCTAATGGAGATGAATGGAAATGCCGTCCCACGGTCTTGGAATGCCTGGAATCTAAAGCGATACTATTACTGAAAGGTTAAACCTGCTCAACGGTCATCTCGGTATTCAAAAAAAAAAAGAAAAAAAAAATGATCATCTTGGCATGACCGATCTCATTCCTCATATTTTGTACGTGAACTAAGAGCGGCTTGATTCCTCTTCGGAAGATACGTAGGCAGTCTTTCACAAGGCACATCTGCAACTTTAATAAAAATTTATTTTTACAAACCATCAGATCGTCTACTTAGACAAATTCGGCACGACTAAAAACGTCTAATTTTACAAACCTTTCATGGTTTCAATCTTCACATCGGCATCCTGGCCAGGTGTTCGATATTATACGCACTCCTCATGGGTACAGTGGTAAAATAATCCACGCTTCACACCTCTAAGTCTAAACCGCTTATATTGAAGTTGAAAAACCGAGCCCAGTCTCGCACATATTCTAGGTCGGCTAAATAACTAAACGACAAGCTAAATTCGCATATTTATGACCGATTTAGAACAATCAATAGGATAAACCGAACACCAGTATTCGCACCTAGAATTTATGGTTCGGTTCTCTTTTTACGAGTAAACAAAAAAAAACATATTACTAATTTCACTTATAAAGATCGATATAATACGCCAGTCTCGCGACAATCCAAAACTAGGAAAACAAAATTTTCTTGTGATAAAAAACCCAAAAATAAACAAATTGCCTAAGGGCCTGTAATGACTCTTTCTATGTCGTCCTAAAAATGAAACCAACTTAGACCAGAAAATAAATTAGTACATTTCTAAGTAATCAATATAGCATCAACGAGAGTCGAGAAGCCCAAGACTAATCGGTGGATCAATTTGATCCATCATTGGTTCTTTTACATGCGCCAACTCCCATATGAAAGCCTTATTTTTTGCGAAATTCATAACTTCTCATGAAAGTGTTATCAACTAAAGAAACGAGTGGAGGATTCCAAGTCATCTGTTACAGTAGATGAAGTTATAAGGGAAATCTAATCTAAGGAACAAGAGTTTGATTAGAACAAGAAACATGCAAGAGGAAAAGAAAAAGGCTTGCTTAAACAAAGAGTAAGAAGACCAGATTGCAGATAAAACCAAGAGAAAAAGAAGAAGAAGAAGAACAAAGACAAAGAGAAGAATATATGTTGGACCTGCAAGAAAAAATGTCACAATAACATGAAATGTCATCATGGCAAAGCCAAGAACAAGTTTGGTGAATACCAATTGCCAAAACCTAGCAATAGCCAACATAAAGTACATTTTGTGAATCAAATTTGAGGAAAAAAACAGAGCTTTTGCAAAGTCAAAACCGAGAATTTAAAGGCAAAACAAAAAATTTCCGGAGAACCGAGAATTTAAAGGCAAAACAAGAAATTTCCGAAGAGCAAGCTATTGCCAATTATAACCCAACTGAGGGTTTCAACACAACTAATGCATATCCCATCTGACTTGTCAAATGACTCAGCATCCCAGTCGGTACATTTAAGGGATAAATTAACACCGTAACCCGTTATGTGTACGCCTAATTTTAAAACTTTGGATAGGATAATTTAAATAGTATTGAGTTTGGATATGTTTAAGCACTCTCTCACATTGTAGGCAGGAATTTTCGCACTAATCCGGAGTTCGGGAACGAATAAGCCGAAACGCCGCAAAATAGACGATTAGATCTGATCGTTAAGTTGTTCGGTTCCAAGTTCAAGTCTAGTATTATCATAAACCGTCAATTTTAATTTCAAACTGATCTTAGCCGTCCACGTGTAAGATTCCCGTAATTTGCTCCGTCGTAAGACGTGATTAGAAAATAAGCCCACATTTTGGTAAATCTTTTAGGATAATCCCCTAATATCTTGAATGCACAATTTACACCCCTGGAAGATTAATGATGTCCACAGTTTATACTAGGCCTGGGTATTCGGGTATTCGGTGCGGTTCCGGATAAGAACCGATCGATTCCGGGTCTTTCGGGTAGAGGAGTTTAGGACCCATCGGGTATTTTTGTAATTTTGGTTCAGTTTTGGTTCGGTTCCAATCGGTTTCGGGTCGATTCGATTCTTGATTATAAGAACCGATAATTACCCGAAAAATTCGGTTCTCATTCGGTTCGGTTTAATTCCGGATATTTTTTACCCAAACTACCCAAAAATATCTAAAATACCAAAAAAATAATTAAAAAATCTATAAAAATCGAAATAATACACCTAAATTGGTTACTTTTATCCAAACTATCCGAATATTCCTAAAAATATCCGAACTAACCGAAATAATCGAAAAAATAACAAAAAAAAAATTGCAAAATTTATCCAAATTATCCGAACATACCCAACCTAGAACCAAAATATCTATGGGTTAATTTATATTTCGGATACCCGTTCGGTTTTCGGTTCAGTTCGGGTTCGGTTCCGGTTCTTCGGTTTTAAGCATATAAGACCCATCGGGTATTTTTAAAAAATCAGTTCGGGTTCGGTTCGGATAATTTCGGGTCGGTTCCGGTTTGGTTTGTTGGTTTCGGGTATTTTTCACACCCCTAGTTTATACAATTCGACCAAACTTGAGGTGACGATTCCGATTTACCACTTACCATGTTCAAAATGTGGCCGCTGATGTGAATACGCTGGTTATGATATCAGAGATCTGCTCGAGATTATGCTCTAAACAGAGTAATAAAAAGCAAATAAATTAAGAAAATTTTGAAGTTTCTTAATTTTTGGTTCGAAATATAATGTTTAAATATTTTTTTTTTTTGGTTTAAATGTTAAGATTTATACCATTTTCTGTTTTTTATATGTTGATTACAACTTATTCTATCCATTACATTAGAAAATAAAAAAATAAACCCTTGGAACTAGAGTGCGACAAACCGATTAATTAAAGGGAAAACTTATAAACCCAAAATAGAATTCAAGAAGAGACGGCAAGTTGTAGTTGGATGGAGGTAGTGACAGTAATCGATCACGTAATGATCGATCGATAGAAGCCGATGGTGGTTGTAGTCGTTGATGTTGCTCTGAAAATCCTTGCGTTTTTTTCCTTCCACACTGAGTACACTGTTGTTTGGAGGATTAGCTTGATGATTGTTGATGTCAGAGCAGACGAGTGCGGTCTAGGCTGATTTATCCACACTGTTGATTCGTGGAGATTCAAAGGCGGATTAGGCCATATCCTTGAAGCAAAGGACCTCCAAATTTCTGCGGAGAAAACACAGTTAAAGAAAAGATGGTCATGGGTCTCTGTTCCTCATGAGCAGAGGACACAAACATGAGGCACATTCATTCCCCATTTCCTTCATCTATCCTTGTTGGAAGCTTATGTCTGAGACCTAATCAAGAGAAGGAAGAGAAGCGCGGCACAGCCTCTTTAAACCAAGCCACTGTAGCCCATGGAAGAGATGGAGATGATAACCTTAACCTTTCCCAAGTCTCTTTAGAGGAGAAACTAGTAGTATAATTCCTTGATGTGTTGCGCCATAAGTATGTATCACTTCCTCTACTCTCATTTGGTGGTGATATATCCATTAAAGAGATTAGTAGATTCTGAGTTGCTTCAGTTCTGGCCGTTGGCATGTGCCATTGTCCATTCCTCGTTGCTTCTACTACCCGTGCATTCTTGGGTACACGTAAGAGTCTAGGTCCAACTTCACCGATAAACGATATTAGGGGACCATAATCTGTCCATGAATCAAACCAGAATGAAGCTGATTTCCCATCCTCTATATCACAACAAAAAAAATCCAGAAAAGTTTGTTTTACCTGTAACATGCTCCTTACTATTTTTGAAAATCGGTTTGAGTCTTCCATCAACCAAAAACTTTTCCTTGTGAAAACATTTTCTTTCAACCAAGCACCCCATAGAGAACTGGCATTAGTAAAGAAATTCGAGATTTTTTTTAAACAGAAAACCACATGGAAATCTTCCAACAATCGTATGCCTAGACCTCCTTCAACCTCCAGCTTACATACATCCTTCCATGCCACTCTAGCTCCCGAATCAGATCCAGTTTTATTTTTCCATAGGAAAGCTGAGCATAGAGAATCTACCTTGGTGTAGAAATATTTTGGAAGGACAAAGATCGCACTCCAAAAGTTTACCATTCCATAAATTACCGAAGAGATTAGTTGAATCCTTCCGAAAAAAGATAGAGTCCTTACTGTCCATGAATGTAGTTTATTTGTGATTCTCTCAATGAAAGGTTGAAGTGATGCATAAGAGATCTTCTTGGAGTTTAGAGGAAGGCCCAAGTATCTCGTTGGGAGGCTGCCTACTCTAACACCATTCAAACAACTTAGAACCGCAATTTTGATATATGAATAACCACCAAAAAAGATTTATGATTTTGTTGGATTCATATCCAAGCCAGGGAGAGATTTAAATCTGTTCATAACCTCCTTAATGCCCGTAATAGAGTGTCTTGAGCCATCCGAGAACACAAGTAAATCATCTGGAAATAGCAAGTGTGTTACCTTGGATTTGAGCATTTTGGATGAAGCCTGAACTCACCTAAATCAACAGCTTTCTCTAGTAACTTTGACAGAGCTTCCATCACGATTATGGAGAGATATTGGGATAGCGGATCCCCTTGGCATATCCCTTTTTCCCTTTAAAAAAACATGTTAGCTCACTGTTAATTGATATAGAGAATCTTGGAGAGGTAACACATTCTCTAATCCATATACGAAAGAGAGGCGGGAAGTTTTGTGCTTCCAACAGCTTCAGAACAAAGTCCCAACATACCGTATCAAACGCCTTCCTTATGTCAACCTTCAACATGGAGCTTTTTGGACAAGAAGCCTTGTGATAATTTTGAATAAGCTCTGATGCTAGCAGAAAATTTTCACCAAGACAGCGGCCTTTAAGAAAAACAGCTTGATTCGGGGAGATGAATTATTCCAATATCGGTTTCAACCTCTTTGCAATAATCTTATAAACCACTTTTTAAATCAGGTTGCAGCAGCTCATATGCATATATTAGCCTAACATACAAGCCTCAGAAGTCTTCAGAATCAAAGCAATGATCGTGTGATTGAAATATTTTAGGAGTCTTCCAATCCTGAAAAATTCTTTCATCGCAGCCAACACATCTATTCCTACAACACTCCATGATGATCTGAAAAATTCAACAGAATACCCGTCTGGCCCTGGACTCTTATCAAGAGGCAAAGAGAAAATGGTTGTCTTTATTTCATCATCTAAAACCGGTCTCTGCAACTCCAAGCATTGTGCCTCTGAGCATCTAAAAGCTAGGAGGTCTTGTAGCTGACCAATAGTACACAGGGATGTAACCTGATCTGTACAGCCCAAGACTACCTGAAAATAATCCACTGAATGCTCTTTAATCCATAATGCAGATTTGTTTGAAGCTCAGGCTAAAGGACTACCTTTCTCTTGGTGAAATAATCAGGATGACAACCCAATATCCAAGATCATTCAGTAACCTGATCTGTACAGCCCAAGACTACCTGAAAATAATCCACTGAATATATTGAAATCATCAATGCCGCTGATGTCAATTTGATCCCTTCCATAATCATAATGCTGAGAGATTCGTAGGATCTGATTGAAATCACCTACTACAGCCAAAGGATGGCTTTCAATAGGCGTTGTAGTGTTCAATTGTACCAACTCCTCCCATAGAGACTCCCTCTGTTCAACTTGGTTGAAACCGTATATAAAAGAAACCGTTAGGTTGATATTCTCCGACTGAATGCATATTCTGCAGGTGACAATCTGAACTGAAAGTTTATAAACCATCAGAGAAACAATCGGATCCCACACCACCACAACTCTGGATGTGGCATGATGATCAAAGTTACCGTAGAACTTCCATCCAAAAGGAACTGCGCTCGTTATTCTTCTTGTATTTGTAGTTGTACATGCATTTCTGTAAATGCTCCAAAAAGGGGCCTATGGATATTAATCCAATCTTTGGTAATGGTTTGTCGTCTATCGCTATTCAATCCTCTTATGTTCCAGCCAAAAAACATTAAAAAGGTGTTTAGAGATTTTGTGTGACCTTGCGGTCACTCTTCTTGCCTGTAACCAAGAAGACAGGAGCTTATGCTTCAACGATAGTTTCATTGCCTTCTGATTCTGAGATTTCATGGCTATCTAGCTGATCTGAAACAAAATCTGCACCCGTTTCCGTCGTATCTGGATCCGGATCAGGAGATTCTTGGTGTGTTTCTGAATTAGCACTTAGCTGATCATCCTCTGCTACAGTAGAAACTTATTCTTTTGAGTCCAGCACGGTGGCCAATTCCATAGCTTTCGATCTTACACCAACTTCCAGGACCTTTGACTCTTCTGCATCCACTAGTGGAGCAGCGAGATATTGGCCTATACGTTGGAACTTGAGAGGGGCCAGCTCGATCCCTTATCTTACGGCTTGGATGCCTGCGTCGAGAATGTTCAATTTTCCCTTTGTTCAACGAGAAAGATGGTTTCCTTGGGCAGTATAAACTATCATGTCCATATGCGTTGCACTCCGCACATTTTTCCGGTAGCCATGGGTAGGAGACAGAGATTTCGACCTCTTTTCCATAGCTAAATCCGGAGACAATTTTCCTTGGCAGCTCTTTTAGAAGATTTACCTTGACAGTAAATTTTGTTACTTCAAAGTTTTCCTTCATCTCTGTTTCTGGGGCCAGAGAGACTGGTTTTCCAACGGCAGTTGCAATCCTGCATAAACTTTCTTTGTTGAACAATAAGTAAGGGACTCCTCTAAGCTCAACTCCAACAGTTGCAGAGGTTATTGGTGGTTGTTCTGGTGTGAACTCCAGAGACCAAGGCCCAACAAACATTGGGCGGCCTGCGATATACCAAAGCTTTCAACTGAACAATATGAAATGTGTCCGTGGATTTGTAACTCGAAGTAAGAAGGAGCCAGGACCAATATTGTGTACAAAGATCCATGGTCCGGTACTTGTCCAGAGAGCATTCACAACTCCAATCACCCTTCCCATTTCCGGCGGAGGACCATGGAACTGAGCGTAGATAAAATCCTTGAACTCCTCTTTTGCAGCTTCAATATTCTCATCCAGAATGAGAACGAAGGGAACTCCAGTACTATGTTCTGTGGGCGTTCCGATTTCCTCAAGGGATGAAGAATCTTTTAGCACACTCGTCCACTTCCTTGTTAGAAGAGGTAAAGTTTGTGGATTGATGGCCTCGGGCAATGGACCATCTGGTCTGACCTCTCCACCATGACCAACCACATCGGAAGCTTGAGGAGCTAAAATAGATGCCAAGGTGGTGAGAACCTGAGGAGGAACCGAAGATGTACTCTGAATTTCTATATCTAGGATTGGCACGGTTTCCAACCCCAAAGAAACTTTCAGATATGACAAATCCGTCTCATGAGGAGACGTAGAAGGACTTTCAGTCACACATGCTACCACAAGAGGGCCAGTGGTAGAGCTGACATGAGAAACACCGAAAGAGATTCCTCTATAAAGAGAGGCTGACGAACCTTCCCGATTTGCTAAAATAGCAGAGGTACCCGATGCTCGGGAGTTCATTGAGTTTGTAGCGATTGACTCCCGAAGGAGCAGCTTCTTTTTATTTTTCATCATGTGGTGAATCTTCTTCGGCCGGCGAGGAGCCGACCGGCGGAGCAGGTACAAACCGGCGGCAAAAGTTTGAGAGAATTAAAGCTTATAGTTTTAATGAATAATGGGTTTGATTGGTAACAAGTCACTAACAACGTACAGTCACTTTTAAGTTTGTAAAGTTTTTGGTTGTACCAATCAAAGAAAAAAGAAACAAAAGCTGTAAGAAAAATCAAGTTACTCAAAGCTGTACCACTTATAGAATAAAGTTGTATAAATAGTGAAAGCTGTTTATAGAGATAAAGATAGTGATAGATACGGATATACAAAAGTGAAAAAATCTCTAATATTATTGGTTGCATGGATTCTTTTATCTTTGTAAATTTAAATATATTTAAAAAAAACTACAAATTTTATGATAAAAATAATGATTATAAATAGAGCAACATTCACTTGCTCTATGACATAAATATGAAAGCGTAAATTTTAAATATGGGTATAATTTTTTTTGAATATGACATAAATTATTTGAAATTGTTACAATGGTAGTAACTATTTTGGCTGTAAAAATAATTGCTTTCCTTTGAAAACTTAATAACATCGGAACATTTCCGCGGTCGAATCCATTTCGAATTTGATAAATGCATTGCTTGTGGAGTATGTGTTCGAGTATGTCATATAGATCTGTCTGTTAGAAATTGGAAACTAATATTAGAATTGATTTCCGTGAAATCAATAAAAATGAACTGTAGCGCAAAATTTTGGACGTAACCAAGAAACTGTTAATCGAAAGTTTCATGAAGTGTTGAATGCAAAGGAGCGACTTGCTTGTGATCAAATGAGGACTCCAACAATTCGTCAACTTTGAGCAATTCCATCAAGGCTTCGTAATGACACTCGTTATTGGCCATTCTTCGAAGGTTTTATTAGTGCTATAGATGGAACACATGTTCCCGTCATTGCACCGCCAGAAAATCGAAGAGTGTATTGGGACCGTTTTGGTGAATCAAGCCTTAATATTTTGGTTATATGTGATTTAGACATGCTTTTCACATATGTGTGGAACGGAGCACCAGGTTCAGTTCATGATTCCAGAGTTCTATCGATAGCGCAACAGAACAACCATCGGTTTCTGATATCTTCTACAGGTAAATATTACGTCGTCGACTCTGGATATGCAAATAAAAAAGGCTATTTAGCTCCTTATCAGGGAAACAACAAGAAGAGGTTGGATATCATTTACGGCAATTTGACAATGGTCCACCTCCAAGAAATAAGCATGAATTGTTTAACAGATGGCATGCATCCCTCCGCTCTGTTATTGAAAGAACCTTCGGAATCTGGAAAAAAAAAGGAGGTTCGTGAAAGAATTACCGAGATACAGATTAGAAATACAAAAAAAAAATTGGTGTTTGTTACAATGGGCCTTCATAATTTTATTCGACGGTCATACAGTATGGATGGTGATTTTGACGCCAACCCAACCGCAGAAAATGAAAATGCACATAGATAACAAGAAGAAGATGTAAATCTGATCGGGGAGATAGAAGAGGTGGAAACATCTACAAATGGAGCATATATGGCCGTGACCAAATAGCAAAATCTTTATGGAAAAAGTGTGCTTAGTTTTGTTTGTTTATTCTTATATATTATGTATAATATACAAAAAAAATTATATATGTGTACAAAAGTTAATAATCTATAAACCAATATATAAATAAATTTTAAAATCCGTTAAGTATGTTTCTTTTTTTTATTGAGCGATATTTATAACTTCTGTTTGTTTATATTTTAATATTTTTTAAATTAGGTTTTTACCCCAAATATCTATACTCTTTTGCATTCTTTATCATTTTAATTTGTACTAAATTATTTTTATTATTTTTAAAATTTACGTTCATAAAAAAATCTTTTTTAAAAAAATTCTTGTCACAATTGAAAATATATAAATTTTCTTATATTTTTAACTATTTTTTTATCTAATCTAAATTTTTTTTTTAATATTTCTTATTTATTTAATATCAATTACTCTTTGTACCGTTACAATGTTATCAATCGGAATACTATTTGTTCCGCTTTGTTTTTTGTACAGCTTTAGCTTACCACTATCTCTTACAGCTTTGCACTATGTGTTGTAACAGCTTACAGCTGAAAAAGTTGTACCCTTTATGTTATCAATCTGATCCAATATCTTTTAAGTGTGTAGATATTCTGATATTTCCTTCTCCTTCTCTCCTTTCCTCTTTTTATACCCCAAATTCTTTCTTAATTCTAGGATTGACCGGTCTGATTTGCTATTAATGCACTTCATACATTCCTTTAATTCTTATTTCGTTTCTTTTGAGTTACAATTTTCTACACGCGAAATCTTTTTGAAATTGTTTTTGGGCTTAAGGTTTTGTGAAAATTGAGCTGGTTCTAGTTGGACCCAGTTCTTGCATTTGGTGGACCGAAATTTATATACCATTACCAACTTACATAAATAAAAATACATAAATAAAAATGGGAGAAAGTTACAGGTTGCGGAAAGAAAACCTATAAAGCAAATCTCAAATTAAAAAAAAAAAGTATGCAAACGGTAAAAAATGACCAAAACCTCAGTCAACAATAGTCCACGTCATATCGTTCTCAAAAATCCAGTGGCAAACTTCAATCCGACCCGGACCCGATCCAAGTGCCAAAAACGCTCCATGACTAGGACTCCATGATGACGTGTCAATGTGACAGATGGCAACACCATGGTTAATCTTCTCTTGACTCTCCGGGTCAAGAATATCCGTTTCATAAACTCGTACCCGAGGAACCGAATGGCAGTAATACAGTAAATATGGATACAGACTCTGATGACAGGAAACTGCTCTTGTTAAATCTCCACCGTTGATTCCTTTGACTTTTCCGATCACGATCTTCTTCTTTGACCCGACGACATTCTCCGTCGTCCTCACCACCACGCTGTGTCCGAGCACCGACGTGGCGAAATCGATCATATCCTCCGCCGATCCGACGCACCGTTTCGTCTCGCCGTGGCTTGGCGGTCTCTCGCACTCGGAAATCGCCGACGATATTATCTCCGCCATAGATGAATTCTCTCCGGCGCCAAAAATCCTCCGTATCGCGACGGTCTCGGAGGACGAAAACGGTAAATTCGAAACTATGGTTCGGGGCAAAAACGTCCTTTTAGGCATTTTATCTCTAATATCGGCCATTTGCATCACAGTCCCTTCTTTTAGCATCGACTCTCTGAAGAATTTGCCCTGCTCAACCCATTTATTCACAGTTTTGCCATTGGAGCTCGCATTATTAGAGTACCTCCCGAATACGACGCCGTCTTTTGTGTACTCTTTGAAACTCGGTCCTTGGCCGTAGGTTTTGAAGCTCACGTTTCCTCCGATGTTGCCTTCGCCGTAACCGGTGAAGTTATCGGAGCCCAAGTTGAATGATTTGCCGTAATTTACGAAACTGACCTTCTCGTTGTTCGATTTTTTAGCGTAGGAAGAGAAAGAGTCTGCACCGATATTGGATTGGTCTCTGTAGTTCTTAAACCCATAAACGGCGCCGTTTCCTCCGTCGCCGTATTTTTTGAATTCGTTCACCGGAATATTCCCGTCGCCGCCGTAGTTCGTGAACGTGTCGTTAGCTCCGTTCGCGGTCTCTCCGTACCCTGTGAAACCCGATTTGACTACGTTTGACCCGATTCCGTAACCCGAGAACCCGTTTGGAGCTCCGTTTCCGTTTTTGCTGTAGCCTGTGAACGTCTGAGCTCCGGCGTTTGCGTTCTCGGAGTAGGTCGTGAAGGATTGTGATCTGCCGTTGGCTTTGTCGGAGTAGGAAGTGAATCTTCCGTTGGGCTCGTTGGCGTTTGTGTGATAATTCGCAAAATCGCCGGAGCCTCCGGTAGATCCGGTGGCGTAAGTGGTGAAGCTCTGGTCAGCGGCGTTAACTTCCTCGGCGTAATTTGAAAACCCATCGTCGTGTCCGGCGGAATCGCGGCTGTAACGGCCGAAAGAGTCGACGGCGATGTTATCACCGCCGGAGTAGTTTTTGAACGTGTCGGCTCCGGCGAGACGGTCGGAGCCATAGTTGGTGAAGTTCTTGCCGCTGTAAACGGCGAAGTTGACGTCATCGCCGTGCTTTTCGAGAGAATGAGCGGCGAGCTCAGGGAAACATAAGAGCTTCGCGGCGGAGCAGAAATCGGAGAAGCGCGTGTCGAGCGCGTGACGAGAAGCGAGTGAGGCGAAGCGCGTGGAGTCCACTGCCGTCAAAGGAGAAGCCTTGGAGAGGAAAAAAGAAGGTTTTGGTGCATCGCCGCCATTGATGCGTTTGTTCCAATAGCGAATCAATGAGGCTTTTGGAGTGAATGGATTCTCCGACGCCGTGGTGTTGCCGGAGGTTTGGTTAGCTCCGGCGAAATAAACCTACCAAAAAACGCAAATTGATGTTATATTAAACGGAATGTTACCAACCAAAATGTATAAATTAAAACACAAAAGATGGAATCTTTCTTACGAAGGAGAAGAAGCAGAGGAAGAAAGCTGCTTCATTGTTCATCTTCTCTGGTGTGAGAGAGATTGTTGGTTGAGAAACAGAAATAATATGAAGAGAGAGTAATGAGACTTCACTATGATTACATGAAGTGAGTCCAAATTATAAATTTGACTATTAAACATATTCTTTTTAATCAACTTTATTAGGTATTTCGAAAGAACGTTAATCTAGGTTTTCACTGTTTTCTCAACGGATAATAGGTCAAAAAAGTCAAAAAGAAGAACAAATATATAATTCAAATTTACTTAAAATATTGTAAGAAAGAAAGAATCTGAATAACCAAATAAGGCTGCATAAAGTATATTAAAGAGTTTTATCAGAAAAAAAAAAGTATATTAAAGATGAATCTCCCCAATAGTATACAAAATATCAAAATTATATGAGAGAGAGTAAAAAGAAAGGTTGTAAAAAAAAAAAAAAAAGCTGTGAAAGACTTGCTTGTTGCTGAAGAAAGGGAGAAAGTAAATAGAAAACAAAATTCAATTTAAGGTTTTGAAAAATTGTTAATTTTTATTTGATAGTGTTTTTGTTTTTAACCAGATGATCCAAGTGGGAATGTGACTAATTTCGGAGTGTGCAAATTTGATGCATACAAATACACAATGTGAAACATCCGAACCGAAATCTAGAAGCAACTGGTCCAACAAAAATGTGTTTATTTCTAATAGTAATGAAACCTAGAAAAAACGAGTTAACGCATTGTCTTGTTCAAGTACCAATAGACCACTGACGCTGGGTTTATTTGTTAGTTCTTACGTTTAGTGTTCATGAATAATGATAGTGTGAAACACTGAAACGGTAAATTGTGGAAACATATATTAGCTTCATTGGCTCTTGAATAAAATATAGATGGACTTCGGTCTCTGAACCATGAGCATAACTATTTTGTTATATAAAGCTTGATGCGTCAAACTTTGTAATTAACACGATTGTGACACATAGTAGTTTGAAAAAAAAGACTGACATGTGTCACGATCGTGTTAATTACGAAGTTTGATGCATCAAGCTTTATATAATAAGATATAATAAGATATATATATATATATATATAAAAGTAGTTACATAATAAAAAAGCAAAACCTAATTTAAATAGAAATAGAAAAAACTAATTATTTGGCAATATATGTAAAATTTAATTGAAATCAAATAATTTAATGAAAATAAGAGAATTTAAATAACTCAAACTTATTTTATTTATTTCTAAGGGTCATCTGATTTTGTTTTATCCTTTTTTACGTTTGTTTTCTTTTTAAAAAGTTATGATATATGTCAAATATGATTTAAAAAATGAATAAATATAATTCAAATAGAAATATGATATCCAATTTTTCAAAATTTTGGAAAAGTAGATATATGAATAGTTCCATAATAAAAGAAAAAACATAATTTAAATAGGAATTGAAAAAAATTAATTATTTGACAATATATAAAATTTAATTGAAAATCAAATAATATAATAAAAATAGGAGAATCAAAATAACCAAATAGCCGTTAGGCTTCTTTATCAATGGTTTCGTATCGACATTCTCAAACTTATTTTATTTATTTTCAAAGATTGACTGATTTA